>VWYH01010317.1:284772-422528 GCA_013399365.1 Pampusana beccarii
CACCAGCGCAAGCGATTCCGAAATACGTAGCAATAGCATTTGCAGTAGTGTGCCTACTCTCCCTCTCCCTCTCCCTCTCCCTCTCCCTCTCCTCTCAAGTGACCAGAAGCATACAGCATACTGAGATCTCATGAAGGATTTATGAACTGGTTCTAATACTTTCACATTCCATGTGAAATAGGGAACTGGCTAGTGACAGTGTTTCATCATAGCTGTATCACACTGGTGGCTCAATCTTCAGTAGTATGTTCCCCTACCAGAATATTATGTGCAGCTCTTTCAGAATCCTGGAATGTCTGAATAATCTTTCACTAGTTGCAAATCCCTTCCCACCTCTCCCTGAAAAACAAAAAACCAATGCCACCACAAAGTCTAATATGCTTGATTTTTGGTTACTCTCAATTTATCCCTAACTTTTTGACCTCTAGCACACAGCTTTTTTCTTGATCAGTCCTCTCTCTCTGGGCTTTCTGGCTAGTCTCAACAATGCTGATAGGCATCACAAGTCTTCCTATTGCTTACTCCTGTAAACAAATAACCCTCCTCAGCCTGTCCTCTCTTGCGACACCCTGTATTCCATTTTTGTTCATCCTTGGCTTCTTGGCTTCCCTCTCTTTTTTTTTGTGTGTGTGTATGATGTATGATGTGTTGCTCTCCTCTTATTTGTTGGCATACAGTTTTTGTTTCTGCCCGTTTCTCATCTTCATTCTCTGGTGCAACAGACCTGCTCTTGCACATTATTTATCCTATTTTAGTCAGTCTCTACTTCTTCCCTGTTGTACAAATAGATGTTCTCAACTCTTTATCTTTCACTTCTCATGCAACAAATGGCTCTAAATCTTCTATTATTTTTGCTGCTACTGCTGCAAATTTTCCTCCAAAATGGTACCATTACCTCCTGTTCTCTCTAGTCCTTGAAAGTTTTTATTGAGCAACATCTCAAGTATAAAGTGTTTTTTTTCCAGATCCATATTCAGGAACCATCTACATCTTGCAGAGCTGAGCTCTACAGCTATTCATTTGCATTGTTTCTGCAATTCTTCTCCTTCAGTGTCTCCTTTGCCACAATAACTAAAGCATCCTTTAGAGAACTCTGACTCCTCCTCCAACAAAATTTCATCCTACATCTCTTTTTCTGCTGTTCTCTGTTTGCTCTGTGCTAAGGCAATCCCTTTCAAGGGGACAAATCGCCAAGTAGCTGCACAACTAGTGTGCTGCATCTATTTAAGGTTGTGTATTGTGCATAATATTTGAGCTCCTTTTCTATGCTCGGATCATAGAGAGCATTTTAAATGTCAGAATCTATAAGACTGGGAAGAAAATCAGATATATTTCCCATTTGTATCCTTGCAAAAAATAATCAGGAGAGAAGCCATGGAGAAAAAAGGTTTCATAAACTAATGGAAGTAACTAAAAAATGAATGGAGCCCATAAAGGAACTAATACTTCTGAACTATATAGATGTTTCAGTATTGAGACCTTAAATAAGTAATTTTGAAATAAAATTTTCATGGATCATGAGTAAGTTTTAGAGGAAAGACATGTTCTTAGTGCCTTGTTATGGAGTAAACGCTGGAAAACATTCCAAGTAAAAGGAGCAGACTCACTGAAGGCTCTCTCTGCTCTTTCATTCCTGAGTTCCTGCAGACACTTTAAAGGGAACAACTAAAGGAAAACAAACAAAACTCTGGAATATGAATTAGTGTCAGAATGTATTTATTCTGATGGGATGGAATTCAGAGATAAAATCAGGGAACCACATTAATGTAGTCTGAGACAAGAAGAAACTCTGTAATAGATGCTACCTACATATGCAGTCCTATAAACACAACTTGAGAGTAATTTCACTTGTGCATTATAAAAACAACAGAAAAAACCGTATTTTTTTATGATGGGATCTAGTACCACTCCCTTCAATCCTTTCCTAATTTCTACAGATTATTCCCATATTTAACAGCACTGGTAAATTCTGTTCTGAACACTCATACAGCAACCGTTAAGAAGTTGCTGCTTTGCTACCACGATGCTGGAGTCCATCATGATTCCAAAGCCATTTAAGTTTCTTTTCCCGTTCCTACCCATAGAAGCCTTAGAAATCAGCCCTCAAGCTCCACCAGGTGTTACCAGTGGCTCTTCTCCTCAAGGTCTGAAGGCAAAGAGCAAGCTTTCCAGGTTTCTGTCTACCTTGTACTTACTGATCCAGAAAGGAAGTCAGTGGAATTACTGAGTGTTAAACTGAATTACATGCTTGAATGCTCACTTGGATGAGAGCCAAAACATGCCTTAGACTGTGATGTCTTCAAGCCTTTATTCCACAAAGCTAAAGAGCCTTCTCGGAAGTTTTTTATTTAGCTAGAATTAGGTGGGCTAAAGTATTTTTGCAGCTGCCATTTTAAAACTAGGCATTCTTTAAATATTGTTCCTATTTGATTACTTCCCCTCTATCTTCCTTCCCCCAAGAACTACAGGTTTCCTTGTTTATTTTGTGTAGTGGCAAGTCTCCCATGGAGTGCTATTCTACTTGTTCTGCTTGTATGTGAGTAGTGTTGACCTTCAAAAGAGTATTCTCAGTAACCAGCATGGCAGGAAACTCAGCTTAATCACTTATGCATTTATGTGTTCTTGGTTTGCTTAAATACTTGTTCATTTGCTTTTGACAGTCCTCCAGTAGGACTTCCTTCTCCTGTACGCTCTTGCTAACTGGCATTTATGCCAGCAAGAAAAGTTCGCAATGCCTGTTGAAAATTTTGCCAAAAGGTCACAGAGTCATTGCTATTCCACTCAATACCTTAAACATCAGAATTTGAAATGCAAAAAGTTAAATATTTCCTTTGACCTTTTTTTGCAAAACATGCTTAATGCCCGCAGTTCATAACGTTGCTTTATGAAGATGTGTCCTATACTTGGCTGTAGGCCTGAGAGGAGGTTTGTTCTTGGTGCAAAGGAAGATTTTGTACCTTTCCAAAGAGCCTTACAGTCACAGTAGGAGTGAAACCTAGCAGAGGTGCTGCAGTATTTAGGGATAAATATTACTAGTTGAATATAAGTATGGATATTATAAATTAAGAGCTTTCCTTTTGGTCTATCTGCTTTCAACGATTTGTCAGTCATAGTCTCAGAACGATTCATACTCCATGACTGCAGGCATCTTCTAATAATAGTTCTGCTTGAAATGGGGGTGCCAGGTCCTCATTTACATGACAGAGAGACCAGAACATCAGACATGTTGCTTACTCCATAGGTTAGACTTACCCCTTGCCTGTCAATTCAGGATCTTGTTTTAGCATTTTTTTGCCAGCTGGCAAAATCCAGCCAGAAAAGAAAGCTGATACATACTTTTTTTTACGAAAGATCAACTTATTGTTGTCTTTGTGCAAGCATATATGACGCTAATGCTAGGTTTGCTTGACAAACAGTGTGATTAACAGAGAAGTCCCAAGTTTTAGTAGTGGCAAAATTAATGAGCCAAAAGCAACAAGTAAAGCAAAGAGGAAGTACACAGCAAAATTCATATGTAGGGCACAGAGGTTGGCTTTGTCCATTTATCCCCAAACAAGCCCCCCTGAGGATGCAATATGCAATAATTAGTGAAAAGACCTTTCAGAAAATACTCTCCTGGATAAGCAAGCATTTGAATCACATTTAAAAAACACACACAGAAGAGCGAGCAAAACTAGCCGGCACTGGGGTTTGTTTACCGAAATATATCCTGATCTATACATGCTGTCTGGCGTTTCCTGTAAATATTATTTGTGATGTTTTTATGCCATGGCAACAAATACCCAACAGGGAACAAAATACAGTCAGGGATAAAATTTCTGTGTTTAGGGGTAGGACTGTAACATCTAAACCAGTGCCAAACACAAACTTAAACAGTAAGACATATGAAGGATGTCATACTGATGTGTACAAGTTGGAAATCCTGAGACCATAAAAAGTTAACACAGGAGCGACTGCTGGACAAATACTATCTCAGTCTTGGGAAAATACTCAGCTTAGAGGCTGTGAATAATATAATGTATTAATAGAGCTCTGTAACATACTTGTAATAGATAGAAGACTAAAATGCAGTCCTCAAAATAGTAAAGTGAGGCAGTGTTTTCAGACCTTTTTCAAAAAAGTAAAATTGTCATCTATGTACCTCTCTTACAGAGGTACTTTTACTGGAATTTACTGTATCCTGAGGTAAACAGCCAGGATGTAGTCTGAAATACTCTACATTTTCTTGTGCTTTTATTCTTTAAACAGCAGATTGAAATCCTAATGTGTGTCAATTGCCTTAGCTTTACTGAAACCAGTGAAGTTATTTCCATTTCCAGAGTTGTTGAGAATTTGACCAAAATGTTGAACTGGGAAAAACAGATTTATTGAACAGCTGAGGAAAGTAGCACATAAATTTCCAAAAGAAATACTGTAAAGATACCAGAAGTCAGAAAAACTTAGGATCAGGATTAATAAAAAGAGTGAAGTATCTCTACTATAGATTTGTTTCATATTTCTGCACAGTAAAGGCAAACAAATTTGGAAAAGAAAGTATTTCTGGTTTATATTACTCTGAATCACTTATAAATAACAATGCACTAAGACTTAGAGCAGCTGAGCAATCATCCTTATTTTCTTGCCTTAGGATACGGGAAAATTGGTTATTGGAAAAGCTCTAGCTTGTGCTCCAGAAGCCTTCCAGTTTCATGTTAATTCTGAATGTATCTTGTGGAATGTAACAAATTATGACATTGCACACTGAACCGTTTTTTCTATGTGTATGCAAGTGGTGAATGCAATACAGTAGCTGTCATTGTTTGAGGTTTCTTTAATTTGTATGGGTGATGGGTTTTCCTTCGTTTCTTGGCAGCCAAACCCAGAACGTATAGAGGCATGGAAGAGGTTGTGTGTGTGCAAACTAATGAGAGCTGAAGCAATACTAAATTATATTAAGCTGGTTTCTGTATCACAGCTCTTTAAAAAGAATAAATGACAGTCATGGTTCTTAACAGTGCAGCGCACCACTTATGCAGAAATTTTCAAATTTTCTTTCAGATAGGGTAAAATGAGTCTACCAGCCAGCACGTTCATTTAAACAAAAGTGCTTCTAAAAAGACTGAAAAAAGTACTTCATAGGGATGTTAAAAACAGTTGCGTATAAAACAATTGGCAATACTGCAATGCACAAATAAATGCCTGTGTGCCTTTATATTATAAAGATGTGTGGAATAACATCATTGAAAAGGGATAAACTCTTCGATAAATATTACAGGTCTGCACTCTGGGATTGCTTACTTCATTGATTTATCACAGAAGACATTAAGCCAAAACGCAACTCACTTTGTTGACAGTAATTAACTGATAATAAATGTTTCCGTTATGCTCATACAAGATACAAGATAAATGGTAAGAGATGAAATACACATTGTAAGTTTAACCCATGACCACATTACAAAAAGTCAATCCATTATATTTCGTATATATATATATAAAAAATTTACAGAATTATGATTACTCTTGCTAAGTAAAAGAAACATTTTGGGAGATAATGCAATCTGCCAGAAAAATCAATACTTCCTACAAGTGAAAAGTACACTTCTTCAGATGAAAAACAATCAATGAAAAACAAAATCAGTCTCATTTTCAAAATTGACTGCTTGTGTCACATCCACCTTGCGCGAAGGCATAAGAGGAGGATAACCTAAAGATAATACAGACTTTTTTCATCACTTTTGAATGGTAAAGCAATAAACTAGTTCTGTGTCATTCTAAGCGAGGGCTGATACAGTGTTTGATCTACCTCAGAATCACAGCCTCTCTTTCCCATTTAAAAAAGGACCACCACAACAACAAAAGACAACGACAAAAAACCCACACACACTGAAAACCAAACTGCCAAACCCACAAAGATATCAATAACTGTGTTCCATACCATTTGCCTGAACAATACTGGCTTTGCTGGAGGCAATATACCCCACCGGTTTACATAGGCTTGTCTTTGCTCTCCCACCAGGACTGCTTACTTCTTGCCTACCACCAAATGAAGGTATCTATTTCTCCTGAACAATATTGCAAGCTAATTTACTTCCTTTTCTTTGTAAGACCAGCTAACAAAGTAAAAATATGGCCATTCACATACAGCCTAGCATCTTCTCGTCTTAAAGCCAAAATAGGCATAATGCACACTGCACATGGAGACACATGGCAGAATGCAACTGAAGTGAAAGTAGTAAGGAAAATTCACATGAATTCCCATAGACGAGTCCCAATCTGCCACCTGGCTTCTGAAGCTTCCCTGACTAAATGTTTTAAGACCTTAAGACTTAGTTCCACACCGAAGTCTTGTGATTGCATTCTGTATGACTCATGCTATTAGTAACAAATCTCCGGGTATTTCAGTGTGGTACCTCAAGAAGACAAGGATCCAGCTGACTCTGCCCATGTAAGCATTCCTGTTTGGGGTTTTTTTAAAAACTTAACTGATAGCATTGGGTGCCTGTTTCCACATGGGAATAAAATGGGAACAAAGTGAGGTTGTGTTACACCTGTCTCAGGTCAGAATGAACACACCTGCACACTCTTGCTCATTTAAAGATTACAGCAACTCCCAAACCAAAACCAGAATTGTCATCAACGCAAACGCTTTCTTTTCTAAGAATCAAGGCTCTTTTACCAGTGTTCCTAGTGCTTTTTCCGTAAAACATGCAAACCGGGTAATCAGCATAGCAGAGAGAATGGCTGAAATGTGTAACTGAAGAATTTTACATTTTCCTTCCCTAAAATCAGGAACTTCTACATTTCTAACTGAGCTCACTGATTTTTGCCCCAACTCTCTTATCCAAAACTTGAACTCCTGAACTAAACTCCTTCTCCTGAAATCACACACCCAGAAGGTTTCAACACCTCTGCAAAAAACAGGTCCAGTACCATTTCAATCCCAGAAAATAAAACTTTTTTTTTTTTTTAAATATTACATCTCTTTGATTTTTCCAAAGTGAACTATCAATTCCTGCCACTCTACCGTATCCCTGCCACCTCAGAAAGTCTTTCTTGAAAATTGATTAAGCCAGATTTAATACTATTATTTGTTTTACACTTGGATATTGAGGCTGCAAGTTGCTGTTTCTCTTTTTTTTTCCCTCCACTGGCTTTTCTACCTTTTGCTTTCAGAGCCTAACATTTCTGTTCTTTGTCTTAGATGTGTGTAGACAGCAAATAACAGTTTTGCATCAAAGTAGCCATGCAAGAGCTCGCAGAATCACAGAACGTCAGGGATTGGAAGGGACCTCAAAAGATCATCCAGTCCAAACCCTCCGCCGGAGCAGGAACACCTAGGTGAGGTTACACAGGAAGGTGTCCAGGCAGGTTTTGAATGTCTGCAGAGGAGGAGACTCCACAACCTCCCTGGGCAGCCTGTTCCAGTGCTCTGTCACCCTCCCTGTGAAGAAGTTTCTTCTCATATTCAAGTGGAACCTCCTGTATTCCAGTTTGTACCCATTGCCCCTTGTCTTACCATTGGTTGTCACAGAGAAGAGCCTGGCTCCATCCTCATGACACCCTTTACATATTTATCAACATTAATGAGGTCACCCCTCGGTCTCCTCCAAACTAAAGAGACCCAGCTCCCTCAGCCTTTCCTCATAAGGGAGATGCTCCACTCCCTTAATCATCTTTGTTGCCCTGCACTGGAGTCTCTCCAGCAGTTCCCTGTCCTTCTTGAACTGAGGGGCCCAGAACTGGACACAATATTCCAGATGTGGTCTCAAAGAGCTGTCTTGTTGAAAACCTTTTTGATAATAAATCTTCTTTACACAGCTCCTGTACACTCTAAGGCCTGCAGAAAATCCTATTGGAAGAAGTATGTCACAGCCAGCATCATGATTCTTCATTAGCCCCTGCTGGTCTCCAGGTAGTATGTACCTTGTGGGTAAACTGTAATAGGCAGATGAGAAAGAGTTATACTCCTTACTGGTTAAACATTAGGTACATGTCCCTGATATGAATTAGAGAAGCACATCGAATTTAGGAACAGCAGATCTGACTGTGAGCGAAAGTCTTCTAGACCTGATGTCTCCAACCGCAGCCAGTTGTGAATGCCAAGGGAAGAGTATATAGATATCTCTGTGATATATCCTTCATTCTCCAGCAAAGAAGAATACAGATAAAGTTTGTCAGATTTTGGGGGCTATTTTTTTCAAGTTTATAACTTCTCCAACCTTTCAGCATAGATAATTATTTGCTTTTTAATGGATTTTTAGAATTTTATGTAGCAGTTTCTTCTATGTAAATATTTTTTTCAGCTCACATTTCACATTTTAACAGACAATGTTCTGAATTAAGAATATGATGGTAAGTAATTTAAAGATGCAAAATATTACGTTAATGAGGTCTGGTCATACTGTAATTTTCTAAAGAGCACTGCTTTTACGAGCATCTATAACCAAAGGGAACATGCCTTTCATTTTTTAGGTCAGCTTGAACTTTCTAAAAGTCACACTATCACTACCTTGAATAAACATACCTATTATTTTCAGACATTGCAATGCAACAAGTGCTTGTATTTACTCTTTTCCCGAAAACAAGTATTTAATTTTTTTTGTGGTTTTGATCTAATTTATTTTTGTTTCAGTTCACCAGGCATTGTGAGAACATTTTCACCATCTGAAATAGCTGTTTCAAGCAACCTAGTTGGAAAAAAGAAAACAAACTTTCTTCTCCCTTAGTTGAAAGCTATGACTAAAAATGCATGGAAGGGCTATCATTTACTAATTTTAAATACCTGGGACAGTGTACCATACTTTCAAGATTGTTTTTGGCACCAAGGCAAGCACTTATAGAATTCTTCAGAGCACATAGCAGACTTGTATCCCATAGACACGAGCCTGTGGTCAGCTGCAGGGATGATAAATACGAGTTTATCCTTGTGGTTTCAGTAAGTGAGGTATTTATACTACTCAAATGCCTAGCATATTTTTTCCAAAAGTGCTTCCAAGTCCTTCAGAAAATCTGAGAGATACTGAGCAAAAAGAATAACCTATTACTTGGAGAATGCTCCTTTTTTCTTGTGTATCACAAATAGTTTACCTACTCATATTTAACTCAAACAAGGCAAGATTCTTCTTACTTTCATTCCCATTTATTTGGAATGGAGACTGACAAAAGTTGTAAGCAAAATATAAATCAAACTAGAAAGCAAAAAAGGCATAATTCACCATCTTCTCAGATTAAAACACTCTAATAGTTAAGAATCTGAGTGTATAACTTACAAAGCTGCTTAAGAAATATGGTACATCATTTTTTTCTGCTTAGAAATATGAAGTAGTAAGTTTAAAGTAAATGTTTCTTTCATTTGCAAGAAGTTTTTTAGTGGTTATCTAGTGCAAACTAGATAAAAGGACCCTTTATTTAGAAAATAATTGAAGTATAAACATAAATCAAAATTAAGATCCATTATTTAATTGAAGGGGGGTTTTTTTTGCTTGCTGATATTTAAGTCAATACAAAACAGGTGTCTTAAATCACTCAGAGATAATTCAGTCTGTCCCAGTTTTTGGATGCCACCATCATTTTGATGTGGTATGAGCACTGAGCTGTTAGGAAAGGTACTGGCAAAAACCTTCAGATCCTGGGAAGCACAGAGGAATGCTATTAGCTGTCCATCTTGTTGGATCACCTTATTGTTGAAAAGTCACTTTTACTAAGTGTAACACAGAGCTTGGGTTATCCTTCCTGACATTTATATATCAGTTCGCTTTCAATGCTGTATCGTACTCAGAGTGGTATTCAAATTATCTATTAGTTTCTTGTTAAAAATTGTCAAATATGCATAGCACATACATTTGCATTATTGTCAAGTCATTCATCTTCAGCTGGATGAAAACTACTAGAGAACTACTTTGTCCTCACTATGACCCATGTGTCTTGAAATTGCACACAGTTTAAAATGAGACGTGAAATATTCATGACATTTAAATTATGCAAACTAATCTACAGGCATCTATAAAATCTTATGAATCCAATAGATATTTTCAGTACATCAGGACAGGAGATGAGTTGGGGTTTTGTCCTTCAAAAAAAAAGAGAAAAAAAAAAAAGGAAGAGGGAAGAGTGAGGGTTTTGTCCTTAAAAAAAGAAAAAAGACAGGAAAAAGCAAAATATGAGAAAAGTTTCACAAAGGTCTCATAGATCCTTGAAGAGTGAAAGTATCGGTAGCGTATATGCTCCAGACATTTCTTTTGTATCACCATACATTTATAGTATGTTCAGGTACTGTTAGGTAACCCCTAACCCAGATAACAAATGTTAGTAGCATAAGGGGTTTTTGAGTACAACGCACAAGTCAAGTGGTTCTGAGTGTGGGATAACAGAAGAGAGAGAGCAGGAAAGTCAGTAAAGCTGCCTGGATTATATTTCCTCAGGGTATCCAACTGCTGAAGATTGTTTTCTCAAAGCTCAAGATAAATTTGAATACTAGAAAAGAGAGGTACGCTTTGTGTTCTGATCAGGTACAGGAAATGCAAATGATAGCACCAGGTACTCGTAACAGAATTTTCAGTGGGGTTTATTCATCCCTGTGGGGAATTCAAAGCCAGTGCATCATAGCTCTTCACTAGGTTTTCCCTAGATCCTATCTAGATCATATTTCCTTCTTTCTGCCTGGTAAGGAAATGAAAGCAAACACATTGATTTTAACCTAAGGGCTCCTACAGGGAGAAATGGTGGCATAAACTGAGGGATGTGTGTGGAATCAATGCATGTAGTGATGATCTGACTGTTTTACATTCCCCAAAAGTTTTTGATTAATCAGCGTAGGTGCCAATTTGGTTACAGAACAGGTGTGGTAAAAATCGCACTCACACCAGAACAAAGGGTTAAGTTCAGCCTATGAAGATTACCTTCTAGCTCTTGATGCTAATTTCACATTCCCCAGCACCACCAAAGCCATGGTGCTGAATAAAACCTCTAGAAGGTTTACTTCATCCCCAAGCTAGTAATCAGAAGTATTCTATACTGAATTACATCACAATAACTTCTAGAGACAACACAGATGTTGTGAGAGTCTTACACTTGAAGCTGAGAGGAAAATCATGTAAATATAACAACTTGACATATGTTTCACTTAAAAAATAACAAATTCTTCTCCTGATCCAACATGTCTTGTCCCACAACTGAGCTCTGAAGCATCTTCTTATACAGAGCTCATTATTGAGAACAGTCCTCAATTCTTCTCTTTCTCTTTTCTGCCTTTGCAAGCTCCAGCTTGCATATCACTCTTCCTCCCATATATATGCATACTATGTTTCTGGCTGGAGGAATAAGCCAATTCCCCTCATAAATCAAGATTGGGAGGGCAGAGACTTGCCATGTTTCTCTGATCATTCAGGAGTATTAGAACCCAAATGCTTCATCACATCTAGAAAAATGTTACATTGAAGAGTTCTAGCCTTTATGAGAGGATAGGGGTATTCCTGAGATGAAGCTATCAATGAAAATGTCTCCCAAAATCAGGACAAATTTAGTATCTTCTTTGTATTTTCTTCAAGTTTTACCACAAAAAATGTAATAAGGATGTATTCTGTGATAGGCTTTTGTTTCAACTTTAACTTCAACAGGAAATGAATGTTGGACTGAATCACTAAAGTAATTTTTAATCTCAAAGTCAACCTACAATCTACATAAAGGTATGTATCTCTTTCTCTGGAATGGAGTCTTTCCATATGATATTAACTCTTGTATATTCAAATTCTATTTTTAGAAAGGGTGAATGTAGTACAAAACAACATTTAAACTACGTAATTTAGCAGAAACAGAACGAAGCACTTTAATTCGTGCACCAATCAATGTAGAATAGTTTAATGTATCCCTTTAACAAGCCTTACAGTTTTTTATAGAGCTATGAGATCTGTCTAGATGTTTTCCAGCAATGTTTTGTGTCTGGTATAATTTTTCTTTAATAGTCGTATTTGGACCTCATAGCAGGATACTGCATGTCAGAATCAGTACATACATGTTTTTGAAGATTTTTGGCAAAAAATAATTTGTCCATTCCTCCTAACATTCCCTGATGTGATGTGGCAGATGTAAATTGTTCTAGATTTCCTACCTGCTTTTAATTGTCCTACATGGGTCTGGAGAGGCTAGGCAGAAATGAGCAGAGATAAGCACAGGAGACCAAAATAAATGGAAAAAAAACCCAGGAAACTTCAGCAGTTTTTCTGAAGCTGTGTTGTTTACTTTACTTGTGATGAACTCTTAATGATGTGACTTTCTCAAGTCACATCATACTCATAATCATTTAGTTTTACAATTGCAGAGGATACTGATTAACATTCAGTCAGAGGATGAGCTCACTTAAAGGATACTTATTGAGTCATTTCCAAATTGTAGTTAAAGTTTCACTCACACACAGCCAACTTGGTGTATCTGACTTCTGTCTTTTTTAAAGTGGAGTGAATAATAGTAATTAATTTCAATAATTGTATATGCTATTTAGTTACTTGAATGTCAGCATGATTACTATCAGAAAAAAAAGATAATAGCTTGGCTGAAACAAACTGATTATATTTGCATGTGTGAACTGATTTTTAGAGAAAAAATTGAGATCATCGTCTGAATTTTTGAAAGGCTGAAATTTTTTTGAGAAGCTGTGCTTTACATTAATGCTTTACAACATTTTGTCTAATGGTAGCAACTGAAAACATCCCTTAAGATGTAAACTAGTGTACTATACTCTAAACTATGTAAATCTGTAATTAAGGATAGTTTTTTCCATTACAAACCACCTCAGCAATTCAGACAAAATACAAAAAGGAAGGAGTTGTTACGTCATTGTTATTGCTGGGAAGCTGAGACACAGTAATATTGCTTTACTGGCCCTGGTCATGCATAGTGGTCATTTGTGGAGATTTCAGAAAGTGAACTGAATTCTCCTGAATGCCAGTGTGGATTGTAAGGTGAACAAGCATCCTGCTCCTTAGAAATTATATTAGTTTCTCCTCAGGGCTTACACAGTGGGACTGTTCTTGAGAGACTGGCTACTAAACCACTTTGCAGTTAAAATCGTGGTGACACCTAGGCCAGGTTTTAATGGTCTTTAGACACTGCACAGGTTTATTATCCAGTGTCATGGTACTAATGTCACAGACTAGAAGAGGGTCCTAGTTTCGAAACAGAACTGTTTATTTAATTTAATTTTTTTTTTTTTTTAAGATCTTTACCTACTACCTAACATTTCTACAGAAGATTCTTCAACAATTACATATGATAGAGTCCCAGAATCATTTCGATTCATTTCGATTGGAAGAGACCCTCAGGATCAACAAGTCCAACCATAACCTAACCTAACTCTAGCACTAAACCATGTCCCTAAGAACCTCATCTAAATGCCTTTCAAACACCACAGCTTAATCTCTTGCAGTAACAGCGTGTGGACTCTCACTTCGTAAAATGCAAAAGGATATGAAAAAGAAGATAAAGAAAAAGTTTTAAGGACATGTAACCGTTGCCTGTTGCCAGCATATTCATAGGAACCTCTGAAAGGGCAACTACTGAGCAGAATGGGTAAGTAGAAGATACCACTGGATTTTGATTACACCTCATGTGAGTGGGATTTGAGGAGCAGGGCAGAGGAAAAAACCTCTGTTGACACTGACAAAAATATGAGGGAGATAACGTATTATTTGCTGATATGGAATATAGGATTTGAAGCCCACAGCCTATCCTGTGTGGTAGGATCATCTGTTGACTAATCTAAGGACGGGACATAGTATTGACAGGTGAGAAAGAGAGTTGTGGGATGTCTACAATGGAAAAAAATTCACATCCCAGATATTTATATTTGCAAGAAGAATGGTAGCTGGGAGGGGGAAGCACAAATTATTTCTAATTGAGTAATGATATTAAGTGAAAGGCACATTCTGCCATAAGGCAAATAAAGACTGCTTCTGTACAGGTAGGAATAACTTGAGTCCAAAATGCCATAGCCTACCTCTCAAATTATGTTGACAAATTTATCTACAAATCAACAGCAAATTAGAGAAGTATTGTGAATGATTACTATAATTCAGGATCTCCATTTTGATGTATTGTTTAGTCTTCTCTCTGAATTGATATCATGGTGCAAAATGAAATTCACATTATTTACTAGAGAATTTTTAAATCAGACCTCGTTAGTAGCACAGAGAAGTGTATCTTGGAAAGAATAAATCAACCAAAATATGCTGGGAAAGTCTAAGATCAGCCAAATTATGGCACAACCCTTTAGCACTCTGAATTCTGAATAGAAGAAAGCGAGCAGGACAATGGGGCGCTTCTCTGGCTATGTGGAACAGGATAGTGAGGTGATAAATGCCTTTGATTGAAACAAAAGTAGCATAACTGCAGGCTCAAAGCTATAGTCCATTAAATAATATTGTGTTTGTCTGGACATGTTGTTTTTTGATGTTGTTTGTTTGTTTGTTTTTAAATAAAATCGTGTAGCTATCCACAGGGGTTCTAGAGAAAATTGAAAGTCAGAGGAGTAATCTCATTATTTTTATACATGTACAAAGCATAAAAATCAAGGTTTTCTGCTGAAAAGTTTGCTTGAAGGTGTGACAAGGAGACATACTTGGAATTCAAGAGAGAGGAAAAGTACTTATACACATAGGAATTTAGCCAAGACATAAAGGCAACCAATTCTTCTTCTGCAAAGAGTACCGTGAGACATAAATGGTCTGGTACTTTGTGTTATATTGCAGTAGAAACAATCACTTTCATACGAGCCTGTGTTTTATGAGTTTAGTTGGAAACTGTCTGATAGCATAGACGAGAACTAACTGTTAATACCTGCATGGAGAATGTCTTTTTAATATATATATATATATATATATCTGTTTAGGTTTTTTATAAATAACAGAACTAATTTCAAATAAATAACTGTATTTCCATAGCTGTTTTTCTTTAAATCAGTACATACAAACAGCACTGAAAGGTCTTTCATTCCTCCTTCACTGCCTCCACTGCAGGTTATCTATTAGATTTTGTGATTTAAGTCAATGCAACAAAATCCCATGTTTGCTCCAAAAGGACCTCATTAATCACCTGTCTGGACTGAAGTGGAACTTCTAGAATGCATTTGGAGAGGGAGCTTTGTTTTCTTCAAAAAAAGAAGTGCTAATACACTTCCACTTGAAGCTGCTTTGGTTTGCAAGTAAGTTGCGATGCTGACATTTTCCTCCCTTTCGTCCAGCTAAAAAGCTGTGAATAAACTTTTCCTGGAGCAACTTCATTCAGGAGACCATTATTTCTTGGCACAGTAAAATACTAGTGAATGCTGGGAAAGAACAGTGATTCACAACAAGTCATAGTGATATGAAAGCGAAATGACTACGTGGCATGGATATGAAGGGCCTCATCATAAAAATCTGCTCAGAGACAATCCAGAGGATAAGATAGTCTACCAAAGAGATAGTTCCACCTCAGGGCATAGTTTACTATTAATCCCTAGCTCACCAGTTTGCTGTGGACAGATCAAACACCAAGGCTGTAGATGAGCAGATTACATCAGTTAAGTGGATACTGAAATCTCGGCTTACAAAATTTTGCGGTGCACGGATGACAGATGGATTTGCACGGTTTGGATTGCCAAGCTACACCAGGAACGTTAGGACTCACCTGCACGGCCCTTCAGGCGTTGCAGTCTATTTGCACAATATTCCAAGACTCAAGCCTCTACTACAGCCCACTACCCTGCCCCTGATCCAGTCACCAGACAAAGAGGATAGGAGGGAGGATCTCAAGAAGTTGTAGAATGACCAAGATCTTTTCTGCCAGGAGGTAGAAAAGGAGTTCACAACGGCTGCTGCTGAGGCTAGTAACAACATTTAGATGGTGCCTGCCTCAGGTGCATGAAAAACTTCCTTTATTTGGCACAATACTGGCAAAAACAAGGGAGGGGGACTTCCACAGGGGCTGAGAAGCAAAACTGCTAAGACTGTTGTTCATGCAATTTAATCCCTCCTGCCAGCTGAGTACAGCACCGAGGTTGTCAGCAAGGAAGCTACAAGTTGAAGGTTTCCATGCAGCTGTTCTTTTAAACAGCTTTCTTGTGTGTGCTGCACAGACCTTATGATGTTGCATTAAGCCTTTGTCAAATATAGAGGTTTTTTCCCAGGAAAAAAAAAAACAAAACTCACAAACAAAACAAACCACAAACAAACAAAACAACAAACAAAACAAACCTGCAAACCTTACACCATGAAGTTCAGCCTATAAGAATAAATATTTCAAACTCCATTGAAAGTAACAATGCAGATGCAGTAGACATGCCTGCAAGTACCGAGGCTGCAGGTTTGACTTTGTCTGTGCTACCACTAACATAGTATTTCTGCCTACTGTCCTTGACACATGCACAGAAAGGCAAATAGCAGAAAAAAAAGGTGAGGTTACCAGTGACTCATCATCTTGCAGCCTGAGTGAGGGAGAAATGCACAGTTGTTCTCAGCATGTCATTAATTTTAGGCTGCAGAGCTTTTCTGGACTGGAGTTTTAATTGGAATATTCTCCTGCAGGACCAACCTTTTCTGCAGTTACTTCAGCAGCTGCTTCTGCATGTTACTGTGTTTCTCAATACTGACTTCTGCCAAGTTTCTATGCTACTCCCTGTTTTTTTAAATAGAGGCTTCTCTCTCCTTTCTATTGTCTGTTCCTTCTTCAGGATATGGTAACTGAATTAATCTTACACTAAATGCATGGATAGTGAGCTGAGTAGGTAAGAAAAGGAATATTAATCTTCATGTAAAGATTTAGTTTTTCTGAAATAGAAAATGGTCCTCTCAATGGAGGAGAGTGTGTTTGTTATTCTCGCTCTGGAACTAGGGAACAGTAAATATTATTATTGCATCCATTTCTCCTCAGCAGCAATGATGAAAGTTGTATTTTTCATCAGGTTTGGAATGACTGTTCCGCGGTTTTTCCCTTGGTTCCTGGCATCCTCTGGAAAGCTTGTGGAGAGAAGGTATCTTCATGCAGCTTTGCAAAAGAGGCCCGATTCAGGCTTAGGCTGTTTCATTGGCTGAAGGACTGGAGATGAAGGACAAGGACAGAACACGGCAAGTCTACAGCCTACCCTAATATTGAAGGAAAGCTTAACTTAGAGGTGTTAGAGGTGTATCTCCAACAGGCAGTTTGTTCAGAAAGGAAATAGAGCAACAATCCCCTGGATTGCTTTCACTTTTCTTGGAAGTTTATCACATAGTGAGCATGTCCACCCTGTTATAGCCTATCTCGCTTCCCAAGATGATATAATTAAAAACTTGCTACTGAGTAATTCACAGAAATGCCCACTAAGTTGCACACTAATTGCCATGCTCACCTCTAGTTTCTTTCTTTTTATGACTTCGATAAATTTTAACTCTGACACTGAAGAATTATATGGCTGGTGTTTGTATTAAAAATAACTTCGAGGAGTAATAAGGCTAGTGATTATGTCTGGAGCTATTTTGGAGGCTTCTATTTGCCCAGCAACCTTGGTAGGTTCACAGTATAACAGAGTAAATCTGTTTTACAACTGTCCAGATGATTACAAAGATGTAAAAAAATACTGCATATGAAACTACATTGAAATGTGAGCATGAATTAGCTAATAAAAGCTCTGAAATTGTGTTCCAGTTACAGATCTAAAGTTAATTGTGTTTAAAAAAAAAAGTGCCTAATGTAACGATGATGAAAAGGGAGACAGGAAGAATAGTGAAAACTGAAAAGGCTGCACTCTCAGTGGCATTGTGCTGTCTTTCACAGTTGTGCATCTCCTGAACAATAGAAGTCAAGGGTTGTGTGCAGTGAGTTTTATTTCTTCAGTAGATAAGTAGGCCTAGGACTTGCTTTAAACTGGCACGTTTTCATTGACTCAACTGAATAAGGAACAGGCATTTCAGAGAAAAGAAAATAAATTAACAACCAAGGTCAGGGCTGATTTATTTCATTTTCATGAGTGAGTGAATGAATTACCTGTACCGGTGACATTTCAGTGATCTTTTTAGAAGTAAATTTTGAACTTTCAAATTCAGCTAGAGAACCTTACACTAAGAATAATGAATCAGCTAGTGTGTAATTTAATTTCAACTGTTGGTTTCAAATCATATGGTAAACTATTGTAGAAACTTTTAAGAGAACGAAAAATTCTGCTTGTACTGGGAGCTGTTAGAATCAGTGGAGCAATACACTGGGTGGCATGTATATCTCCCCCCTTTATTTACATTGTTCTCATTTTTATGTTAGTGTAACTGTTTATATTGAAGGTTTAATATGAAGAATAAACTCTTATTCAGAAATCTCCTCAACAATGACCTTCTTCAACATCGCTTAACAGCATCACACAGCCCACAGGCTAGTACTGGATAGGAGCTAGTTCAGTGCATGCAGAAGAAGCACCCTTGGGTACACTAAGGATAAGTAATTATTTGTAAGCCTGTGATTAATACCTTCTTTCACTGCTTCCCTGTCAAGTTCCCAAGGACCAGCTGCTCCATTCTGACTTTTTGTTTATAGCGTCTTCTAGCATGTGGAGATAACTCATAGCAGAATGGCCAACAGACAGAGATTCAGTTACTCAGTGTCATGTTGGTAATGGAAGGCCAGACTGATTTCTGGGAAACAAACTCAGAAGCTTGGTTGCTAAATATCTGGTAATGTTGTCTGTTCTGCAGTGAGTAATACCTCTCTGAGCTGATCTCTGGAAACTGTTCTGAAACTTCCAACTTTATTGGAATACTCTTAGTTAGCTCTGGTGCAGTTTTTATTTTGTATAAATAATCTCAGTTCAAAATAAGTGAGAAGATAGCTCAACTACAAAAGCAACATCCAGTTCATATTTTTATTGATCACTAAACATTTAAAGCAAAAATAATCTTTACAAAACTATTACAGAGTGCACAATAATATACTCCCAGTGGACGGAATCCACTCAGCTTTTTCCTCATAGTAGACTATTCTACTGTGATTAACTATTTTCAGCTTCTCTTGTTGCCTGGGCACTTGCAAGGTTTTTCCTCCTGTATTAAATACCCTTGAGTGTCAGAGGTTATAGCCTTGCATGCTGCAAAAGTTCAGCTAGAATCATAGAATTGTTTCAGTTGTAAGAGACCCTCAGGATCATCAAGTCCAACCGTAACCAAAGTCTAGCACTAAACCACGGCCCTAAGAACCTCGTCTAAACACCTTTTAAACCCCTCCAGGGATGGTGACTCCATCACTTCCCTGTTCCAATGCCTGACAACCCTTTCCAGGAAGAATTTTTTCCTAATATCCAATCTAAACCTCCCTTGGGGCAACTTGAGGCCATTTCCTCTTGTCCTATCACTTGCTACCTGGGACAAGAGACCAACACAGTCATGGACCAGCATAGACATGGGCACTAAGTCCAAGCAAGAGGAAAAGTCTGCTAGAGCTTGCTGTGCCACTGTGAAAAACACAAATGTGAAAAAATCCAGGCCTGATTACTGTGTAATTCTGGTACAAGTGAACAACAACAAGTGGAAAAACCAAAGCAGAAAATTACAGGGTGCTAGTGATCTCATATAAAATACTGAAAATGTTTCCAAACACTAAGTTTGCTATATTACCTTGTTTAATTGCTTTTAAAATAGCGTTTAAAGATTTGCTGAAATTTCCTAAGATGTTATGTTTAAATGACACTTACCTGCCTCTCCAGCCTGCTCAATGCTCCAGCAGAGTTTTGTGTCGGCCGCACAGTCCCCAGCATCCTGCCTGCTGGAACATTACTCAGAACAGACGCACAGAATCTGGGTCAGAAAAGTACAATGTGGGACCTAGAAGTGGAGAAATAAGTATATATGTATAATGTTGCAGTAGACTTCTGAATAGCTCTCAGCCCATCTGTTAAGAACATTCAAAGCAGGATGTTGCTGAAATTTTGCAAGTAACATCTGCAAGTCCCCTTTAAATCTTCTGAATTAATGGAAAACATGAGACACATACTTTTTAAAAGGGTTATTTTTATCTAGATATTAGAGACCCCTCTTACACTGTCATCTTTGAATGCTGCAGTATAAGGAGGGTTCCCCCAGGAAAATGTATATGGTCATCAAAGGATAATTTTTTCTGACTTCTGATGGCACTCAGAGGAGAGGTTGTAGCCAGATTAGCTAGTAATGAAGTCATTAACATCAGTCTAATTCTAGGGCTGGAAGAGTTCCCCTAATTCCTACAACATGGTATGACAATTGCTTTTAATAGCTGCCTTTTATGTAGACACAGTACTGTCCAGATATGCGATTTTACTTTTGTTCTTCCCTCTTTTACACAATCAATTAGAAAATAACAAGTGAGGAAAACCATGTGGAACCAAGGTCAGGTCAGCAGCAATCCACTATACCACTTCCATTTAAGCAGTATGTTCATCATAAGGATCACAGCAGCTGTCTAAACAGCTCATTCCTCTTTTTATTACCTTTTTAAAGATGACACAATGAAACCTGATTGGAATTTTTCCTTTCTCTTTTAGAAACTTTTTTTTCCTAGATTCACTTTCAAATCTTCCAAGTGTCAGGGTTATTGGAGAAACCAGCTTGCTTTTTTTTTTTTTTTTTTGTTCAAACATGTTGACAGAACAGTTTATGTGGACATTAATAGTAGTATTTTTTATAAAAGTAGACCCAACACAATCTGAAACAAAATAAGTTTGTGAAAGAGGCAGCTTAGAAGAAGTTACGGAAGCTCCATCCTCAGAGGTATTAAAAAATCAATGAAGATTGAAGCAACCTGCTTCAGGTGAGAGGCTGGAAGAGATGATCTGTAGATGCTGCCTTCCAGTGCAAATTATTCAATGAAATTAGGCCTTGAATTAAAAAATAATGTGATGGAGGAGGGAGGCAGAAATATGCAAATGCATACAGATCTGTGATTGCATAAGCATTATTTTCTTAGGAGATTAAATTAAACACCAATAATTCCAAAGATATGAGCTCGGAACACAGTCCTATTTCTATTAAAATATATGTAAAGGAGCTATTGCCTACAGTTTTGTTAGGGCCTTCTGCAGCTGGGTGTAAAACAATGAGCCTCCATTTCAATTGCTTTTAGTTTGGTCAAGCTGAAATTGTTAGAGCTGAAATTTCCTGCACTGAATGACTTATTTGGGCTAGTTATTTTAAGTCACATCAAGAGTAGTTCAGTCATTTCCAGAAACAAATTAGCAGAAATATGCATTTCTTTCATGTAAAGAAAATGTTTATAACTATTTAATTAAAGCTGTGCTTTTTAGTAATGTGTTCAAGTTTGGCAGCCTAGAAAATCTGCACAAACTTGGCCAAGGCAAGAATTGGTCAGTTTATATGGCTTAGTTTACGTAATTGCAGAAGAGATTTGTTGGCACTGCGTAGCTGGTCTCCAGCAGCCTCTTCACAGTGAACATGCTCCATCTCAGATGTTGCTGGTACACAGCAGTGGAATTTGAGTATCGTGACTGGAGGGACAGCACAGTAAAAAATTAAGACAGGGTGGAGGTGAAAAGGAGGAAAGGCTGGATGTAGCGAAAGTGGGAGATTTATGAACACTGAAGCATATTCTTCTCCCATGCTCACTATCTTCTCATGAATATATCATTTTTTAAAAGTATTAAATCTTTAATCACAGTATGATGCAACAATTTCCTTTTTCTCTCACAGTTTTATGAACAAAGTGGATTCTCTTCATCAAATGGACCAAGCTCATGAAACAATCGTATAAATATCCTTACTTGAAAAAGGAAGATGTGTAGAAAAGGAGGCATGAGATGACAGAAAGCAAAGCATGGGCTTGATGACAAAGGCAACTGAATGCAGCCCTGAGGAAAGAAGTCCTGTCCCTGCCTTCATCTCACCATCTCCCTGTGGTTTGGGCAAGTTCCTTAACCTAGATTTTTCACAAGTGATAGTAATTTTCTGAGTTCCCTCCTACAAAAAATCTTGACTTTAAGTTGCTTTGCGTATCTGGCCTTAGGATGAGATGCTTCATGTTCCCCAAGCATATATTTTGAGCTGTTATAGACAGCTAGCTCAGATGCAGGTTTCTCCAGTGCAGATGCTGTGATTTGAAGAAATAAGTGCCCTCTATAGAGGTGAGTTTGAAAAAGCATTGAGGTCTCATAGCTGCAACCAGAAAACACTGGGGGCTGTATGTGAACACACACAGTCCTAGGGAATGCTAAACAATCTTAAAAATCCATCTCCAGGTATCACATACTGGACCCAAAATTATTAGGTTCTTCCAGTCTTTTTCCATGTGTAAAGTAAAATTCCCAACCTTCAGGATTTTTGTACCATAAAAGGAGGGCAAAATAAAAGATGAAATTATTCTGGATTTACAACATGGTGCAAAGAATGTGCAGCAAATCAGACTTGGTGCCATACAAAAGAAGAATACATGAAATACAGCATATCTGGTTTTTCTGGTTTTTATTTTTATCTTACATATACGTATTCTAGCCAGTGTGAAAACCACATTTCTTGGGCCTGTGTAGCTAATCACTGTAAGATGCAGTGTAACTAAGGTTTTTTTAATGAAATAAAATTAGTGAGAGAAAGCTGTAGCCAGCAACGCAGCATGTAAACCCTGATCTGATGACTTCTGCTGTCACCAGCGTCTGGTGTTGGCCATCACAGGGCAGACTGACACTTGGAATCCCCAGGCTAAGAACAGGGACCAGTGAAATCCCAGGTGGGCTCCCAGTGCCTCCCTCCTCCCCATCTCCTCAGCTGTCTGGCAATGATCTACGCTGCATGTGGTAGCCCTGAGTACAACTAATCACGTTAACACTAGTATCAGAACTAATCTAGCCTCAGGAATGTGAAACATTATTTGATCTATTTACCCTGTCAAGAAGGAGCATAAAGAAAAACTCCACCTAGCAACTATGCCATTACCAAAGTACACTAGCAGTGAAATAAACCATACGTTTTGTTTTTTTGTTACAGGCTACAACAGATTATCCTGGGAGAGTTCCTGTGACTTCCATTCCTGTGTTCTTAAAAGCACGCTACACGCACTCAGTTTTAACAGGTATGCAGATGTTCAGTATTTTAAAATACTTTGGCACAGCCTAATATGACATTCAAGCTGAGGCTACGTGACTCAGGGGAGAGCCTGTATGGCTTATACGAATAGATATCATTAGTAATTTTTAAATAAGTGTGCTTATGCTGATACCTTTTACCCCTTCAGGCAGGTTCACGACAGTAACCAGCTGCAGCTTTCAGAGGTCAGGAAAACAGATTTCCATATTCCTGCAATACCTTAATCCTGGAAGGGCAGGTAAGGTTCCTACTTCCCCTTGCAGGAAGACAGACAATGACACTTTGTCACTTGCCAGAGACAGAGGCAGGCACCACTGGTACGAGTGCCATAATCCTTGATCAGCCAGTGCAGCACGAAAAGAATCAGAATTGGTATTATGTTAATAGCAGTTAACAACATATTAACAGTTAATGTGATATTTAAGCTATGTGGAGTGAAACCTTGCCAGTGTCGTTATTCCTGTACATAAAATGTATCTTCTACTGCACCAGTTGTTCACAAAATCGTTAGCTCAACAACTGCATGGTCATATTTTGTGTCCGTGCATGTAGGATCTGTAGCAGACAGTGACCTGACATCACTGATGAGCTCAAGTCCTTTCCCCAGCAGAGACAATAAACTTCTCCACACTGTCTTTATTTATAGCTTAAACTCTAGGGAAGAGAATTACTAAGCACTTGACATTCACAGCCTTCTGGCAGAGACTGCAGCTGGGGAAGGGTGCGGTGTGAGCCATTTTTGGCTAGTGGTTTAGAATATGGCAATCCTTCTACTAAATAGTAAATTACAGACAGTAAATTTGCTTCACTTGCAATTTTATTTACAAAAAGGTACCCTAAAATATTTAATAAAGTCTAGTCATGGGTGGGTTGGTTTAGCAGCTTTGCTATAAGATTTTTTTAACTGTCACAGGGTCAACCTTTCTGGTCTACAGGTATTTTCATAAAGCAGGCTTTTAAAAACAGTTCCTCAGCTGGCAAAAAAAAATCAACCATTTTTGGGTAAAGAATTTTCAGGCATTGGTACTAGAGTTAATTGATAAACTATTAAACTGTGAAGTTGTAATTTACAGCAGCTATAATGGTAACAGTGACTGAGTGATCACCCTATGCTGCCACTAAAGCCATACCTCATCTGTTATAGCATGAAATACTGTAAGATGGTTTGTAACAATGCATATATCTTGTCACCTGCTGATAATAACCTATTGGCAAGGACAACAGTTTAATTATATAGTACATCTCCTGCTGGCTTCCAGATATTTCTGCTACTCTTTGCTAATTTCTTAGCTAAAAATGGATCAGTCTCCTTATTTTACACTAGTACATTAATTTATGAATGGAAGACAGAAAGATTTTATTAGCTGCTGAGGTGCCTTAACTATTTGTGTTGTCATCATGATACAAAAATCTAGCCCCAGCTGCCCAGGAATCCTGGTGGATGGTGAACAGGCCCCAGATCAGCTAAAGAATGCAAAGGAAATGCCAGACTAGACCTCCACAGAGACATGCAGAATATTATTTGAAAGGTGGCACTCAGCCCTGGCCAAGTGGGGTCTCTGCTTACAGTGATACAGTACAGACACCTTGAATGAAATGATGTCCTGCTACTACAGTCGTTCCTTGAGGTTCCCTCTGAGCACGGGATCACAGCACCTGTCTTGGGAGTGGCACTGGCCCAGCAAAAGCAGAAGGGCCTTCAGCATGCAGGAACCTTGGAGACGGGCACCCGTGGATGGTTTTCAGTGTTTGGCACAGAAGCCACGCGAAGGTAAATTGATCTGGAATTAATGATAAGGAATTGGAAGTCCTTATGTCTATGGAAGAATAATCTGTGTGGTCTAGGTACTGGAGACCTCCAACATAGTTCAATCCCTTTGAACGCCTCCTCAAAAAGGAGTTTTCAGCATATATTCCCATGAGGACCTATTAATGGTGCTTTCTACCAGAGTTTGTTCTTTGCAGAGACAAATGTATCAGCTTGCTTGCAAATACGTCAGCATTTATTCCTGGAGCAAACTCCTGTCCTATTGAAGTCTGTAAAATGGGAATCAGAAATCTGGGTTGCATGAGAAGAATGTCTTTAAATTTGGGAACTACTTATTTTAAAAAAAAAGATGTTGCTTCACACACATCTCTGAGTAATCAACAGCTGTTAACAAATAGCTGATAGTAGGGCTTTCTCCCCTCCATTTCTGAGCAATTACTTTTGAAATACTTTTGAAAACAATAAATATTTTATCATGCATGCACAGCAAATTGACATGTTTCGGATGTTCTTGCTTTGCCTAACACACTATAATTTGGCATTGAGAATTGGCAATGTATTATAATAATGAGAATTGGCAGTGCATTATAGTCATGTAGTTAAAATGACCTTTAATGTCACTATCTTCCGTTATGAGTTTTTAAGTGCACAGAAAGACCTCATGAAAAACACGAATGCAAGGGTATTGACCCTCCTGGTTTTTGGCTCCTGATGGTGCAGTAATGAAATAAAGAATATATCAACAAGACTGTGTTATGTAAAAATAAAAAAAGAAAAAAAAAAGGAGGAATAAAGTAAGTATATGTGTGCAGACTAACAAGTTTGTTCCAACAACTGAGGTTGGGCTGCTCTACTTTACTGATCCCTGCAAGCAGTAACACTGTGCTGACCTGCAGAACGTGATCGACTTCATACAAAACAGGTTATTTTGGTAGAACAATGCGTCTCACAGAGGGGCTGCTCCAGATTGTCCTTCTCCCAGCTGTGGTGGCTGCAGCAAGCTGAACACCCTGAGTGCACAGCAGGGAAACATTTGGCTGACAGAATCCTGCACCTGACATTGGAAGGTTTGTGTCACATGTATTACTGGCCACAGCCTGGAAGATGTTCATGTTCTTACAAAGCCAGGATACTGCAAGGTGAAGTGACAAGGGGCTTTTCTGAAAAAATCTAGCATTATGTTATCCATACTACCCATTTACTCCACATCAGCCTGTATCTCTGTCCCCTATGATCCCTCTCTATTTTCAATGAAGATTGAGAAAGCCCCAGAATGGATTTGACAGCAATATCCTTTTTCCCAAATAATTCAAACATTCTTAAAGACAGTAGGCTATAATATTACACTCTAAAGAGCTAGCAAAGCTGACCTTTGTTTGAGTTTGCACAGTGAAAATCATTGTGACAGGCTATAAAGTCATACTACATGCTCTTAGAGTTTAGAACAGCCCAGTAGGCTCCCAAAGAACGAATTTGATACCCTGGTTGATCTATAAAAATTGTTTGTTTGTACTAAGTTGATCCATAATTATCTTCTTCCAAGATAAGATGATCAAGTGATACCTTTTTCTTTATCTAGTACATGTCAAACCAGTTGCTGACTCTAAATAGAAATAAAAACATTCATAATGGGCAAAGGAAGTGCTGTGCTATTGGCTATTTGGAAAGTATAGCAAAACATACGGCAGAAATTATAAGGAGGAATTTGTTCTGTGATAGCAGACTGTCTTAAACGTAAGCAGCACAAATATACCTGCTGCATACAAAAGGAATCACAAGGTAGTGGTTGTGCACGGTAAGGAGAATTTCCTATTACTGACTTTTACAGAGGTCATTTTGCATGTCTTAACAATGCAGTTCTTAACAAGTTTCTGCCCCATGCATCCTTTTCGTCCTACCTTTTGGTTTCATTAGGTGGAAAGTGCTATTTTTAACAGCGGACTCATAAATCTGTTTGCTTCCTTGGGTTTAGTACCAGCTAATACCTTCTTGTTATACTGCTAACAGCTACAGTATCCTTGGATCACTATTTTCAGTGAGATTTCACTTGACTGCAGGTTTTCAGGTCCCTGCCTGCATTTAATGCTCTTTCAAATGTATACACTAAGACAGTAAAGATCTTTTCCTCTAGCTTTTTATCTCTGTCACTGCTATGTTAACTAGGCTCACTGCAGAATATCTGGTTTTTCCTCGTTTGTGCTTCGTGAATTTCTTAGAAAACAATGACAGATTTTCTCTAGCTAGCACCAGTTTTCTGTACTTGCTGATGTCTCTCACACAGCAGAAACAGAGACACATGCACCAGGTACAAAGTTAAATACAATACTTAAACTGTGTGTTTTATATTTATAACAAAGCTACAGGACAATTTAAAAACTCATTAAACAATTGGAAGCTAAGCAGTATGAGTCTCCGCATGTTTTTAATACCAGAAAGAAAGAAAGGAAAGCAAGAGTATATTAAAAGATGTAAAATACTCACAAGTCTCGGAGAAGCTGTGAGCAAGTTT
Source organism: Pampusana beccarii (assembly GCA_013399365.1). Classification (NCBI taxonomy): domain Eukaryota; kingdom Metazoa; phylum Chordata; class Aves; order Columbiformes; family Columbidae; genus Pampusana; species Pampusana beccarii. The sequence continues at coordinate 312,083 of VWYH01010317.1, forward strand.
GCACAGAAGAAGTTAGGATGAAGTTTGCTCCAGTGACAGCAGCAAACGCTCCACCCCCTTCTCCGTTCTGTTTTACTTTCAGTTGTTATATAATAATGGAGGACTATATTTGTACGTAGTACAGCATGGAAATTACTCTCACTACAAATAGCAGATAGTAGGGATTTCCTACTGCCATTCCTGAGCAATTTTCACACTTGGGAAAAAACAGAACAGAAAATCCCTCAATGTGGGGAAAGACATGTGCCTGTGATTCAGAGGGCAGGCAAGTGAGTGACAAACACAAAAGGCAGCTGTTTGCTGTCCCAAGCAACGACATTTAAGCATGCTACATCTTACCCTTCCATAAAGGCACACAGTTTGTGCCCTTGGCTCTGCATAGTCCCTCCCCTCTTTGTAATGTATGTTCCCAACCAGAGCTCGGAAGAATTGCGTATCTTGGAAGCAAACACTGTAGCTTTATACTCTAACTTCTCCTCTTCTCTGCAACCTGAACGGTATTTTACTGGGTCAGCCACCACAGAAGGGAAAGAGAAGTTGCCTCTCAAGGCAACATCAGGAAAGAAGAGCACAGCCACAGAAAAGGATTAGCAGGACAGAAGAGAGTTTCTCCAGAAGGTATAGCATTTAGCTTGCTGTGGGACAACAGGAGGTGTCATAGGTCCAGGTGGCACCAGACGAGAATCCTCATAAAGGAGCTGAAAAAGTGCTCTGTGAATTGCACTGGACTCAAAAAGTTGTGGATTTTAGCTGTTAAGACAAGTGTGGGGTTAGTGCCTATGATAATCACAGGGCATGGTGGCTGTAATTAGTCACCTCGCAATGAAAAAGGTTTCTACCTTGAGCTAAACTTCAATGTCCCAAAGATGGCGCTCAGCAGCTCTCTAGGAGCCTTCTCAGGTTTCCAGGAACCACCACTTACCTATGTAAAGGTCATGCACTCAAGGATTAGCTCCTGTAGAGGATCCGGTTTGGAGCTACTACTGCTGCAAAGAAAGTTCCAGCAATTTGACACGAGACAAAAGAGCAGAATTCACGATTTGATGCTCCCCAGGGACTCTTGGCTCTCCCACATGACACCGTATCTGTGCCTGCAGAAAAGCAGCTGCTCACATTCCATGTAGTCTGTCTCAGGTTAGAGTGTTAATATCACTTCACAAGCAGTTGTGCAGACATGGGAGGTGAAATGTGCCTCAACTGGCAGCTGTTAGAAACCTGAGCAGGATTTGAAAGAGAAAATAAAAGTACAGACTTGGCTGGAATTGTTGCTTTGACAGACTACAAAAATGCAAGTAAAAAGGAGGTGCCTGCATTGCAGGAAAAAACACCAGCCTAGATAAATATTTAAACTGAAGGAATATACTCATTTATTAACTGTCTCGTGATAAGGGCACTTCTAAGACAGTAGTGGTCATAAACACCTCTGTTTCTTTAGTTAACACCAACTCTTTCAAAGAATGAGAGTAAATAATTGCAAGTACACGTGTGAGGGTATATATTTGGACTTGAGATCCCAAATTATCTCATATTTGTTAATGTTTAAAACTGAAAGAAAATAGATTGTTTTCCATTTGTCTTTGCTTTTTGATGTGACACCTTTGCTTATGCTATAATTTGTCAGAATTTTCTCAGCTAGGAAAATTTATAAGCAAACAGCCAAGAATGAGCACACAGAGCTTTAGGTATTCATGAATTATATTGTGTAGGAAAAGGAGAAGAATCACTCAAATTTTTTTAATTACTTTTCAAGCGGTTTCCTTTGAACACTGCAAAATGAAAACACTGTACGTAGAGTGGATTTTTTTTAAGCTACCTCTCTGGGTTTGTTCTTTTTTTAATGTTTTGCTGGCATTTCTGAAGATAAAGTATATAATTTTCTAGCTTAATATAAAACCTGTTCCTAAATGTTACAGTAGTTGTATATAAAAATAATACAAGTGTCAGTATTTAGTATGTTATAATAGATTGGCAATACCACCTGCATTCCCTCAACATTTAATTCTCATTCATTTTCTTAATTACACAAAAATGTGCATCCTAATTACACAAGGGACATTTTAGAGTCATCTAAATAGTACTAGCCACATCAAGGTGTTTATTTATAGCATAAGTTATTCTCAGACTCTCCTACAAGCAAAATATCCATTTCTATTATAATTTATGCAAGTTTCATTTATAGTGGACGCAGGCTATTTGGCAAGATATTGGCAATTACTCTCACTAATGAGCTACTAAATTGTGAATTAGTATTATAACGCAGTGACAAAGAACTTGAATAACTTACATCACGCAAACAGAAAACTGAAAAAAGGTGCATTAATGGCATTTTGAGAATAAAACAGGATCACTGAAAATTCAAACACAACCATCCTGGTTTAAAGCAGCAGCGCCCAAACGTTTTGTGTGGCTGCATGACAGCCAACAAGAAGTTTGGGTTTGTTGTGCTCTTAAGTTTCCCCATATTCTTATGAAATTAATTCCTTTGGAATCGGTGTAGTTCTGTTGTTGAACACCAGGGAAGGAAGTATTGCTACAGGAGCAAGAGTCAAGAAGTGGAAGGAAAAGTACGGTTTGCCAGAGCAATGTGGTGTGGATGGTTGTACAAAAAGCTGGATTTTCTCTAGTCTGGAAAAAAATGACACTTCTTGCAGAGCCAGATACCTTCAGGATGGCCCCCAACTGACCCAGCTCAGACCCAACTTTCTTTGCTAAATTACTGAATGCTTAAAAATAGGACTGCACTACACTCTTCTCACCTACTGTCTTGGTAACAGTTCTTTTAAAAAAGCTATCTTGAAATGGAGGTCTTCTCTGATGCGTGCTTTTAGAGAACCCGAACAGGCAGAAGCAGAGGACATTATTTGCAATTTGAATAGTGTCTCTTCCGGAGTATTTTTTTATATAGCGTTCCTGCTGTGTTTGAATTTTTGCTGCAGGGCTGAACTACTACACCCACAATTATCAATCTAATGAAAATTGAAAGAACTGTTGTTTTCTTCCTCTAGGTGACAGAGTGGATATAAAGAGCTGCTAAGCAGGTACAACTTTGGCTCCAGCACTCCCAGCGTGGCAGCCAGAGGAGCTAACTCGGGGAGAAACAGCCGTCTGCTTCCGAGGAGTCACATCCCAGTCATCCCAACAGCATTCACCATTGCCGCATGCCAAGAGCTAAGGTGAGTCTTGATTGTAGTGACAGTGGCCAGCAGCAGAGTGCCTTACTCCTGGGGAGAGGACAGAGGGGAATTTTTATTATGAGAGACTTAAGTAAATCTGTCTGTGATATCCGCTAGGAAGGTGTGTTTCTGGAAATTCTGATCTTCAACGAATCATACACATGACAGAACTTAGGAACTGTGCTGCACCAGTGCCATAACAACACATAAACCAGTTTTCCAGTCCACAGTGATTCTATGGCAGAGTTATTGCTATAATAGAACATCACATACTAAACATGTTACTAGATGGGAATGTGTCCCTTCTGAAAATCTAGGCAACTTCTGCTTTGTGGTTGGTATAGGACTATAGATAATGTCTTCTTTTTTTTTTCTCTATACTAAATTATAATGTGCCCCAAATTATAGACTCTTCAAATTGGTTATTAAAAACTTCTAGCATCTCAAAAACACTATTTAATTTCTAGACACATCTGGAGAGACATTAATAATCTACCTTTCAGAGGCACGCACAATATTTCTGACATGTTATAATTTATCAACTATTGCCACTAAGCATGAACTATTCCTATTTAAAGAGATAGTATTTCCAAGCCAAACCATACCAACTGCTAAGCTCCATTTGGAGTTGGAGCTTTCAGGACTGCAGGAGGATGAGATCCTAAACCATATAACGATGCAAATAAGTAAGTCCTACAAAAAAGAATTAACATACAAAAGAGAGGGCTGATAGATGAAAGAAGGCAACCAAGTAATGATGTGCATTCCATCAAGATTATTTCCCTTTCTTTCTCTTTAATACTAAATACAATAACCGTGACATGTGTCGTATTTCTCGTTTAATAATAGTGGTTTATAGTTTCATCATACTGTAATACAGTTGGTCCCTTTAATGTTCAGAGCTTTTGTGACAAGGAGAAATCACTCAGTGAAAAGTAATTTCTATATGAATAGACAAAACAAGACATTTAGCTACCACATGGACAGAATGTATCCTTAACACTGGAAATTCAAGAGACTCTGAACAATATACTGTATTCAGTCAAAGGAAAGAAAAGGGTTTTCTTCAAGTAGTTTAACTTAAAATTAGGAGTCATCCCAAATTCAAGGTTGTCTTTGGTTTTGTCACATCGCTTTTGGGCTACTAGGGTGTATGAAGAACCTTTTCATATGTTATGACACATCTGTGGAATTTTAAACTCCCGTATCATCCCACAATACATTGCTCACTCCTTTACATTACAAAATCAATGTGATTTCTGTAGGAAATCTTAATATGTGACATACTGTTTACAGGCAGGATGAATGCACTGGGAGTTATCCGAACTTTGACTAGTTGTTGAAAAGGTAGTGTTTTGAAATTTACTATCAGTAATTAGTAATTTGTCTTTTTGGCCCTGGGGTTTTTTGATAGCTTATTTTCCTCAGACCGGCAGTTTTCCCCATCTGTTATTTCTTACATTTCCCTAGAGCACCTGTTATTCAGAAGCAGCAGTTTCCTCCGAGTGGTATGCCATTGCTTTTGCTGGCACTGTGTGGGACACAGAAATGTTCAATATGCATAAGAATAGAGATTCCCCATTTTTAACCTCCACTGCTCACTCTGAATTCTTGCATCCTCTGCCTCGTGCCTGTCTAGCCTGAGTCACTGAAATGGATTTTAGGAAATCGTACAGTGGCATGTAGCCACAGAAATGTACAGGGTTTTTCCGGTTTGCTCCATTTCCCTGATTATTTATCTGTACGTACTTCATGTACCCTGAAAAGAGCAAACACTAAGATGTTTGTGAACAGGATTTTCAGTGTCGGGCCATTTAACTCTATTTGTCTAGCGAGCAGTTCAGATTGGTTTTCGGTATCAAGGTCCAAAATGGGGTTGGATTGCAGATGTGAACAGTGGCCCACAGAAGCAGAAACTGCTGGGGGTGATATTGCAGCTGTGCAGAGCCATGGCCAGGCCCATCCGGAGAGAAACAAGAAGGTCCCTGCTTCCCAGAGATACAAAGCTTACGAAGCGACTTTTAGCTGTGTGACAATTTCAGTGTTTCCTAATATCAGCATGTCTGGCTACCCCAGATTTATGACTTGCAGTTCATGTTACTATTTAAGGGGATTCGCAATCTGCTCAAGATGTTGCTCAAAACAGAGAAAGACTGAAGAATGACTTCTGGGCTGTGTCCTTGCATGGAGCATAAAGCAGCAGCTACCCTTTGATTTGCCACTGCAATAGCATGTCCAAACTGATAACAAGCCAAAAACTTGTCAGTATGGTCGGATCAAAGCTTCTGTGCATTAAAATAAAAGATGAAAGCCACTCAACAGATTATGATCTTCTTTGCAGAGTTGAAAATGTGGAAAAAGCAGCTTTCTGTAGAAAAACATTGTTGATGCTCGAATCACTCGTTGCTAGCTTCGCCTACTTTTGTGTCTCCAGAAGCTGCTTGTACAGTGCTTTGTCAAATATAACCAAACAGTAGCATCCAGAAATATCTGAAATATAAGTGAAAATCATATATGCTGAATTTTAATAAATATAGGTAGAGATGTTTTTTCACTGGAACGGAGTTGAGACTTTACTGTTACAAAAGGAAGTTAGAGACTGCAGGGCATCGCAATTGAGAATGCAAGTACTGATATGTGGCTATTAGGTTTCATGTACGCATTGAATAAACAAATCAAGTTTAAACTCAGGAAAATACATTAACCTCAAAAAGATACCAGTTTGTGAGAGTGCAACTACAAATAGTAATGGTAGACCATAAATCTTATGTCATGAAAATACTAAGTAGGGAGCTTGAAAGACTTGCACAAGTAGTCAGTGTAGGCATACTCCAGAAGGACAGTGGACTTGATGTCATGTGAGAAAGGATAATAAAATCTCTCTAGATATGGAAAACTACAGCATTTCTTCTCACTTCCCAGATATCTAAATTATTGGCAACGTCTTGTCATTTGCTTTTTCTATTACTGGATTCCTTCTGAAGCGGCTCCCACTGGATTTACCAAAGCGCATCTATTTTTGTACAGCTCCCAACGTAACTAGTTTTCTGTCTTTAAAATGAATGTTGTGTGGCTTAGGGGAGAACTGAGTTCCTGTTGATACTACACTTTCTTGCAAACCCTTGCATGTACTTACACCAGCAGAGACTCTGTGACTTCCTAGGTTTACAGTACATGCAGCTGGGACTGTATGAAATCAGTTTTACTCTACACATATCAATAGATGTTTAGAGCTAAGAATCTAATGAACACAGTTGTCTTCCAGAACCCTAGAGGAGTAAGACATCCATTTAATCTTTGTCAAGTAGGAAGGGCTAAGTCTTTGCACTGAATGTACAAAAAAGTGTTTTGCTATTTGGATGATGTTCATAGTTCATAGTATCATAAAATCTGAGACCACAATGTCTCAGAGGCCTTTTTCATCACCAGCCACCCCAATCAGCAATAGCTATATTGAGCAACTTTGAATCAAATCCTCTATGCTCTACTTCGGCTGAAATAGGACTTTTAGCTTAAAATTACTAATTTGCTGATTTATACATTTCTCAGAAGCATGGTAAATATATGGAACAGGTAGCCTTCTCAGGACTGCTTTGGGAATGTAAATGGCCACTGTGTGATTGGAACAGGTAGTGTAACTTGGCTGTTTTAAAGTACTAGAAATATTAATATATTTCATCTGATAATTTAAAAATAACTACTTCCTCACTTGAGAAGGAGAAGAACTGGTTTCTTATGGTTATCCACATTGTGATTTCTGTTTGGAGATTTCTCTTCCCACCCCACTCCCCCGTTGTTGCTGAAGTCCTGCTCACATTAAATCAGAAGCTCCATTCTTATAGCACTAGTCTCCACCTGTCCTTTTTCTCTTCCAAAGCAAACTTTAGATGTCATGGCCTTGTTGGCCCATACTATTCTCTTTGAAGATGAGCATTGCTACCATAAGGGAGCAACTTCACTCTCCATAAACATTGGTCAGGAGCGGAAAGCTTGCTGTGGCAAGCAAATAGTAATTCAAGAGGTAATGCTGGATGCGGTCTAAAATTGTTTGTTAGGATCTGAACTTTAATCAAGGACTCCATTATTTACTTTTTCTCCTTCTCAGCTCTTCTCCAAATAAGGAGATTGGCCCTTCAGGTTTAGATGAATCTTTCATCTGTGATTGCATCTTCTTTTAGTATTTTGCTTAAAAATAGATCATTGATCTTCTGATTTATATGGAGCGTTCTTCAGTTGTGTCTATAAGAGATTTAGAGTTATCTGTGTTAAAACAGATCTAAACTTGAGTTGTAAAGTTTTTGTGACGTTGTTTAGTGCATCCTTCTACCCCAAGATGTGAGCATCTGTGCTGAAGAACTTCACAGGGATGTGGCATATTATCTCATGCAAGACTGGTGCACAGCAGAGGTAGGATCCTGTGGCAAATGCAGGGAAACTGTGAGAATGAGAAAACACACAGTAGAAAGCCAGGTCTTAGAGGTGGGCAAAAAGAACTTTTAGAGGACCAGAGGCAAGTGAAGCACTATATGCTCTAACTCAGGACCAGAAGTGATGTTCCTCCATTTAAGGACAAGTGGGCAGGGAGGGAAATATTTTTAAAATATCCGTTCTGTCTGAGCTAGTGACTCTGAGTTAGTTCGTAAAAATAGGTAATTTTTATGCTTTGGGTATTTTTACGAACTATTCAGAATCTCTTGGTGCTGTTGGTGATTTGTTAACTGGCCTCTGGCTGAGCAGCAGATTTTCTTCCTGTCTTGTACACAGGCTACTCTTGATGTATCCCCATGTTTATTTGTTTGTTTTTCCTTTGTGACTGGCTGTCCTCTCCACAAGGTATGCCATGGCTGGTTATCCCCGCGTCACCTGAATCTGATGATTCAGATTTTGCACTCAGTGAGGGTGTGTCGCAGTTTGGGCTACTTCTCCAGTTCTTCAAGATTATTTTGCAGTCTGCTCTTCTGTTCCAAAATGTTTCATTTTTTCTGTTTAGTACTGTCTGAGATTTTGTCAGCAGAGCTTTGATAGCTGCATCACAAGTGCTTGAATAATACTGGATGACCTGCCTGTATTCCTTTCTTTCAATTACACTAGCTCCTCTGTAAGCAGCATTCCTGAGGCCACCTTGCCAACAGGTTATGCCCTCTCATGCTGGCAGAGTCCGTGCTTGCTTATTATTAATTTCACATGACAGCCTGTCAAAAGTCTTACTGAAGTCAAGACAATGTGACAGCTACTGCTTCTCCTCTATCATTTAGACTTGTTATCCTGTCACAAAAGGAAGAATAATTTGTCATAATTTGACCGTAACAAAATATGTGGGCTTCTTCCTCATGCAGTTTCCATTTTTTCTGAGTGTTTCTTCTGGTAGGTTTTCAAGAATGGGAGACTGCCTGTGCAGACTGTGGTGCCCTCCCTTTCTGCCCCCATGTTGAAGACAGGCACTGTCTGCCTTGCTTTTTGCCAGCTTGGGCCCTAGCATGTCAGTCAGAGTTTCTGAAGGGGGGAGCAAGGTATGAAGCCCTCTATCAGTCAAACCAGAGGTCTCAGAGCAGAATGAGGGCACAGGAGCTCTTCCCCAGCAATACCCTCCTGTCCTCCAGAGGTCTGTCAGCTCCTCTCGTTCAGGCAGCAAAGGGCTCTGCAAGCTCTAACAGTCAATCACATCAGATCTTAAGTAGCAGTCCCATTTCAGTCACAGTTGGTCTTAGTTGTTCACTGTTTATTCCCTACACTTTCCTTGCTAATGAGAATTTACTTTTCATTTTTTGGTGACACGACCTGTTCTCTGTCATAAACGAAGCTAAACTTCTAGATTTTATCACAGAATCTCCAAGTGATTTTCAGTTGTGGTATCTTGATAAGTGAAATGTTGTATATTATTTTCAAAATATTAACATATCTAAAAATGATGAGAACACCTTATTTTGCATCTCTTGGTAAATGCAGTATGTCCCTTGTACAACACTTCCAGAGGCATGGGAAGTACAACTATTTAATTATATGAATGCCCAGCTTGGCTCTAAGTAGATGTATATTTGGTTCATGAATCTTGACCTAGGTATATCTGTGCTTCGCTTTCAGAAGCTATTAAACCTTTCTGTATAAATATTTGGAGATTTGGGGCCTGGAATTTTTAATAACTCATAGCGTGCTGCATGACAGATTGGCTAGTCTAATCCTATGAACTGTTGCAAGTAAATGCCTGTGTTTCATTTACCCTCGTGTCTTCAATCACATGTTCACATTTCGGGTCTTGACATGGTCTATTGCTACTAGTTTGTAGGTTATACATCTATAAAAAATTTTAAACAAAGGCAAAATAGAAACTATTGTCTGACAATGAAATGTGTCCTTCACTTATAGAGCTACCCCAAACATAGGATTGGAAAAAATAATAAGCAATAGTAATTTGTTCATATACTTACCTGTTCTTATACTTACCCACTGTATACTGAATGCTGTTAAATGATAACTAATGTGGCTTCGGTAGATGACTTTTTAATTAAACTTTTAAAAGATTTCAGCACATTTAATTATTCTAGCAGTTAATCTTTCTTCTACAGTTTACAACTTTAACTCTTAACTTACTTTTCAAACCATGGCTTAGATGTTTAAAGTGGAAATCACATTTCTACCCAAAGCAAAATATTATATGGCTTGCTTCTCTGCTGTTACAATGGCTTATGGTGTTATAACAAACAAAAAGTAGGATGCTAGTTGGCATGTATGGCATAGATATTTATAGGAAGGGGTCAGTTTTCTAAGATAATCTTTCATTTGCAAAAAGTTCACTTTTGCATTGCTGTCATGTAGAAAGATGAAGGTACTTTTAAAATGTGAATGTCAAGAATAGAGATGATGATCCTGTGGGTGGAACCATTAACATGGACTTCTTGGGGAGGATTTACGGAAGACCTTCACTTCTAGGAATCACAAGGATAGGAGACAGCGCTGACTTGAAAGAACAGTCAGCTCCATGTGGTAGATTAGCAAGGAGACTTAGCAGATATGCAGATTATATTTCTGAAGCTTTAAAAGATTTGTGTTCCAAAAGCCACAACCAATTTAATTGGTTTTCTAGAACCTTTGACTCTGTTCATTGTAGGACAGTATAAAATAATAGGCTGTTCTAGTAGAATATATGAGCGTTATTGCAAGAAAGAAGAGAGGTCAAAAGGACATGCTGAAAGGAAATGGAAACAGATTCTTTCCAAGTTGAAAAAAAGGGTAAATGCTAAGAGGAACTCAGTGATTTAATGTTTCAGGACAGTTCACTAAAGGTCGTAAGTTTTCAGACAAGCTCCAGTTTAGTAAAACTATCTTAATGTCTCTTAGCCAGATAGACCAGTGAACAGATAAAATGGATTTTCAGGTGGCAGGTTGGTTAGGATTTTTAGCAATTTAGATACCTGTTTATTTTTCCAATCTCTTTTTTTTTTTTCCTCACCTGCCTTAGAAGGTGAGAAGGTCGCCTTCTCTGGAGACGTTCAAAATCTGCCTGGATGCATTCCTGTGTAATCTACTCCAGATGAACCTGCTGTAGCGGGTGGGTTGGGCTACATGACCTCCAGAGGTCCCTTCTAACCCCAGCCTCTATCTGTGAAGATAGAGGAACTCCAGTTTCTGTACCCTTTTGAGAGAAAAATGAGTCTACAATTACTATGGAAGGCCTGTATCATAAACCAAGTTCTTTTGCTATTTGCGGACAAATCTTTACTTTGTTAAGATGACTTTATTTTATGTATTTGGAATTAGTACTACAAATTCAAGTGTTGTTTCATGTGGAACTGCAAAGTACTATATAAAAGCCAGGAATTACAATTTATTTACTGTGTGCTATTCATAGTGAGTAGTATGTGAAACTGCATGGTAACATGTTTGCTCTTTCTTTGCATGAGTTGACCTTTATAAGCTTGCTTTTCTTGACTAAAGGAATCTTACTGTTCAGTTTCCTATTGCACTATTGAAACCATTGTTGAATGAGGGCTCTTAATGAATACTAAACCAAATCGTGCAGAGTTGAAGAATTCACTTGTTTGCTTATCTTACATCCATACACTGTGGATTTTTTTCTGCGGTCAATGGACACTCATTGTACAGAATTTCAGCTTTTATTTTTTCAAGCCTGCATAGGCTAAATGGCTGTTAGAAGAACTTTCCATAAATTAACTAGATGTAACTGGTGGGATACTGTCTAGGAAGTAAAGTTTTGAACGATAAGGATGAGGGTTGTGTGGACTATACTTTTTTTATCACTGATTTTTCAAACCAGTCAACAGTGTGAAAAAAATAGAAATGTTAACTGTTGTACTGGTGGCTCCAGCAGACAGGGACTAGCTATTATGTCTCTGTTGACACATATTAGGGAAAAGTTTCTGCCTGCGGACACGTAGTCTCTTCTCTATCTCCCTTGGCCCTTCTCACCAGTCTTAAAAACCTGGGACTACACAGGCAAGAGGGGTGGAAACAGAAGTTGCAGAAGGCAGTTGCCACCTAGTCTCCCTTTGGAAGTTCTCCATTTCTTGACATATTTGTGACTTCATTGCTGAGGTCAACATTGCCAACTGTACTGGGACATATTGTGATTTGAAAAGCAGGACCACTCTGTGCCTATGAACATGCGATATAATGCTCATAATGCCGTGTAGCCGTCAATTTGCTGAAAAGTATCTTGTCTACCAGAAAGCTAGCTGGGCTCAATGGCAGCAGCTGCTGTAGCTAACAGTGTGTGAATGGATTTTCTGGACTGTACAGAAGTCAATTTCTTGCAGATAAGTAAAGCAATCTGCAGCAGAACAAAACCACAAGTGATTACTTCAAATAAAACCATATCCTGTTTCTACCAATAGCATGATCAAGCTGATACTTTACTCTGAGGTAAAGATGAGAAGTGTTTGTTTTATAGTCTGCTGAACAGGTAGTGTTTTTTCCACTGGTTTTGAGGACAATCAAGACTCGATCACAAAACAAAGTTGTTTGAATTAAGAGTTCTGCTCTTGCTGTCAGTTTCTAGGAAGATTCCTTTAGGCCATACTTCACAGTAGTATTAATGTATTTTTAAAAAATATTTCTATCAACAATCAAAAAGTGTGTTACATAAGTCTGAACGTGTTGTAACAGGTTTGATGTTAACACATGTAAGAGCTTCTCTATGCAGAGAGGTTCAGAAAACTGGCAAAGCAATTAGGGCAGTATGCATAAATGAAAAGTTTTAACACCTGTGTTCTGTTGCTTTCATTTTGGAATAAAGTGACTAGCTCAGTTCACTTCAGTTGAAATCTCAAAGCAAAGGTATTCCTTTCTCTTCCAAGAGATTACAGGTAAGAAATGTATATACCAGCCACAGGTTTTCATCTTTTGATAGGATGCGATTTTGGGAACTGCTGAAATAATCTAATTCTTATCTTGCAAGATGCAGTCTCAGGGTTCAGCGTGATTGGTTTTGCTGATGTTTTAAGAGTTTCATTCTGTTCACATAACTGAGGGGGGCTTTGAGCTTACTGGTTCCATCAAATACTGTGAAGCAAGGATAACATAAAGATATTTTTATTTTAAGAATGTCAGTTTTTTCAGTCCTGGCAAAGAGTAGTTGCTGTAAAATTTTCTTCAGATCACAACGGTCACTGTGAAGAAAAGAATCTTGAATATGAAGCAATTACAATTTTTCAGTCAAGGGATATGAGATAAACCTTGAGTTTATATAAACCATCTTTTCCTACAGATTGCTCTTGTCTTTTTTTCTCTTGCTTTCTCCTCTAGATGATTTTGGTTTTCTTGCTTTCCACTTGGGTTGGAGATGTGTTTTGATAATTTGTTCAATATGCTTCAGTCTGTTTATACAGACCAATTAAGGATGAAATATATGTTTATCTAGAAATGCTTGTTTGTAGAGGCAGAGGAAATTGTGACATTTTTTCATGTGTGTATTCAATAGTTTGCCTGTTGTTTATGATACTCTTTTATATTTTAGCTTAAAAGCCTGAATCTGAATCTTCAAATCTGGCCACTCAAAATTCTTTTTCCTCATGGAACTTTAACCTTCTGACTTGTAAAGATGCTTATAAAGTGCAGTTCTTCGCAAAGTCTTCTAAGAAAATCAGTCCGGTACAATTCCAGGGAAGAGCTTATTAGTAGTAGTAGTATTATTATTATCTTCCTTCTTTTTGTAACCACACCTTTACTCTTGTGCCATATTTTCTCATCTAGTATTTGCTAGTTAAGTAAAATCTATCTTTAAAATTCTGGTCTTGAGTTTGTAATCAGCACTTAACTTTTTGCTTTCAGATTTCTTATGAAATCCTGTAATTTTGGCATACGTTGCCTCCGTAATCAAAATCCAGCAATTTTAGTTGTTATGTGGCATACTTAATATTCCTTTCAGGCCTAGATGTTTGTCCATTTGTGGTCTCTGGGAAAACAACATCAACTTATTTGAATATGCTAAGCCATTTGGAATTATATTTGCCTGTCTTTTATGAAAAACAGGTGTTTTTACTCAGTCCGTCATGTTAACAAGTTAACAGAAGATAAATTTTTTTGCCATGAGCCTGTTATAAATTGCACATTAAAACAATGATGTTGCAGAAACCAACAAGAGGCAAAGACCTGCCACGAGTCTACTTAATTACTGCCTTACTAACCAATTATCTTTATGTTATGGAAAGCCTATAAAATCAAAGTGCTGCTTTCTAGAGCCTGTGTTCCTCACCAAAGTAATAATGTCAGCTATTAACAATTAGACTCAGGACAAGGGAGCTTCTTATTACCTGCCTAAGCCCAAACTTGCAAATGTGGTCTTCATGCTCTAAAAATGGTGGCATATTCTTCAGCAACAGAATGAAATGTAAACCATGCCCAGTAAGAAGGGCATGTTACGGCTAGTACTTGTTCGACTGTAGTGTCTTCTAGTAACACTATCTCAACCAAGTGGTCACTGGAACGCATCTGATCTCTTCTGGAGCAAGAAATCTTAAACCACCATTGGGATCTTCTGTAATTAATTAATTTTATCACCTTTTATGTCATTCACTAGGGTGTCCTCCTCATTGAGGACTCTCATCCTTCCTTGAAGTTTCACTTCAAGCACTGACATGATGACAAACTGCCACACAAACGAGTCTCCTAGATATGAGCCAGCACTGTTCCATCTGCTACTTAGCAGGGGTCCATGGAAAAATATCCAGCACAAATAATCCTATTAAAAAGCTGAAATAAATTTTTTTATGGAGAAAACCATATTAGGCTAATTTAGCAGAAACCCTTATGGTTCAGCTGTGTGGAATATTTGTTCAGTGATGAATCCCAAAGGTGGATTGTTTTTAGCTGCGGGGCACAGGCTGCATGCAATCATTGACCTTCCCCCAGCTTTGATCATTGCCTTATCAAACAATGTTACTTTGGTCAGCTCTATGCAGAATTTTAGAATGGCAAAATTTCTCAAAGCACACAGTTTAGAGCTATTCTGTGATAATTATCATTTAATTTGACAGAAGAGAAGGGTGAGAGGGCAGAAGGTTTAATTACTGCTATGTGGCTGGAGCATTGTATCTTCATCAGATAAAGTGCTGTATAATTTGTTTGTAGAGTTTTACCTTGTAATATCTCTAATAGTATGATATCTCTAACTAGTTTTCCATGTATGTTTGCAAACTTAATTGTTAATAACAATCATAATATGGTATTCATTAGCCTGTTAATTACATTGTCATTTAGAAACCCTTGCTTCCAATTAGGTTTAATGACAACATTAGAGTCGTTTTTCTGTGCTGCCATTTTTGTGCAACACTTTCCCATTTAAACTGCCTCCTGTTCTATCTTAATTAAATTTAATAACAGTAGTGGTAGTTTATAGAGAACTTTTAAGCCTCATTTAATGTCAGATCATTTATACTAGTTTGAAGTAGGCACTGAAAATATTTGCATTAATCCAATTACTTTGAAAAGGAGTAAACTTCACTTGTTTGAAATGAATTTAATAAAAAAAAATCTCCACGAAAGGTCAAACTTATTACCTATGCAAATATGTAGAAAAGTTACGGGTTTTTCTAAATACACTAAAGACACAGTGAAAAATCAACAGCACAAAGAAGGAGCCCCCCATGCTTAACTTNGGAAGAAAGGGTGAAAAAGCTGTCGCTGTCATTAATGGCTCAATGTTGCTGTTCAGATAGAACTTCAGGCAGGGAATGGTCGCAGTACTTTTTTAACTTGGGAAAGCTCCACAGGACCTGAATAATATACTTAGCATTATGCAACACCCTTGAAGTTGCACAGTGAGAGTAGAATCATGGCTTTCATTAAAAATAGTTGTCTTTTTAGCCTACACTAATTTAAAGCCCTTTGGAGAATCTCTCCATGAGATGATAGAAAATCATAGAAAAGTAAGATTTAAAGAGATGCTGGAGGTCACCTAGTCCATCTTCCTCCTCAAGCAGGCTGTCTAAACCAATACCAGTTCTGAAAAACAGTTGGTTAGAGTCCTACTTTAATAAGGATTTCACAACTTCTTTGGTGGGCTCTGACTGATAATGTCAAATTGCTATTATGAAGATTGCTCCAGTACTGACTTTGTGAATCTGGAGATGGTTGCAGACACCTTTATCCTAGGCTATTTACTTGTGCTGCCTAGAGCTCAGATATTATTTTGTATGCAGAAGCTGATGAACAAGAAATCATAGGTATTCCAGTGATCTGACAAAGGAGGCAGCTGCCAGGATGGTGTGGTGAACTTGGGAGATGCAGCAAAGTAAAAGAGGGGGAAGGAAGGATGTAATTTTGCTGTTGGAAGTGAGGAGGGAAAACCCAGCTCTAAGGACCAGATAAGCCACAGGCAGAGGTGGTGGGTTGTGCTGGGAAGAATCTGTGATTGCAAAGCAGAAGTAGCAAAATCGTTGACAGCCTCACAGGGCCATTGTCCTGTGACTGGTAAGTAAAGAAAGAAAACTCCAAAGTGGCAGAGGGTCTGAGGCAGGGAGTTGTCTCTAAGGGTTTCCTTCTATGTAGGAGATGCAAATCTTAGAGATTTCAGGGGAGGAAAGAAGCAGTGCTGTTTGGGTCTTGCTTGCCTCTCTTTATTACCGACCACGAAGGTGTTATAGGGAGCTTTCTGACTTCTATAAATCTTGCTGTTAGGCTCATAACTCACCCTTAGACCTGGTTTCAAGGATATTGAGGTCCTGACTCAGTCTCCTTGGTACCAGATACAAGTAACACACAGCTAATATACACTCTAATATTTCTAGAAGGTAATTTAAAGTAACTTCAGTGGATTACATACAAAAATAAGTACTTGTTTCCCTTTGACTTAAGTGCTTAGTATTTATGACCTCTTAGGATTACTTCTGAGATGAAAATTGATGATACAAGGGTAGACTTTACCGGGACATACTTGTATTACATAAACTGATTTACATCAAAGTCCTGTTTCTCTGAGCATAAACAACAACTTCTCTCTCTTTTCTGACATGCCTTGCCACAAACTTTGTGTCTCACAAGTATTGCCACGTGTCTGGCTGCGTCTCAGCTTCATACATTTAATTCCTTTCCTGCTTGGAAGAAAACCAATAGCTTACCCCTGTGTTTGCATGTTGTGTATCTTAGCTGTGACGGGTTAAGCACCTCGCACCTGTGTTCCATTGATCACAGCTACTTCTGTTGCTGAAAGGACCTCACTGTTTGCTCTCACTGAATTGGAGAGTGCTTTGTGCTGCTCTGGTTTCAGCTAAAGCTATGTTTCTCTTCAAGAACAGGAAACACTCCTGCTAATATTAGAAGCAACTTAGTGGGGATAACAATATTTCACCATGGAACTCTGAATGCAGGATGTATACTTGCTCTTCAGCTGAAATTCTCCCATCTGATTTTCTTTTTTGTAAGTAACTTGCTCAAAATCACAGGAAAATGGATTACTGCTTTTTGTTTTCTATAAAATTGAAGCTAGAGGAATAATTTGTCTCTGCAAATATAATATGTTTCAGTGCTTGTGGCCAGCTGGTATGCAGGAAGTCTCTGGAGAAGCTTTCTTACCCTGAAGTGGCAAAGCCTTGTGAGGACTATAGTTCTTTCTAGCCCAAGCTACAGTATCCTGCAAAGAAGGGGCAGGATGTGGGACAGGAGGTACTGTTACAGTACCAGGTTACACAGGAACAAGCAAAGTGACCATCCTGCACCACCCGACAGGACATTTTTGTTCATATGCTCCACCACTAGCTTCAGCAGATATTTCAGTGCACGTTGTTCCATCTGTTTGGTCACCAGCTCTTTCCCTAATAGACACTAATTTCATTATTAGAACATAACGTTTTTAAAGTAGGAGCCACATCTCTGCTCCTTGTAGAGTACATATCACAACTGAGATCACTGGGATGACCACCACAGAAAATGAATAGTGTTATTCCTACTACTTCAATAGCTATAACTTAAAATAATGTGACTTGAAAGTAAAAAGGAATGGGTATATAATGAGGAGAATATCTCATAAGTTCGATACCTTGCAGTCCTAGTAAGAAATTATTATGCCTGCCTTTTTATCTGCCTGAAAACAGGCAAAGTGAAAAGGGATGAAAGAGATGTCCTAGGCACTGGTGTTACTGGCTGTTATACAAAGGGGGCTGTCTGTTAACTTTGACAGTTAGGCAGACAAGAATCAAGAATACGGCTCTGTGGTGCAAGTGCGGGTCCCTGTGCTAAGTAAGTTAACTCATTTACCAGACAGTTATTCTGGAGCTCTCCCCGGACTCGTTTTATCTGGCTGGGAAGCTAGCACAGCTGTATCGCTCTGGTTAGCTTGTGAAGGCCAGCTGAAGTATCATCACTCCATGCTCTTTTCTACAGGGACTTGTCCTCATCCATTCTGTTTACTATAAACCAAGCTGAACATCTGTCTGTGTTCTCATCCCTCTGCAATGGCTGTGCAGAGATCTGAGTGGGTGAAAATTAGGAGTCAGAGTTACACCTAACCCAGTTGTCCAGAACTAACAGTGTGAATATCCTTTCTGTGCTTGCCTGTGTAGCTGCAGTAGGACTACAGTATTAAAAACCAGATTACTCCCCCATACTTCTAAGCCTACCCTTAAACAGGCTTTCCTGTGGCTTTGTTCCTTCTATTTGATCTGTGTTTTCTGTTGGTTATAGATCAGTTTCCATTTCAGTAGATTTTCTTCCCAGACTCGTGGCTTGCTAATTTTTGATCTAATATTTATTTAAAGTATTAATTGTAATTCTATGCTTTCTTCACAGAAATATTCATTTTACTCCAGTGCCTCTTCCCAGTAGGTCTTTCATGTTAGGGCACTGAGGGTTTTTTTCTTAACTTCAGGTATTGTAATAAAGAAAAGGTGTGTCTGCAGTAGATCGTGTGAGTAAAGAACAGCCTTGCAAAGAAGTTCCACATTATCTCAGAGGGATGTGTGGAAAAAACACACTAAATGACTATCTGTGCCTTGTCCATATTTACTACATCATCTGGGATGTGTACATTGCCAAAGAAGAGGGGTGATTTTAAGACATGGGAGGGAGGTAACTCCTGCATTCTCCAGCAAAGGCTTGTGAGGAACAGCTTTATGTCTGCAGCCACTTCTCAGTGTACTTGTAGGTGCTTTTGGTACCTTGCAAAGCTGAGTAGTTTCAAGAGGCAGATGGGATTGCAGATGCCTTTCCTGGGATCAGGAGAGAAGAATGTGCTTTTAAGCATGTTGAAATGAAGAGTAGCTGTGAAAGTTAAAGGCAGATAGGAGCTAGGATGAGATTTAAATAATAAAAGCAATAAAAATAATCCTCAGTGCAGCTCAAAAGCAAATAAAAAGGACATTTCAGGGTTACAAATGATAGGAAGGAAGAAAGGTGGATTGAGGATTGTTAAAAAAGAGGGCAGGGAAGAAACTCCTGCAATATGATGTCAGTTTGATATATGTGTATCTGTTAAGTTTGCCTGAATTCAATAGCAAGAAATAGAATAGTTTGAAGCACACTAGTTTTACAAACGGGTTTTATTGCTCAAAATTTCAAAAGCAAGATGTTAAGATGGATCACTCGCGTATATGCTGACACTAATTCTGTCTCGTGTATTTTGTAAGATGGTTTATTTTGTCCAGTTTTAGGAATCCTCTGGCATTTTTTACCCAGCTTTCAGAATAACTTTTCAGATCGATTTTTTTTTTTTTTTTTCCTTTTATTATCGAAAGAATGAGGTTAACACAGTGTCTTGCAGAGACCTGGGTTTTGTGGTATGTGGATATGCTGTGAGAACATCTACTAGATGCAGACTTTCCATCTTGTTTGTGAAATCCAGCTAGGCTCAGCTAGTGAATTAGGAATGGCAATTTGATGTATGTCCAGAAATCTAATTGCAAATGCCTGGAGAAACATGAAGCCAAGTCTAGTCAAGAAAAGAGGAACGTATGAAGTTTAGTATTCTCACTACTGGATAGCAACAACTTAACAGAAGTGGGAAAGAACTGGGGGATGTGTTAAGTGCAGCTTTTGCCATAAACGCTTACATTGCAGCATCGTTTTTGTTCTTATTAGTATTTTCATGGATCTGGCTCCATAAACACAAGAGCAGTAGGGAGAAAAATTAAGTGAGATTTTTTAGGACAGCATTGCACAGACAAAAAAGCTCAAGGAAAGATGCTGATAATTTGTAGTTTCAAGAAAAAACTTAGAAACAAGAGCAGAGAGAAATTAAAAATGCTAAGGTTTGTAGGCTCTGTAAAATTTCAGTCTTTTCTGTGTGGTAAAGACAGTTTCTCTCTCAACTTACATGGGAGTGAAATTTGTCCTTTAATGTACAAAAGCCACTGAATTAATCCAAGTGTTTCTTCGTATAGTGTCCCAAGAAGACTGAACCTGGGAGCAGTAACCTTCTTTAAAATATAGAAGGTAACTTGATAGTGGATGCAATTGTGGACATTGTCCATCTCTGGCAGTCTGCTTCCATTGACTTGCTGCGTTTTTGGGTCTGGGTTTTTTTTAATAATTGTACTGTGTTTTATATTTCCTGTCTTCAAATTTCTTTCAGCTACAAAGCTGTTTGCTAGAGATTCAGATGGGCTCATTTAGACTTACCAAGAAAAAAAAAAAATGAAATATATATATATATATATATAGTTCAAATCCAATAATTCTGGAACCTTCCAGTGGAGAATTGGTAACTTTAATTTTTTGATTTGTCAGGGAAGACTATCCAGTGACATTGACTGCACTACTTTTGTCTCATGGCACTTCCTGCTGTTGTTCTTCAATGTGTTGTGAGAATTTTTTTAATTTGCTTTCCTGTTCATTTAATTATCTGAAGTTGTACACAACACCTATTTCTGCTACCTTTGAAACTGCTGTAAAGCTGTATGCTACAAAGCTAGAGCAATAAGACATACGGAGATAACTTTGGCCAAAACGCAGCCAGTTGGCTGAAAAGATTTTAGGATATATATCTTCTTGCTTAAATAAAGAAAAAAAAGGTAGAAAAAATAGAAAAAGCTTAATGGCAAGTATTTGAGAGCACTTAGAACATTTCTGTGTATTAAATATAAAATTATTGCTTAGATCACTCTGTGAGTCCCAGGTCAGAGCTTGATTCCAAATACCCTGTTGTAACACTGATAAAATGTAGGTATTTTGTGAATGAACTTGAGATCACTGAAGTTAACAGGTCCTTTTTTTTATTTTTTTCCCCACTGTCTTCATTGTTCTTGATATGAAGCCCTGTTTTCCATGTTGCTTAATAACCTTTATTACCTTGGACATCCTAAGAGAATTTTCTTCTTGTAGAATATTTACTGAATGCAGCTATAAGATGTTTTTAATCTTTTTTTTGTAAGATAAAGTATTTTTTAGTACTTCTAGATCCTTTTTTAGGTCCATAGACCTATCTTCATGTACTTTTTGATAACATGTAAAATTAGAACTGTCTAAATGTAGGCACTGAAATTGTCCGTCACTGGTAAGTTGCAGCTAGATGATAACAAGCAACAAATGCTGTCTTGATTTGTTCTCCATAGTCTTTCCAGCTGACTGGTTCTATATTTCTATGCAATGACACTCCGTGATCACCTGCCAGACTGTTGATTTGAGGCAGGATGATGGTAGCACAGGTTTCTCAGCAAGTTTTTAGCTTTCTTTCCTGATGTCACCCGTATCTAGCTTAGTAACTTCTGTGCTTTCTGATATTTATATTCCTCAGCAAGCACAGAACTGCTACTGCTGTGGTTCAGTGCCCAAAACAATTCTTTGCAAGGCAGCCTTCATCTAAGCATCCCTGGATGGGGTTTAACAATGCAAACAAAATATATTGGTTCTTCTGAATAAGTTTCCCGTAGGAAGTTTCTTCTGCTTTCTCCAAATGGATGCTAATTTAATGGTTTTGAATGATATCTGTCAAGCACTCACCAAAATCTTGACAATCAATGTTTTTCTCTTTCATGATTTCTATGCAACTCCAGCCTCCCATATGCTGTCCCTTTATATAGGGTAATTGTTCTACAGGTTTTTCAGAAAATCAGTTTTTTTTAAGAAAAGTATAAATACTGACCCACTTAGTTATTCTCTAAACAACTCTCTCAGAGGCTTTTTGCAATCTGTGCTGTTTCACAGGAAATATTTAGTCATTTGAAAACTTTTCTTCCGTATTTGCATCCTAAAAGAAAAAAAAATTAAAGGAAAAAAAGCTGTGGGTGTGAAATGAAAATATATTTAACAACTTCACTACTCTTGGAAATGCTAAAATAGTTACAGAAATATGGCTGTATTAACATGGATGTTAGTACATCAGTTTTAGAGGTCATCTGTTCTTAGTGTGTTTGTCCAGGCTTCAATACCACTTTCCTGGTATTTAAAATAGTTTTTTAATTTACTTTCACTAGATCAAAATTAGTTGCCCCTCTGATTCTATAATTATGGTCTGTTAAAACAGACTGTAATTAGAAACTACATAATGGGCTTGCTTACTTATCTGACTAATACAAGTGGCTTGATTTTTTTTATTGTATAACTGATGCTGAAACACTTATCAAATCAGTTTGCACACATAGATCAATAATGTTAAATATTCAATCTAATTATAATAACTTGCTGGGGACACGGAGGAACATGCTTTATCTTAGTGTTTTCCCTCTCTGAAACTTTTATCATAGAATAAAAGAGGCAAGGTTTGCATGGAGAAGCAATATCTCTTCTTAGATCAGCTGATACAGGCAAAAGGGTGGGCCCAGCTTCCAGACACTCGTTTCTGAGGCAGAGGTAGCAAGATGCAGTCTGGCAGAGATTAGGAACAACTGCCCTGGATTGAACGATGTCCTGGGTTGCCGAAGAGGAAGAAGCTGTTTATGAGAAAAGTGTACTTTGCACTTGCAGAGAACAGGAGAGCAATAAAAAGAGGACAAGGAATATAGTGTTAGGCCAACTTGACTTGAAACAACTCTGCTGTTGCCACCTTTCTTGAGCAGAGTCTTGATCCTAGAATACTTTCTCAGAAACAATGCAAGACAGCACTGGAACAGAGGCATTAGTACACTGAAAGGAGCATCAAAATACTGCCCTTACCATCAGATTTTCTTTGTGCACCTAGAAGCCATCCAGCATCTCATAGTTGTTATTTTATTTGTTACACTGAACATGTTTCTAGAAGTACTTGCTGGCCAGAAGCAGCTTTTCAGGAGGACTGTGTCACCAAAGTGCCTGACAGTAAGAAAGTGCAGCAGTGTACGGCATAGCACCTCTGCGATGATGCACTATAGTAATACATTATCAAAATGAGACTTTCTGACTATATGTTACTCAAAAGACCTTGTAGGCCAAAAGTAGATTAATTTTAACCGTGCAGTCTCCCTGGCAAAGACACAAATGGTAGAAGTGGGTGACATAAGGCTATTAAAAGGGAAACAAAACAGGATCATAATTAGTGTCCTTCTGTGTTGTATGCAGAATTCATATCTTCTCCTAGTATTTGTATTTCATTTACTTTGTCCTGCTATTGGATTTTCATGATTGCATTGAGTTTACCAAGATCTAACAAAGCTCAACGGTGTCTTGCAATCAAGTGATAATGTTTCTGGGAATAGGCTTTGGAATGACTAACATGACACGATGTAGTTCTGGCTCTTTCCAGTCAATCTCAAAAAAATTGCCCTGGAATCCTTTTTGGAAGTAATTTCACTCTTTCACTGTTTTACAGTTCATACGTATCTTAAAGAAATCTAAGAGGTATTTAGCCTTAGATGGCATTCCCTTGGCAAGATTTGAGAATATACATGCTAGAAATGCTGAGCTGATTCAGCCTGTAGCCTCACTGATCACCGAGTCTCAGAATTTAAACTTTAGCAACAATCCAAGTGTTAGGGAGATTACAGGTGGAAATGTTTATTTAACTGTTTTTCAGCTGATGTTGAGCAGTTTTGTGCTGCATGTTTACTATTGCTTTCTTCAGCCCAGCTTAAGTGTCTTGAGAGACAGTGATTCTGCAGTATCCTTCTTGGCAAGTGTTTTGTGGGAAAGGTGGTCTTCCTATTCTGTAACTGCTTTCCCTGGAGAAGTGAAAAAATAAAGTACCGGACAGTATTAACTGTGGATCTAAGTGGGTCATGTCATGCAAATGTCTCTGATTAAAAACACAAGAGATACTTTCATATTTCAAAAAAGCACTTTAACACGAGTCCTAGAAATGTAAGTGTTAGAATATAATAGGCACTTTTGTACCTAAGTGCAAGTGCTGAGCAAATGCCAACGAGGAAAGGGTCAGCTGAGTAAATCAACAGAGATTAAATGTCTGCACTTTTAAAACAGGACTGAAATATGATATGCTGGATTTTTTATTATTTTTTTTTTTAATGCGGAAAGGCTAATCCTAATTTTCAGGTACCAAAGATGTCGTATGAGAGTGGATATTACATCTCCAGCTGTTCTAAATTTACATATCTTACAAATGCTTAAAGCAGATAGTAAGGAACCTTTGTTCTTTTTTGCTTTTCCACTGTTGTGTCCTGATTCCATAATTCTCTGTTTCTACTCTTTCCAACAATCAGTCCTAGCAGGTGCTGCCCCTGTTGTGGCAGCATTTGTGAGAAGAAATCAGTGGTCTGTAACTACCTTTAAAAAGAGTGACAGAGCTACAAAAAAGGCACCAATAGTTTGGAAGCTTCAGCAGCAAATGACCTAAAGGAAATTTGCTGCTGGTGATCAGCTCAGCCAAGTTTCAGAGCTTTATTTAAAGGCCAGGAGAGAGGTTTATGGACAAAGGTCTTGCATAATGTGATGTTTTTCAAGCATAGATTGTAGTTCTTTAAGAATAGTGTATTAAAGTTTCAGTTCAGAGTAGAATAGGACAATCAGAGATGCCTATTTAGTGCCAGTTTATCCTGTTGCCTCATTACAAGATTTGCTGTAGTACTCAAATGACTTGTTCAAAGGCTCATTCACGCTTTGGAGCAGAGTTCTTATTGACCTCTCTTTACATGGATGAGGTGAGCTCTATGTGTGTTTTCCTCAATGCATACAAGAAAAATGGTGACATGAGGTACCTGGTGGTACTTCCTAGATATTTTTGAGCACTTTTGATGTAAAATGGTGTGATGGATTTTTCTGTAGATTTCCTCTTCAAGGGTGGCATCTTTAATTTTCCTTTAGATTTCCAGTTGTTCCTTATGCTGAGGTTTCACAGCCATTGCAGTATGATAATAGCACAGTTACTGTGTTATTTTATTTGCTGCAATTGCCAGCATATTTTCCTGCATGAACTGAAATTCATTAAGCATGTATTTTCACTTCACTAAAGTCACTGTTACTAGCAGCTACTTACCTAACAGTATGTGTTACATCTCATGCTGGTTAGTGAGAATATAAGGATGTCCCAAGACAGCAGGTAATGGAAAAATCTAATGGATTAAATTAATGCCTGTTGTAGTCTGAACAGCTTCAGCAAGAATTAGCTCAGAAATTAACTTGACCCAGTAAGTCAACAGAACTGTTATTATCAAGTTACTACCACTGAAATCTTCTCTTTTGCTTCTATTATTAGAACCATAATACAAACTTTAGTCCTTGTGAGAGTGTTTGAGGAGAGATCTGCCCTCACTGAACTCACATGTATTCTTCATACATACAGCCAGATCCTCAGCTACTGTTATCAGCCCAGCAGATTTCAATGCATCTCTAGAATCAAGCACCATTCTCTAATGTCTTCCTAGAAAACAGTATTACAGTAGGTTTGCACAATGTTCTTGACACATAATTACAGAATTTAATGTGTGAACTGTTGGATTTTTTTTATTTTTTTTAATGCTGCAAAGGCCAGAATGGGAGCGAAGTGACAAGGCTGCTTTGCGGATGGTATAAGACTGTGAGTAGCCATGGTAATATGCGTCTGAAATCAGTAAAAGTAGCAAAATTGCTTGACAATTGGTTAATAGGTGCACGTCACTCTGCTTGGTTGATCAAATATCTTCTTCCTCTCTCCCCTTTCTTTATTTTATTTTCTTTCCATTGATTTTAATGGGTTTGGAACAAATCCATTTCAGTAAAGAACTTACTATCATGGTATGGAAGCTTTGTTTCTTAACAATCAAATACCTCAAATGGACTACTGCCAGCAGGCTCTTAAAAAAGCCCAAAGACTTTCTGGTGACCTGAAGTAAATGGACTTATCTTTCCGATTTGTCCTGGACTATGAGTTGCTATCTTCCAACTGTTACTGTTGATTTGCGTTTTGTTGATAAACTCTGCCATGGTATGAAGTTTGCAGAATTATGTTAAGTAACAACACCCTCTTTGGGCTTATTTTTTTTTCAGGGTGCACACATGGAGTATTTGTCTTTCTTTTATTTCCAATTAGTGCAATGTAGTTTGTTTGCTTGCCTTCTGAAGAAAAAAAATGATATTACAGGAGAAAATTTTCATTTTTACAATAGATCTGCTGTATTCTAAAGACCTTCGATTAGTTGGTACTTTTAAAGTTTTTCAAAGACTGATAGAGTGACAACTAATGCAATCTCAAAGAGCGTAACAACTGTCCAAGATTTTTCTTGCAAATTTTTCCTGCTTAACGAAGTAGCTCTTTCACTTTCATGGTCAGTCTACCATGTCCTTAACTACCTTTGCAGTTT
This sequence comes from Pampusana beccarii, assembly GCA_013399365.1. Taxonomy (NCBI): domain Eukaryota; kingdom Metazoa; phylum Chordata; class Aves; order Columbiformes; family Columbidae; genus Pampusana; species Pampusana beccarii. The sequence goes on from VWYH01010317.1 coordinate 338,346, forward strand.
GGCAATAATGTAGGTGCCAAAACCGGTTTGGTGTTTCAGTGAGAAGTCACCCCTAAAATGGAAAATGGCCAAATGAAAAACAATAGACAAACCCCCCCAATAAAATTAATTGACTCGTAACAGCAGAAGTCCTAGATTTTGAGACATAAGAATCTTATTTTTCTTGATCTCACTGCAGGTAAAAATTGGCATTGGGCCTGGCTTTCAAAACTGGGATGTTAAAAGATCTTCTACATTAGGACAGCATTTATCTTGCTATTCAGTGGAAAAACGCTAATGAATTACATGCTATATCATCTTCCTGAACTGGATCATTCTACAGTCTACTGTGTCTATATTCAGTATTTTAATAGTTTCCTTTCTAATTGCATATCTACCTTTGGTTAGTGCTGTCCACTTCAAGGAAGGCCCTGCAATATGTTTGCATAAAGCTCTGAAGTATTTGAATGTTTCCCCCTCCAAGAGAGTCTTCATTTTAAGATAGCCTTCAAAAGCCAACAGCAGTCTGAAGTGCATAAGAGGAGCACAGATACTGAAGGTAACAGATTCTGGCAGTCACTGAGTCTCATTTGTGCTCTTTGAAAATTAAGACTTAAAGAGAAGGAGCTTTTTCCTGAGGCATTTCCCTAATGCTTTCCAAATGTTGCTTCATCAGAGCCAAATGGTCAGAGCTGCCATGGAATCCTATTACAGATGCACAGATTTTTTGTGTGTGTGTGCATTTCCAGCATATTTAGCTGCATTCCTGAAGTGGTAACTGATATAAAGCATTTGTAAAAGCTTTGCTTATAGACTTCTCTACAGCTGAATCTCAAACAATTTTCCTTCAAGATGCATTAGAAAGAAAATGTTCCCAAAGTGTTACTGATGCTGGTTGCTTTATGTCATACACAGTTAATCTGGTTCATGTGAAACGTTCCTTAATCGGCAAGGAAGCACACTTTCTGCATACTCTTGCACAAAATTCAGCAGGAGTTCAACAAATTACAATTCAGCTGCTGAAGTATAGCCAGCTTGGACTGCTTTGGGTATCTATATGTTTTGTTACCCCCTTCACTCAACTAAAGCTAGAAAGAAAATAGGGAAACAGAAGGATGAGGAGAAGTCAACGGTTCTGTAAGACTAAAAGTGGTAGCCAGGAACAGGTATGATAAAAATTAAAAGTGTGTTTACTTAAACCAAATAGAAGCCTCAGTGTGTGTTGTACATATACCAAGCTTTTGATCTGAGGGTCTCGATCATGTATACAAATAGGCTGGCTGAAGGTGTGAGTTCATGGTGTGATACATACCTATTTACAAAGGTGCTTCAGATATAACTTTTAGGCATGACTAAGTAGTGTATACTTTCTTGATGTTTCTTCCAAAACCTTCCCTTTTCTTTCTCGAAGTTATGTTGCTCTGGTCTTTGTAGGGTCTCTGTTGAGAAGTCTGATTGGGTTTTTGCTTGAAGCATTTATGCCTGTCTTTGCTAGGATGGACATTTTATGGATGGTTCTCTGCAGGATCCTGACTGTTATTGCTCGACCATTGAAGCCTACGTAACATTGTCGTTCCTCTGGGAAACTTGTTTCTATTCTTGCATCCAGTGGTGTGGGTAAGAAAAAATGTTCTTCCATTATTAGACTGGCAGTAACAGGGACTGGTGGCAAATTTAAATGGGCCATTACTGAAACACTGCTTGAAAAATGCAGAAAATTAATCTAAGCTTTCTGATTTTCTTCTTTTGTAACAACAAATCAGTTGGTAATAGCAGGTGATACCATACTGAAGGAAGAAGAGAGAAAAATGAGCTGAAACCTTTCTACCCACAAGCTTTGTAATATTAAACCCAGTTTCCTGGTGTGCAATAGGTTAACGTTTCCAACATGCAAACACAAGTGAGTTGGCTTCAATAACATCATGGTAACGAAAAAATAAAAGCACCAACAAAGTAGGCTACCAGGATAACGCATGATACTTAATTCATGAAATTTAGCTATTTCATAAATCTTTTTCCTTTTGAGGAAACCCATGAAGGCAAATATAGTATTCACACACCTCTCTCCAAGCCTATTTTACATGTAGTTACTGATCCACATAATAGCTAATTCAGATGTATGCCTTTGTATAGAATTGATCAATGCAGGCATAGTTGATGCATAATTAGTTAATGTACATGTAGTCAGTGTGTATTTAATCTTGAGAGCATGCAGAGTGTATTGTCTTGCCCACTTGAAATATATGAACACATTCAGAAACTTTCTTAAAGAGATAAGAATATTAGAGCATGTTGTCCAAAGGGCTCTTCAAAACTAAGTCCACATCCCAGGCTTCATTGCTGTCAGTGACTGATGAATCTGTTTGTGAGCAAGGCCTTAGCAGAATACTGCTGAATTTAGAGGAGTGAACATCACCATGGGTGGAATCGGCACACTCTGAGCAGAGGTCTGTGTGGTACTGGGTCATAGCAGGGTTCCCAGCAGCAGGAGGGACACAAGATTTAATGATGTGCTAGCAGCTTTTCAGGGCTATGTCCTTCTTACCGGGATCTGGAAAGAGCCAGTGCCTCCTCTGTGCAAAACATCAACCTTGGCCTCACAGCAACACCTGCTGAGTTTGGCATTGCCAGGAGGAGTTGGGCGGCCAGGTCCACCAGGGTATGATAGTGATGGGCATGAGTGACCATAGCTGGTCCCCACACTTTCTAGGCACCTCCATCTATGGTTTTTGTTCTATATCCCTTCTCCTTCTTTCTTCTGCTCTGCAACATTGCTAAAGTGACTGTTTTTTTCAGGTCCTAGCAAGAAAGGCTGCTGTGGTCTTCCTGCGCATTTGAGAGACTCCTAAATGGATTCCTGTCTCTTGGTTCTCAGGAGGCATCAAAAGCTTTTTGCACTAGGCAGTTACAAGAAGCATTCTAACAGAATCTCTTACTATTCTCTTCCCTTTTCTAGGCTAATTCTGCAACCCAAGCCTGGAAATTGCTGTTCTAAAAGTAAACGCTCTCACCTCTATGCCCAGTTTGATGGTTTGGCGTGGTTTAAACTGCAGGACCGCACAAACTATGTAAGTAAAAAGTGCGTCTCCATACCATTTCGTTCATGTCTCCTCACCATCACTGCAAAGCACTCCAGAGAGGATGTGGGAAGCTCCACTCCAAACGTCTCTGGTAAAGGGCTTTTCTTTCCTTTTTGACCTCAGGCACTGAGCTTAAACAAGGCAAGACAGTGGCAGAGATTGATACTAAACATAAAAGTTCCCAGAGAGACTATTAAATCAGTGTTGACCTGATTTTAATAACACATAATATATCCATGGCTTGCAAGCAAGTAAATAAGCTTTGACAAATACCTTGCATTTCTGCACTTTGAAACAGAAAAGACCAATAAAGAGTCAGAAAGTATGCAGAGGCTCTTTTCTGGAGGAAGGGAAAAAAGAAGAAGAAAAAAAAAAAGAGAGAGAAGCATTTTGTAGAACAGCATTTTACCAAGTTAGAAGCTTTTTGCATCACTAATGTGCTGTTTCTTGTACAGCTCCGATACAAAATGCTTTTGGAAAAGCTTTTGAAGAACCTTAGTGTCATACCCTGTTGGGATCAACTGGGGAAAAAAGTGTTCTTCAGAGATCATGGAAGTGACTGCAAGGACAATACAAAGTTTATCTTGGGCTTAGTCCTCTTTCAGATGAGACATGTGCAAACAGCTGTTAAAATTGAGATATTCCATATTACTCTTTTGCAGATTCTTCATGATAAGTGCAGGAGGGAAAAGGGAGTGCCTCTTCTAATAAATTATATTTGGGATAACACTGTGAACTTCAAAACAAAAAAGATCAAGAACTGGCAGTATGACCACCGTAGGTAAATACCTTGCTCCTTTGAGAAGAATTACTAGTTAGTCTGGAGTCCAATATTGTTGCTGACATGCCTATAGATGGCTGGTGTCCTAAGTGGGAAGTAACCAACCCCTAATTTTCTGGATTATACTTTATCCATTTTAATTAAATCTTATCTTGCTTTGACAGCTATTTAGAAAGCTGTCTTTGTGGCACTTTCTCCTGACAGCATGGCCAGCCCTGGGGTGTGGGTCTTTTGGCTCAGTGAAAGCCCAATGGAGAGATGTTGTTATATGTCGACAGAGTGCTTACAGTTCTGCAGAGCCTTCAGCAGTGCGTCTGGGTGCAGTGCTGGTCTCTGGATACAGTGTCTTCTACTTCTGTCTGCCACAGTTAGTGAACTGCCCCCTCGTCATCATGCTTCTGCTGTATCCAATGCTACAACATCCATTGTGTCTGCTTAGTGCACTTGTGATGTTTTCTTATGAGCAGACCATGCGTCCACTTCATTTTGCAAAAGAACTGCTCCATGCCTGAAAGCATAGACTGTATCTACTGTTGCTGTAGCTGTTGTGAAGAATGTAGTAGTTCAAAATTGGTGTCTCATTCACAGCTTTCTTTTCCTTTTACTTTGTTTTACAAATTCCAGTCCTTGAGTCTGTTCTTACCTTACAGCATTAATTGTAAACCATTTTTTTTAAAGCTTCACGAGTTGCGAGAGTCTTACGCAATAGCTGAAGTCTTGCGAATGTATCTTTAATGGCTCTTAGTTCCTCAAAGGATATCTAACGTTTAGAGGACTTCATTTCTGCTCAGCTGCAGCCTGTGAATATTCTGCCTAATATTCCATTCCCAGCACATTTAACATTGTTACACCTTGGCACCTTCTTTCTTGACCTCTCCTCTTTTCAGGTGGGAATGTTGTGATGTTTAAGACAATGAGTCTCTCTGGATCTGGTTCTGTTGACATGTGGTCCCTTGGCAGGCAGCTGAGGTCCTGTCTTCCATTAATAATTGTACCTAGTGGTGTGGTGAAGGCTTGAATGCCTGATTTGTTTCTTCTCTCACAGTAGAAACTGCCTGACACTGCAGGTGACCCAGGAATATAAAGTAGGAAGGCTTATTTGGTCAAGTCGATTGACCTCAGCTGCTCAGTGGCTTTGGGTTGACACCGTCTCTGAAGAAGTTATGATGCATTTGCTGCTGATTTCGATAGCTCTTCCTTCTAGCTTTGCCTTGACCAGCTTCCACATTGTGAATCTTGTGCTTGGGTGGACTCAGATGAACTGACTGGAGGACACAGAGGGGTTTACTTCTAAACTCAGTCTTCTGGCCTAGAGGCTCTCCCCTTAAAATTATGGATGATTTTGAGAGAGATATTCTTTGGGAGAGAATAGAGACCTCCTGACTACTATTCTCTTCCACCTTATCTTTCGTATGAAATCTGGTACTTGATTCAATATTTAAGCCTGTGGTTTGCTCTGCCCTCCTGGCCTACTATTGATATTCAGTACATCAGTCACAATGTTTTAAATTATGGCATGGCTTGCTTTGCTGAGTTTTCTTATTCACAACTCCATTTGCTGTTTAGTCTCAAAATGAAGCTAATTCTTCCATCTAATTATCGAGTCTAATATTGCTGCTTTATCTGTGCTCCTGAGGTTACACCTCAGCTGCAATAAACTGCCCATTGTTTATACATCCTGGCTGCAAGAGTGGCAGCCAGCTTCTGTAGCCTGTGTGCATGTGAACTGTGTCTCTGCAAGCATTAGTCACACCATGAACAACCTCCTTTTCATTAGCATTGCTTCATGACATGAATTACTGTTTTCTTTTATTGAGGTAGCTGTGGTAACGGGTCCCAGAACTGCTGTTTCCCACAATTCTTACATCATTGCCTCTCAGCTGCATATTTATCTTCCCATGAGGCATGATGTTTCCATAGAACATTTCCTGGCCCTCAACACATGCATCCTGTTCACATCCTTCTTTTCTACTGGATGTCTTTTAGCTTTAGCCTGTGCACATGTTCCATCTCAGCAGTCATTGCTGGGGGAAAAAAAAAAAAAAAGAAAGGTGCACCACAAATTGCATTTAAACAAGCCCAGGGACAGAAGTTAAATGCTATAAGAATGTTTAATCATATGTTCATTCTTTTTCAACCTACTGAGATTCTGTCCACTGCTGAAGCAAGAGGGAAAGGGGCTAGAGAAATTCCAGCTGTCATTGAAACACTCCGCTCTACCGACATAGTTAGTAGCAGTGTACCAGGTGGTATGCAATTGCATTGAGCAGATTCATTTTAAAGAGTTCAGCTGAAGCCATCTATTGATTATGTCGCAAACCTAAGTTTAGAGATTCTAGATGGGAATCAGAGAGGTTCTTGCCACATGGCGCACAGCAGTGAACCAGTGTAAACTCACCCTGCCAGTTCATATTTGTTTAAAGCAGCAGGTTCAACAGCTTCATGTTTTACTAGCATGCTTTATGTTAGATTAGGCATCACTCATTCTCACAAAACCAGCATAAAAAGCACTCTGTGGTGTGTACTCTGGCTAATCTGCCAAAAATACCACGGCCTGATCCAGATCAAATTAGTACTGCTGGGTGACCATGTGCAGCCCTGGCGTTGGCTGTGGCCCTGCAGTGACAAACACATGCCCTTGAGCTCTTGGCAGAGCTCACGCTGTAGGTGTTGCTGTTCAGTCTGCCTGAGCCATGGCTGATGCCACGTAGAGAGGCTGAAGAATCACAAAAACCTTTAAGGCAACAGAATTAGCTCTTTCGTTCTCCAGCCTTAGCCAGCAGACTGTTTCGGCTTTGACCTCCATGGGAAATGGTTCCCACTTGTGCCTTGATGTTTCCGTAGCTTTGACCGCTTCCAGCATTTAAAGACCGGTAGTCACACCAAATCAAGAAAATGCCCTCAGCACACCCCTGTCACCGAGCAGAATTTAAGAACATGCGAGGAGAAGACCGAAGTTAAGCCAAGATACTTATGCTGTCCATAGGTCCAGCTAAGGGTGCTGAATATCTCAAGACGAGATAGTGAGAGGAGGTAATATTGCTCAGGCATCCCCATTTCTCGTCTCCATGTTACAGAGTTCCCTTTTGATTCACTGCAGGCTGCTGGATCTGTTTCCAAAAAATAACTATATTTTTTCTGTGGTCCCCTGACCATATTTTTTGAGGAAAGTGTGGGGTTTTTTCTCCAATAAATTGCCAGCTAGGCTAGGGCTAGCTTTCAGAGTAGCTCAGTGGTCTGGTGAAACATTAAAAAGAAAAAGGGGCAGGGGGAGGGTAGAACAGCAGAACAAAACAACCCCCTACAACACATTCTGTGTTCAAAATTCCAGTTTGCATGGGCTAGCAATCATTGTCAGTTGATAGTAACATAGTGACAGGAGCTGTAATTTGAATGCCATTGCAAAATGAAAATTTAGGCACTATCCCTTCTCTGCCTGCTCCACTGTTTAGCAGACACCAATGTGCTGAGAAGAGATATTTGAATCTGCAGCATGTAGCCACACTGTTAATCTCACAAAATGCATAGTTTAGGCTGTGCATTATTCAGTATTAACCCCTCATACATCTGCTTGTAATTTGTTGTGGGCATTCAAACTGATCTGGAGTATTTCCTAAGCCAATATAGCTATTCAGTTTTTCTCATGCAGTTCAAATGCAGTGGGGCAGGATCAGAGCAGGGCGAGTCCCACTGACTCTAGGAGAAAGGGGATGACCAAGGGTTGGTATTGTAAAGTTGCCTTAGATCCCAGCTGCATATTCAGCCAAGGTCTGTCTTGCAGAGCCACGTCCTTCTTTTTCTCTAGGCTGGTGCTTCACCCTTGCTGCATTCAGTGCTGCAGAGAGCAGTGAAGGCTTGGAGCACCCAGGTTTCTTCTGGCAATGGCCAAACCAGAACAGGTTTCTGGGCTTTGCTTCAGCCACTGAATTCCCACTTGTGTGTATGAAGTAGTCACTTGGTTTGTTAATCAGGCCTGGCCTACAGTCAAGGTGGTTCATAAAAACTGGGTAGAAGCGATTCAACTTAACAAACCAAAAGGAAGGGGCTTATCTGGGATATTCTTCAGTTTCATTTCATTTCTCCATTCACCTGCTACTGTAGTTTTTCGGATCAGGGAGGATTCTCAGGCAGTCCTCAGGTCTTGATGATCCCCAATGCTAGGTCTTGTACGAGGCTGTCACTCTGTTTTAATGATTGTATTGCTTAAGAACCTCCTGGATAGCTCCAGGGGACAATTTGGAGTACATGGATTATACCACATTAAAATGCGTCTGTACTATTAAGATGCATGGATGACAAGCAAAATCAGAAAGCATGAGAAAAATATCGGTCAGAAGGTCTCCACTTAAGCAATTTGTGTCACTGCTGGGTTTGTGCAGCTGATCTTTTTACTGCTGTCTGCCTCTTGGCCATTTGGAGAATTAAACAATACACAGTGGCACGGTGCAGAGGTATATTATGGTAGCCACGTTCTAAAACGGAGAAGTCTCTCCAGTTCAGCTGGTAAAAAAAAAAAAAAAAAAAAAAAAAAAACACACTAATTATGAGAAAGAAATATTGGGGTTGATGCAGCTTTTAAAGGCAGCAGGTAAAGGTGTGATTAAGTGTCTCTAATGCTGGAGTCCTCAGTCTGGGTCATACAGCAGAGGGAATTCTAGAGGTCCTCTCTAGCTGCCTGAAAAGATGACGAACAGCAGTCCTGACCCCAGTGACTCCCAAATTTTTCCCGCATGTGGTGCCTTATTTTATGTGGAACACTTCAGCAGTGCAGCTATGAACTCTGCTCCCTGTGGAACACGGAGGAGTAAATCTATTTACTAAGCAGAGCCCAACATGCAAACCCTCCCTGGGTGCCACGGTGTGTACCCAGGCACTGCCCCTCCGCCTGCCCTGGCCACGGGTCTTGGGCTGCGCCTCAGGCAGCTCTGACTGTGCCAATAAGCTGCTGCTATTTGCCTCTTGGACTGCAGTACAAAACACACGTGAATGCTTTCTGTGATGAATGCTAATCTTAAAGCATTATAATCATAACCTGCTCTGAAAATGTAAGTGATTGCACTGACCGGGCCCTGGGTTTTCAGTCATACCTTGCCAGGTGCCCAGCTTTTAAGGGCAGAAGGAGAAGACTGCACTTTTCCCTAAACAATGACCTGAAATATCCTTTGATAAAGCCTTCGGAAAACTTACATGCAATATCTCGTTGTTTATTTTGATGGAGAAAGAGGGATCTTCAGAAATTCTAGGCAAACATAAAAGGAAGAACAGAATGTAAAAAAGGTGATATGGGAAATCGGCTTTTCATGACAAAATCCTTCTCCAAATACTACCTATTTGTGATGTCTGGGCCAACTTAATGAAGTACTGTAGTGCTGTGTTTTGATTAGCATTTAGATGCTTGAAAGCAACAGATTTGCAGAAAAGATATTTTGGAAAGAGGGGAACACCTTATAATGGTTTAAAACCAATGTTACCAAATTATTTACTCTAGAGGTAAACTTAGAATCCATATTTTCTGAGCATGTCACATAAAGTCCTTGTTCTTCCTCTGTATTTATACGTACAGCTTCATGTTTTTTCCCTTATCAGCTTTCTCATAGTTACTTTCAGCAGTCTCTGTGTGTGACTATTTTCTATTAAACCTGCATTTGTATTATTTACAGATACCTCTGTACTATTCCCAAGAAGTTTTTCATGTTGACTTCTTTATTTGTTGTAGTTTATGTTTTTATTTCATGGGTGGCTATAGGTTTTCCTGAAATGACATTCTAATTTTAACATTGCAATATAATGTCATCGCTAAAATGTTTCTAAGCAAGAAATGCACTAGTTTAAAGCCTCAGGAAGAGAAGAGGAGGCTGTTATAAATGGAGCGGCTCCTCTGAGGTCAGGCAGGATTCAGCACTCCAAGAGCTTCTGCCACCTTGGCTGACCCTGAGCATCCCATGATTTCTGAGAGGCTGTGCTCTTTCAGATGACTCAGGCTGCTCGCCCAGTGAGAGTCTGTTCAGCAGGGACAAGGGGAGATGAATCTAAGAGCCTGCTGCCTAGAAGCTTGCTGAAAAGATTAATTACTCTGTGAAATAACCCAGTAATGAGAAATGGTGTTGCTTTTGTTGTAGGCCATTGGGTCCTGGATGCGCGTTCCCATTTTCCAGGGCTAATCCCTAAAGTAAACAGTTTTCTCTTTGTTGACTGTCAGTAGTGTGTCACTGTGCAGTGACCTGGATGTGCAAGTGCTGTGGGCTAGAGATCTTGTGGCCTCTGCCAAATTTGTACAGGGCATATCTCCTGCTCCCAAATGCCCCTGCCATCCATCCATTCCTTTCAGTCTGAAAGGAAGGAGATGGGCTCTGAGTGGGCTGAGATTGAGCGGTTTGTCATCGCTTCTCAAGAAGTGGCCTTACGTGCCTGACTGCCACGTCTTTTCTTGCTGGCCTCTCTTTTCTTACTTCCAAACCTCTTTTTCATCCTGCAGTGCTCCAGCAGTGCTTTCACAGCTGATGGCTGGGGGCAGTCGGAGGAAACTGAACCTTAGGCATATCAGACTAATACGGTAGATTGTAATCCAGCACTGTCACTTGTTGTCCCAGGTCTTTTTAGGGACTTTATTTCTTTCTCATAGAGTGATCCAGAAGGGTATCAGTGGTTGACTGCTCACAGAGCTCCTTCTGACCTAGGGATGTTTTCAGAGCTAAATACAGGCTCAGCACTTTCTAGGGCAAGTGAGGAAGTTGGCTTTCAGCCATAGATGTCCCAGGCTTTACATGAGCTGAGACCTTGTTCACACACCTCCGAAAAGCTTAACCTCTTATCTTGCAAGGAAGTGTTTCTAAAACAGGCACATACTGCTGTAGGAAAAAAAGCTCAGCCTCACCTTGCGGATCTTGTAACCTGAGTATGTGATGAGAAAATCAGCAGATGCAAAACCAAAGGTAACATCCAGCTGAGCTTGAGAGTTTGGAGTAAGTCTAGAGGGAGTAACCACAGCACAGGGGTAATGAGTCACTGTCAGGTGCTATGTGCGTGGGCAGGCATCAGTAAGCCCTAAGAAGAGATGTGAAGTGACTTTGTAGATTTTCTTTAGAGGAAGCTTTTCATTTCCAAAAGTAACATGATAAAAGAGTAAGGGGCAGTGCTGGAGAGCACCAGCAGCTGGAGATCCATCTCTTATCTCCTTGGGCAGCTGCAAGCAAGTACTGACCAGCATGTGCTTTGAGAGAAGTGGGTAATAGCAATGTGCAGAGCTTATTTGATGCATTAGGAAAAGAAAGAAGTAGACGAAGGATGCAGAGTAGGTGAAAATACAAAAGAGATGGTAAGTCAGAAAGATAATTTTTACTGCAATGCATTAAATGGTTTTGCAGGGGAAAAAAAGAATTGTTGAAACCAGGAATAGGAAGCTTTAGCTGTGGATGTGACAATAAGACCTGAACCAGAGCTTTACTAAAGAAAACAGAATGGGATTTTTAAGGAAGTGTGCCGAAAGAACAAACATGATTTGTGTCAAACGAGTTACCTCTTCTCTTGCCAGCTGTGTGTGTTAAAGAGAATGCTGCTTTTTGCCATTCACAGGTTTCTCCTCTTACAAAATTACTGAACATTTCCATGCCTGTTGTTATTTAGGCACAGTTAAAATTAAGCTAATCTAATTATTTCAGTTTCCTCTGTTTTGGTTCCCCTTATTGCTGGAATTAGTTCCTTTGCTAAAATCTGCAAACTTCTGCAACTTGTGTTTCACTCATTATTCGTGATGCAACCATTATGTCAGCATAAAAGTCCTCCCAGCTTCTACAGTATTTTTCTATAGGTCTGTCTTATGCCATATAGGCTGAAATCCTGGGAGGAGATTTTGGATCAGGAACCCAAAACTTTAATACTACCCAAACTGTGTTCCTCTTGTTTGTTTCACTCCTAAAATCAAAAGCTCACACAGCTGTTGGGCTTTTTTAATTAACTCTGATCTAGCTCCCACTAATGTTAATAGAAATACTTCTTTTCAGGTCAGTGAGCCTGATTTGGGTAAAATTAAAGCCTTGATTAATATCAAGCTTACTTCAAGAATTCTGAAGATTGGTATAATACGAGCAAAGACTGAGCAATGACCTCTCTGGTTTGGAAGCACAAGGGAGGTGGTAGGACGTGACACACCAGAGGGAGATGATTAGCCAGAGGAACTGCAAGCACCTGGAGCCAGTTTTCTCTCCTGGAGGACATCGGCACTGAGAGGAGTCAACACTTCCCGAGTTGTCCTAGGGAAGAAAGGTATGATGCATTTTGCTCTTGTTCGGTTTAGTGGTTTGTTTCCTTAACATGATGAGAACAGATGTCACCTTTGGGTCAGGAATGAACAAAAAGGAATGTTTTGTGTTGCTTTTCATTTTCAGACACAGAAAAAATCTCCAGGTTTTGCTGATGTTGGTGAAAAAAATAGATGTGGAAACCTGGTGACTACAGGGGGAAATGAAGTAAGCTGGGGTAGGTACAAGATAGTACAAGACAGCCTTGTTCCTCTTCTTGTTACAGGGCTTGAGACTGAGGATCCAAATTATGACATTATGACTCTATTCATAAAAATACTGAATCGGACTGACACATGGGGCTGTGGAAGGGAAGGTAGCATATAAGGGCATGCCTTCAAGCTGTGGTCTGAAGTTTCTCTTTTGTCTTCACAAGACAATGCAAGTCTAGGGAAGATGAATAGAGCTGAGGCTGTGATTCTTCAGTCTGCAGACTGACTCTGCACTGACACAAGAACAGGCTGCTGCCAAAGAGACAGAGGCGCTTGTTTTGACACTAGTCTGCCATTACATTTGCTTAGGGTAACCAGGGAGTTACGGCTTCAGTTAATTCAGGCTTACACGTTGATAGAAAATAGTGTTCGTCTGGTTTCCATGCAAAAAGAAGCAAAACCACAAAGGTAACATCTTCTAATTCCCAAAGTACTTTAGGTAATATTTCTCTTCTGGGGTTGATTCTCTCAAAAGCACTAAGGTGTTTGAGGCACTCTTACCTTACCTGCTACATCCAATTTTTACATAAATTTGATAGTGAAGATGAGCCATCATAACAGAAAAAAAATGGGGGAAGAACAATTATGCCGGCAAGTTCAATTAGCCACAGGAACCTCTCACTGGTGGGCACTATGCTCGCTGTGTCCATGAGGAGAGCAGTTTGTCTCCTGGGAGCACGTGTTGAAGATACCGGGTGTCTGGTTGCGCTGGCGACACCACCTGCCTCCATCGCTGCTCTGCTCAGGCAGTAGGGTCCAGCTCTGTGCTGAGCCCCAGCCTTTCTCACTTTCTTGGTGCCAATGCTCTGCCTGCAGGATAGGGAGACACGGGGTCTCAGCTCTCTTCACGGCTCCTGGCTCCCAAGATGCTGTCCTGTCACTGTGTTGGCTCCAAAGGTCACATCTTCATGGACATGGTGCTGCCAGTTTGGACAGATGCACAGACTTCAGGAGAGGTACAGAAATGAATTGGTTTATATTTGGCAGAAGAGAGGTACAAACCCACAGAAACTAGCCAAAACCACTACAAATTACTTGTATGTACTCCCCTGCAGGAGTTTTTCATCCACTTGCAGGGCATTCAGTAAATTTGAATCGAACTGAGGAAAATATTTATCCTCCTGATCCCTGGATGCACAGTTTTTCTTTCTTGAAATGCAGTCTCTTTCTCTGATACAACCAGTTTCCTTCAAATTATCCATGGATGCCACACCCTCCCTTTTTCTTTGGTTGTGCCCAGTCCTCTTTTATGGTACCCCCTTGACCAGCTTCTTCAGGCAAATGCCTGAAAGGATGCATCCAGCTGATGCGCTCTTTTGGGAACAGCCTCTCGACACACAAAACGTTCCAACAGCGTAAAGGACAAAGATCTATATGCTATTGCTAACTACCCAAAATGTATAGAACCTGTGATTGGTTGAGGATTTTTCCCCCCCCTCCTCCTGACATTCTATTTTATACATGTCTGTATTTATCTACCCAACACACTTGTACAAGCATGTGTAGACAAAATACAGCACTATCACTGGTAGAAGCCTGTGCACTAAGTGGATTTGAGAGAGGAGCGTGGGCAAAACAGAACTATATTAACCAAGTGTGAGGGTAATTCTGAGTAAAAGGCTGAAAAAGCGAGAGGCTGGAGGATGTTTAATTCTGTGTGGGGATACCTATCCTAACACAAAACCTTCCCTTGTGTCACTCTTTTCCTGAGAGAGGGATAGAGCTTGAAAGAATAGTGGGATGGTATCATTAGGCCCAGCATCATAAATGTAAGCTAAATGGGTTACCACGAAGGAATTCAGGTCACTGGCTTTGAAGTTTGCAAATACAATACCCAGGAGGACAGTATATGCTTAGGTGTTCCCCGATCGTGGTGGCTGCCTTGGTGAGGTTTCTAACAAAAGGAAATGCATTCAATGTTCTGTCTGTTTAGCTCTACTTCACTATGTGAAGTGATCATGCTTTTCCACCTACAAAGGAGAATAAAACATTTTTGTTCCCCTTCAAAGTTCTCTTTTGTGGTGATGCCTGAAAAAGCATTGATAGCAGGCCACGTACCATGGCACTGCTTACCTTACTGATCTCTGCTGCCTCTTGCCATCTGTTGATTTGTGTTTTACAAAAGGTGTGAAGCGGAGATTATGTGTACAAAACCCAGCAGAGTATGGCTTTGATCTGTGACCAGCTCTTATTATCAGACTCATTAATAACATGGAGTTCCTTCAGCACAGTTTTATGTGGAATAGTGTCCCCAGGAGTTAGCACATCGATTTCCCCAGTACCTAAAGAAGGCTGTCACTCCAGAGCTGCACAAATAACATTCCTCTTTTCTTCCTGACTACCTAATTTCACGAAACATGCTGAAAGGTAGCACACAAGAGATCTTTCTATCTCTGTCAAGTTGAATTGCAGCTGGCCAGAAGTTCAGAATGGTGAGGGTGGGAGCCATGAAATGCCAAAGAAATGACTGATGTTTTACCTTCAGATCTGCCAAGCTAAAAATTGGCTGCTTTATTTTCAATTAAAGAAAAACAAAACTGGGATGATATGTCAAGCAGTGTGCATAGCTTGTATGAAACAGTCCACAGAGCAAAAGTAAGGCTGCCTTACTAGTTTGTAACTTTAATGCTGTCCTGGGGTGTGGAATTTCTTTTTTTAATGAGTGTTGTAAGCATGACTGGAAATTTTTTAGTCCTAGGATGTAGGCACCTCTTCAGCTTTCCTGCAAAATGTAATACATTGTCAGTAACGCATCTTTCTGCTAACAGAGGACAATATAGAAAAGTAAACATGCACATTTGAAGCCTACTGTTCTGTAAGTGTGAATTCAAGCCATTTTTCCTTTGTTTCTTCTTGTGAAGTCAAATCTGTGTTTCTGGAATTCTTGCACTTCATGTAAAATCTTAAAGTATCTATGGCCAAATCTGTGGTGACAATACCCCAAATCACAGTCCTCATGAAAAACTGCTTCAGTCCATGCCGAGTCGCTGCCTTCATACTGAACTCTCTTGGAAGAAAAATCTAAAGGAAGTAAAATGGGATCTCACTGTCTCTGCTTTTTTTTCCAGCCTCTCAGAAATAGTTCTATTAGAAGACAATCATTTCAGCAATTGGAAACTGGTTTCAGAGGTTGCTGAAGGATTGGGTTTGCATCACGAGAACGTGCCTCAGGTTCTTCAGGCAGAGATGGGAGAAAAAAGTCACACTGCCTCGGAGTCTGCAATGCTGATCGAGCAAATGCTGGGGAGACAGACCAGCGTTCTGTGGTTTCTGGCTGATTAACCAGCAATGGGGTAACCAATCAAGTAAATAAATAGTAACAGTGTTTTTCTGTCTTCATTAGATGGATTTGGTTCTGGTAGGTATTACATAGGAATATCTGAGCATAAACCTTCCTTAAGTGCACAGTAGCCACTGATACTTATATTCTGTGCTCTGGGTGAGAGAAGATTTCTCATTTGTGGTCACTACTGCAGTGCTGCTGCTGATGGAGTGGCCGCATCCCTTTTCCCTCTACAGCAGTTGCAGAGTATGCAACAGCAGCAGCCGGCAGCACTGCAAAGTAAATGTGTCCAAAGTGATACTTTAATTACCTATAAAACTTATTCTGTAAAAGAGGGGGGAAAAATCACTGTTGCTTTCCTTAAATAGATCAAATTTCAGTAATAATCCTGAAAGTCCCTTTACCTTCTATTTGAATAATGCAGGAGAGGCCTGCATAGTCACTAAATCAGCTGTCCACTGGTTGAAGGAGCTTGGTACTGTAGAAGAGATTCAATGTTCTAATTAAAAAGTCTCAAGCTATTAGAATTTTACATTATTAAAATAGAATGTCTATTTGCCTTACAATTACGATGTTATCTTGACTGGTCTCATATATTGTAGATATGTGGAAATTAATTTGGGGGGGGGGGCGTAATTTAGAATGTGTTCTTTTAAGCTACTCTCTTTTGGGAAGGTGGAAAAAAGAACACCAACCCTTTAAAGGTCCTAAAATTTGAGTGCTTTTATATTGTGCCCCAGTACTTGCCTTCTTTTTTTTTTCTCATCTCTCCGTTAGGAAAAAAAAAATTATTTGGCTTGCTCATCTTTCTTAAGATGAACAATGCTTTAGGAGCTATAAAGGGCTTAAAATATCTACTTACACTACATATTCTACCAATTTTCTGGGTGTAGGACTTTGTACCACTGCCTGCATTTTCTCTGAGCAACCTATTCCAGGGTGGTTTCCATTTCAAAAGAACCTCTTCCACTTGAAAGCGCTGTTTCTTTTGTTCCTTTCTAAACATTTCTTGGAGGTCATATTTCTAAATGACGTAGGCAGATCTCCACAGGAAAAAAAAAAAAAAGGTAGATTCTGTCAGGAATCAAAGTTAGGGAAAGAGTATTCTCTGGTAAGTGGTATCTGGTCATGTCACTATTTAATATCAAGGCAAGAAGGTAATACGGTCCCAAGTACTTAGGAAGCCTGTTGAGAAGAATGGCAGGACCAAAGAATTGAGAAGCCATTTCGTGGTTATGTTTTCCGCTGCAATCATTAGTACAAAATTCTCTTGTCACATACCTTCTTTTCCAGATTTATTTTATATATATATGTGTGTGTGTGTGCGTACACATATAAAAATTTGTAAGGTATCGGACTAGGCAGTAATTGGCACATGATAACTGGGCAATAATGAATACTGTGATTCGATAAATGAGTATGTAAGAAGGTATTTTCACTCCTTTCTGAGCAAAGTTGCATTTCTTAATTAACAGTTAAGGCCTTTTGTAAAGAACAATAGAAACCACTCAAGTTGGACTCCTCTTCTGAATTGCCTTTTAGAGGATTCCTTGTGTCCCTCCTGAGAGACCAGGCTCCTGGTTTTGACATCACCATTAAGTCTCTGACATTGGAATATGCCAGGATAAACAACTGTGTAAACAATTATATGTGTAAGCTTGTGCATGTCGAAGCAAATTCTGAAAATAAACTCTCCTGAAGCAGAAATTGCTTTTTGTAAAGCTTATTGCATACTTCACAGTTCACTTCACCTGAAACCACCTTTTTCACATCTTCTATGTGGTTGTTGCTCACAGAAGACTGCTAGAGAACTAGGCTATATCTGAACGGTGGAGATTGAGCATGGTCTTATGTGCACAGACTTGAGTCCACATCCAGTAACACCCCAATTTACATCAACTTAGACAATGTGGATTCACAGCTTAGTTTCTGATGCAGGATTTTTGTCAAGCTTATGATTTGAGAATAAATTTACTAATACCTTTAGTCTGACATAACTTGATTTACAATTGTAACTTCTCAAAGGAAATAGTAAATATATTTGTCATTAAATGTGGAGATATTAGACTGTTAATTTTCCCTGCATTGATTTTTCCTTTTATTTTTGAAACATATGCCTTTTCTTCTTTATCCTATCTGAATTTTCTATTTGGAAGAAAGAATCTCCACTTGCCTGCCACTGAGTTGTCATGGAGCTCATTACCTCCAATGAGATGAGCAGTAGTGTGGAATAATTAAACTTACTTCCTGCTGGCTAGTGGTGAGTTTTTCCACCCCATTCCTTTTGATTTGACCTTTGACTAAACATATTTCTCTTCGCTATGTGGATGGTGTTTAATCTCCTGGGTGCGGTGTGTTGCCTTATAGAGGATGAGGCAGTGATTTCTACAGCATTGTTTTCAAAACTGTGTTTGCAAGAAAGAAAATATGGTCTTTTTTATTGTTGAATGAAAAAAATGCCTGTGCAAATCCTTGTTAGATGGCAATAGAAGCTGATTTTTCTGCGTATGCGAATTAATTTCCATTATGGAATTTTGTTATTAATGCTTTTTAATTAAGTTGTATTGCTTTGCTTATACATGTAGTGTTTAATCACATAAGAATCTAAAGCAGAGCTTTCCCACCATGTAAAGAGAGCTCTTGGGAGACTCAGGATTTAATTTATGCTGAAATGAAGAGGAATAAAGCTTCTGTTATAAGTTTTTCCTTAGTTACCAGTAAAAACCATAAAAAAAAAAAAATCAAGGCTACTGTCAAAGCAAAATGTAGCCTAGTTACAGTATGACATGAGTTTGATTTAGTGTTATCCAGTTATTGCCTGTGGGTAACTGGCATTTTCCTACAGCAATTTTTCCTTCTTTTATTTTTAGGTCGTTTGAATGCTTATGAATATGGGCAGCCTATTGACCTAAATGTGTGAGAAACGCTGCATGGGAACCAACAGCACACACTCACACCATCCTCATAACATTGTCCAGCTGGATTTGGTGAGAAAGGAAAACCAGAGGCATGTAATTCCTCAGCCTGCTAGAGGCCGTTCACTGGGGACCTCTGGTTCTTTTTGCCTGCTCCGCTTTTGCAATTATAGTTTTATATCGGTAAAAACAGTCTCAGTATAGTATGTCACCATCCCTAGGCAAGAAAGTCGTTTCCCTTCCATGATTTCTCACTCCAATCTTATTTTCTTTTTTCTTGTTTTCCAGTGGAGAAACTTGCCTGCCAGGGGTAACAGAGGAGAACATGTGCACTTAAGTCCCTCTGTAGCAGAGAAAGGAGGACTAAATGAGGGTCTCCCTGATCCTGAGGGCGTTAGCTCACCCAGCAATGATGAGAACACTGCATTGCTTGCAGTTCTCCACCCCCAGCTGAAAAAGACTTGTTTGCTGCTGCTCAGTTTGTAACAGAAGTATACTGACACTCTTCCCCTCTGGAGAACGGGTGGAGGTATGTCCCTGAAAATCCCTGAGGAAAATCCTATCTCTCCATGCCAGTCTTGGCTTCTGATGCCTGCAGGCATTTTTCTCAGGAGCAGGGGGTACCACACAGACTTGCTTGGGGCTACCAACTTCAGCTTGGGTTGTCTACCCACGTGCTCCAGAGGCAGCTTGCACAAACAAAAGCTGCCTGTGTCCTGCCTGGGCTGGACGAGGATGCGCCCACCAGCTGAGGTCACCTCCCTGTCAGGTGGGACTGTAAAGGCTGCTGAGCCAAGCGCTTCAACCTGGGTCTCCGGTCCCCTCACCACTCCTTACCAACCACAGCCCAAACAGACTTTTGGGGGCATCTGCGGCATCAGGCTGTGGAAGTAGGTCTGGTGTTGGGGTGCCCTTCTCATTTGAGCTGGGAACAGTAAAATCCATCGTCAGCGTTTGTACCACTTTTTCTTTGCCTTCCTGCCCTGTTGGCTTCACTGAGCACCATGCAGCTAAAAATTTACAAGGCTGTCAGGGTCTGGCTTTCACCTGCTGTGACATCACTGTTAGACCATGATGATAAATGAGGTATTTTATCTTGGGGAAGTTAACTTTTGCAGCTGGACTTTGTTACTGATATCTTTCTTCACTACTGCATGCCAGGCCAAATGCCCCTCTGTTCATGTCCTCAAACCTCCTGGAAGCATCTAGAGAAAGATTATGTGCTCCACTAGTGTCAATGTAGATGTGAGAATAGGCAAGAAAATAATCAAGGACAAAGCTGTGAAATTTCTGCCTCAATGAAACATCTTCTCAGATTTATTTAATCAGAGACTGGGAGTTTATTAGAAATACAGTTTTCATTTTGCTTAAAATAAACCCTAAGTAAGCTTAAGATTTCAACCTTAGATAATCCTTAGGATTTCTGTGCATGTTTTCCTACAGAATTGCATGTTTTTTGTCATCTCTCTAGGTAACAAGCCAAAGCATAAGGTCCATGAGAATATTTTACGGTCATTGCTGTAACATGGTTCGCAAAGGCAAAAAGACAGCTTGAAAAACAAGATGAGGTAGAGTGTTTCATTGGTTGATTCATATAGAAATTTTCTTCTATTAAAATGATTCCAGCTAGCATACAACATTACTGCTTACAAAAAAAATTCCAATTTAATTCCAAAGTGCTGTTGGCACGGGGTGCAGTTTTTCCAGTGCTCTTGGCTCAAACATCGTTCCACCAGGGAATTCACATATAACATACTACTTTCATTACTCTCGATCTTCCAAAAATGACATGGGAATATGACAAACCACAAGTGCACTACCTCCCAGATACCAAAGATGTTCCTTAAAATTTGTACTAAGGCCTTCTTTTCAGTGAAAAACAGGACAGAGATAAGCAGAAAAGCAGAACTTTAAAGATTTTTAATGAGGCTCATGCTGCCCCAGATGCTGCTTTTTGTTGCTTTTCTGGAGTCTTTGTGCCACTCAGTATTTTGGAATTGGGTTTTCTAAATCATTAAAACATAAAAGAAAACAGCAAATGCTGCTAACTATAGAGAGATTTGTGAAATAATGAGTCAGGTTGGATTGCAAGAGCCTTTTAATGTGAGAAAGCATAGACATTTAAGCATCTGTTGATGACACGGACAAGCTGCGGGTGATGCAAAGAGGACACACAGCGACACTGACCTGTTTGAGCTGCTGCTAAACTAAAAGACTCGCTTATTGAAATATCTGAGCTGGATCTTCAAAACATTCTGTTCCCAGTGAAGTCTGGGCGTGTTTTCTCTCCATTTCTGACTTTCATGGCTATAGAGATTCACAAAATGCATTACTGAGTCTAGAGGAAACTTAAGCACCGTATGAACACAAATTCTTACCATTTATCAAAACTAGATTTAACTTTGAAGATTGCCTTTCTGAGTGATATCTAAACATCTTAAAAGTGCAAAAGTGCAGGAGTAGCATCAAAAGATTGTAAACGGGAGGAAAGCTCAGGTGAAGCACAATCACTAAGACAGTTCTCTCATGGAAATTCTTGTACAATTTTGGGAAATTGTTGACAGGAACAGCTGTCAAGGTATTTAGCCAGTTTATATCTGTTATGTTCCTTCTGTCAGGACAAATTTCATCTTTTTTTTCATTATTGACAATACTGAACTTTATATAAGAGGCAGAGGCATAACTCGTAGTTATGTGAGCTTAAAAACAAAGTAGAAAATCCCGCAGCCAGTAATGTACATACGTTATGTTGTATGTTTTTGTACACTGAGTTCCCAACTCTCTACAAATGTGTTCCAAAGCATGCTCAAAGGTACAACTTTGAAATTAAAGCTGACTCTTAGGGAAAAGTACTGAGAACAAGTTAGCTAGTTGTATATCAGCACAAGATACTAAAACAACCTGGTAAATAGGACAGGATTTGCATCAAAGGGAATTTTCCTTTTAAAATGTGGTTCTTGTTTCTATAAAACTTTGTGAGAATGCTAATATACTTTCCATAGCAAGGAAACTTTTTTTAAGCTTTGGCCAGCGATGCAGGTTTTTTTTCCATTTCCATTCCAGTAAAGTTAGTTCTTCTGAAGTCCCTAAGTACAAAAAAAAGATAGATTGTGGTAAACAGCAGACTCTCACTGGTGTCACAAACAATACATTTTTATCCCTGTATCCAGCAGCAAAAAGCTCTGATATGGTAATTTTTACCTCCTTTACT
This sequence comes from Pampusana beccarii, assembly GCA_013399365.1. Lineage (NCBI taxonomy): Eukaryota > Metazoa > Chordata > Aves > Columbiformes > Columbidae > Pampusana > Pampusana beccarii. Next base: position 360,104 of record VWYH01010317.1, read on the forward strand.
TCGTTTTCTCCTCCTTCCTTTATATTCATCTCGATTTATTTAAAGAAAAGAGACGCACGGCTGTCTATATGCATTTGCACTGGAGAGCTGAAAAACACATATGCCGTACCTACCAGAGCAAACCAGAGACTAGGGCTGGCTTAGGATATATTCAGGCTGGTCTATTTTATCAGGAAAAGCAGCTGAGAGGACCAGTCAGGCTGCTCTCGGCAGGCTGGCTTGCTGGATCGAATTTGCTGTTATGACCTTTTTTTAATTGCCTACCTGCCTTATAAAAGGCACCCACAGCTATCATGGGCCCCTTTTAGTCAGCTGAATAAGCACAGCTTCTAGTTTTTAATGTGATTCCTTTCATAGCTTTCGATTTTCCTGACAACTCAGAATTAATATTTGGGTAATACTTTCACATGCTGTCTTCTGGGGGCTCATACACATTTTTTCAAAAGCTGCTGAGTCAAATTAAAATTCTAACAGATCTTTGGTTCCCTGCTCCCTAAGTTGCTCTTGAAAAATTTAAGCAACAACTTGTTACATTAAAAAAAAAACAGAACAAAAAACAAAACAAACAAAAACCAACAACAAAAAAACCCCACCAAACCACAAACAAAAAAACCCCACCAAACCACAAACAAAAAAACCCACAAAACTTATGTGTGCAATTTTAACAACAAAAGAAAAAGGGTATTGAAGTTGCAAATTTTGACATTCATCCTGCTCAAAGAAGCAGGATTAAAACACAAACGGGCCTAAGGTCTATATAAGCATTGCGATCAGAACATGCAATTCTTTTTTCAGCTATGGAGCAGAAAATTTCATGTCAAGTAAGAATGAGAATACTGAAGAAAATATTTTAATTCCCTAATACATCATGTAACACAGAAGCATCCCTGGAATTCACATCTGAGACTGAATAATCCAGGAGTTATCTAAAGAAACAATGGCAGAAAGGATTCTTTAATTCAAAAAGCCAAGTGCTCAAGCCACACAAAACCCGCTAAGTGCTACAAAAGATGAAGTGAACAAGCTGTTGGCCATGTAATTATTCTCCCAGCAGGCCCTCCTGCCTCTTCTGAAGATGTTTTGACTAAATCTAACAAAATAATAGCTGCAGTCATCTCCTTTTACAGTCACTTGCGATACAAATTGGATGCAGTGTCAAGTCCTTGAAGAAACTGATGGTTCTCATCAGCAGTATTTGTCTGTCAGATGCAAACCACCTGGCAGACATACAAACATTGAGAAGGCAATTGGGAAAAAGCATCCTTTCTTTTTTTTCCCTAGACTGAGAAATCCTCGGCGAGAAAGCACGCTGAAATATGCACTTTTCATATGTTTCTTTTTAAGACAAGAGTGATTTTTTAATATAATTTTACGTTATTTTTAGGAAAACACATCCATGCTTTTGGAAACTTCTCAAGTAAATCGTGTACTTTGCTCTTCCTTAGCATAAGTACCATCTTTGTCCTCATTAGGAGCAAGGAAGTTGAGCAAAAATAACTTCAGAAGCTGTTTCAAGGCACTTGTCCATTCATTGCGTCTTTTAATACTAACCATAAATATTTATTGTTTTAAGAATTTGCTTCCAAAATTGAACTAGAACTCAAAGCTTAATTGCCACACATCTTTAACATAAAAACCATTTTCAGCTTTAACATGCCCAGGTGAGACCAGAACACTAATATGAATGTTTCTTTCATCTGCTCTCTGATGATCCCAGAAAGTAACCTGGAGCTGAGCTTCACGATTAGTTAGATGTCTCATATCCATTGGCCTCATATCACAGTTTTGATGACTATATACATGTTCTGTGTCTCCGTAACACATAACAATGGCATAAATTTTAGCAACTTGTAGGTTTTAGCTGTAGAAAAAGCTGTTAACACCTCCCAGAAGAATAACAGTATGATAAAGTTGCAACGTGAGGTGTGATTTCTCTCCATCTTTTTTACACTATCAAACATAAACATAAAGCAATCTACTGAATCCTTTATGTCATAAGAAGTTGAAAGATAAAAGTCAGCTGCCCTCCCTGATGTGCAGAAGTCTCCACTAATAATCGACATTATGAGTTTGCACAGTTCTTAGTCAGATTTTCTGGATTTGAATGAGGAATATATTTGAAATCTGCTTTTACTATAGGACATAAACTTTGGATCACCTCACTGTCATTGTCCTAATTGCAAGGCTGTGTGCCTATCTGTTAGTGAGAGAAGAGAACTAGAATATCTGAGTAAGATCATGGTGGCCAAGATGGAAAGTTGATCTGTTGTCACAAGGAAGCTGCAAGGCCACACTAAGCACCCCTGAGACCTCAGGGCAGAACTGAAAGGAGAGCCCGTTTAGGTTTGTAGGGCATCAGCAGCAGACTTCAGCCCTAATGTATTGTGCACCTGGCTACCACCGGCCATTTCTGCTGTTGTTGGATACACTTCAAAATGCATTTTTCCCTCTACAGACATGGAGATGAAGCAGTACCTGTGGCATAAGTCAAAACGGTTCTCTTGAAGTAGTTACCTCTAAGAGGAAAAACCCCATGATTCCTACTGTGTGTGCTATCTACGTCTTGTCATACTTTTGTGGGAGAGAAAAGTTATTAATTTCTTGGTGTTTCATATTGCTTGACAAATTCATGTCCTTTAAGGTGAGGAAGGATCATTAACTTCTCTCTCTCCTGACTGTGCCTCACATGGGTCACAGCATCTCATTACCAGTGCAGCAAGGCCTATAACTTGAAAGTTATGAATAAGGACAAAATAAATCGGCCAGAATTAAATCCCTGGGGTTTTCCTTCTGCTCTATCCACAGAGGGCAGTTGGAGCATGTTTGGCGACTGCCCCTTCAGCACTGGCAGTGAGCCTTCTCCTCTTCCACCCCAGGCAAAAGGCCCTGGCTGCCCCATACCAGGTACTTCTAGGTAGGGAAGGAGCTGTGCTTCTAGAAATATTTGCTTCTGAAAAGGTTATGGAGCGGAAAATGTTATCTTAAAATCCTCTTTAGAACACTGAATGCCAGTAAAGCAGAATATTTTAGTTTTGTTCTTTTTTTCTTCTCCCTGATTCTACACGGTTTGCAAGCTTAGGATAGCTGAAAAATCCAGCTTGACTTTGGAGAAAGCTGTTTTCACTCATGACGATTCAAAATGTTAGACTTATTCAAAACATGACATTTGCATGTCTAAGTGGATAGATCAGTTTCAGCATGTAAGTTAGAAAGTCTGCTCTCATCTGTCATTTAGTTTATAGAAGTGTATCTTCTTGGAACAGGCTTCCTTTTTTTTTAAGGTACTTACAAACTTCACCATCTCAAGCTATTATACAAAATCTGTACTGCATTGACACGGTTTATCATAGTTTTTACAGTCTTTAGGGTAGTATGTTGGATAATGGATAATTTGCTCCAGATTTCATTGTAAAACAAAGTTAACAACAGGGTCATCCAGAATATTCCTCCTTTACACTACTTCAAGAATTGCAGATATTCTTTCTATCCTAACATGCAAATAGAAATATGATCCTTAGCCTTTGTGAAGCTGAATTCCATGTGAGATATCTGGCAATTTCCTGCATCTTACAGAAAGATTCCTAATCCTCTTTAGTCCTCAAGAGATCCGGTCCTCCTTCGTGTGGCCTGCGCCGCCAGCTTTTCCTGGTCACGTTTGCTGTGTAAGGGCTGCTTTGGTCTCCACTGTTGCCTCTCATTCTGGATCTAACAGAGCCAGCCAAATTAATTAACTGAGCAAATGGCTGCAACACTTCCCAGATCGGCTGCCCCCTGCCCACAGGAGCACAGGTCCTGCAGGACTTGCCTGCACGTTGTGGTCAGAGCACAACTGCACCACAGTCCCAGGCTTTTGCTATCCCCCAAAAAAGACATTTTACTGTTCCCACTGAATTCAATAGAGCCAGGATTTGGCAGATGTTCCTTCTGCTCAGTCCCCAGAAACTTGCGTCTGTAGATACAGACATCATGGGTTCAGGCTGGACAATTTTTTCTGTCAGGATGGCCAGGAGCACAGGTCATAGCGGTGATGAAAGGTAGAAAATGATAGGTCCTCATCACCTTCCTCGCACTCACAGGGACCCAGTTCCTCTCCATCTCTGCCTGCCGCAATCCCTCCATCTTCTCAGCCTTACAGTCATTCCCCTCAGGTCTCAAAGGCATTGACCCACTGTTTTATCCAAAAACTTCTGGTTTCAGATGTGGTCTGAGAAAAAAAAAAGCATGTCTTTGGGGTATATATTTCCCCTGCACATCTCATTACAGCCTGGTCTGTTTAAACATCAAAAGTGATTGTGTAAATATATACAACGAGGCTAAGTGATTAGAATAATCTAATGCAAATTTCAAAGACTGAGCAGATCTGAGAAATCAACACTCTCATAAGTTTCATTTCCACAGCATGAATGGAAATAATATAACTAAAGTACATGTTATACTTCAAAGAAAAGCAGTGTCAAAATTCTAATAAGTAAGAGGATTGCTTGAAGGCGGGGAGGGGAACATGGCAGGTGAGGGAAATACTCTTTCCCCAGTTGTAAATGCATTTTATTTGCTCATAAATGCCTTAAAAAAAAAAAAGTAATAACGTATCTGCAGGCAATGAGGCACTCTTTTCCATTAACTTTTGCCATATGCTGTTTTCACGCATCCTCATTCATCCCCTGAGCCCAACTCCAACTTCACAGGCAATGCTGCCACGGGCCAGCACCCTGGCCTCCCTCTAAGCCACCAGCTGCAGCCACCACAACCGCTGAGGGCGAGAGACATCAGAAGGTGTCCCAAGGGAAGTGCAGCACTTCTCCGGGCAGTGCCCTGGTCTCAGCCACTGCTCAGACCACCAGAGGCAAGGATCCCTGTTGGTGATGTGAGCATCTGTCCTGTCCCCACCACGTTGCTGGTGTGTGTCACTGCTGAAGGGGATGGTGGAGAAGGGTGTTGAGGTGTAGAGACACCACATCTCCTGTTTGGCGGGGGTGTGAGGGAGCCTTGTTAAAACACTCACTTCAGATTCAAGCTTTCACGAGCCTGCACAGCATTGCCTGCCAACAGCGAGCAGCAAGTTGAAAAAAAGCATCTGCCTTCCCATGAGGGGAGTGTGGTGCAGAGCAGATGGTGGATCTGGTCCCTCAGCTGGGGCTGAGTCTCCCACCTCCTTTCCCTCTGAGACCCAGGGCAGCTCCACATCCCAAAGTCCTCATTGCCTCCATGATCATCACTTCTACCCAAAGCGTGGTGGATGCCTTGTAAGGGAGCTGGTGGAGAGGTGACACATCAAGGGTAGGAGTACGTCTTCTTTAATTCTGGAGATGGACATTTTCATGAGAAAAAAAAAAAAGAGTACAGTTTCAAATCAATATTAGGTGAACAGTTCAGAAATAGAAGCCTTTCCCTTAGCAATGCAAATCACCTGGACAGCTCTAACATGTTCAAGGCTCTAATGCTCTTAAAGCACTGTCTCTATGTTGACTGCAAAGCAACTGTAGCTTGACCTCTGAAGGAAAATTTCATTTCAAGTGACCTGGGGAAGTAATAAAAATATGAAGACAAAATGGAAAGACTTATTTATTGGAACACTCATGATACTATTTTTGTTGGCATCACAGAGAGTATTGACCAGTTCTGTATGATTTCTCCACTCTGTAGAAATTGCAGTGTTCAACTGTAGCGAATGCACAGAGTTTAAGGTCAATGTCAAGTCATAGAACAGCTACGAGTACAATTTAAACATTTGCAATTACGGGCAAAACAAGAAAAAAAAAAACCAGTTCTTTATACTCCATCTGCAATTCTACTCACGCTGTACACAGTGTTAATAAAATACAGATGCAACTCAGGCCAGTGGTAATCGAAAGTCATTAACACCAGACGCTGTTCAGTGGCCTGTATGAATTGTATTTTGTTGGTCTTAGCCCAGTGCCTGTTAGACAGATATCTACATTACAGCCAGAGCCTTTCTATCATTGGCAAGGACCAAGGGCTGTAACATGTTTTCTCACTGAATTCCCCTTTTGGAAGTAGAACTAATGACTGTTGGACACTGTGGGGTCCCTCCTCTCTGGCACTACTCGTGCTCATAACATTCACGGTCTCTGCGGGCAGAACGTCCACCTGCAGGACTGCTATATCAAATGCAATATATGAATATTGCATGTCAAATGCAAATACACACGGGCAACTGAGGGAGCCCTGACTGATGTGCAAACCATCAGACTGCCTGTTTTACACAGAGGGTGGTGGTACCTTTTCACCACCCACCCGTCCAGAATCAGTCCCACCTGCCAAAGGCTTTGCTGCCAACAAAAGACATGGTGTGCCTGCAAAGCAGCTCTCTGGGTACGTGACATCCGGCATGGTCAGGGCTTTGCTGTCTAATGCAAGAGCCGTATGCGTATTTCAGTTTTGCTGTTGGTCTTCAGCCTTGCACAGAGAACGGGCATGTGCCCTTTTCACCCCTTTTAGCACTATGTAAACTCTTCGGGGCAGTGTTTGTCTGCTGTGATATTCAACATAAAGTACAATGAGTCTTTACAGGAGGCCTCTAATCAGCTAGAGGAAAAATATTTGTAAGCACATCTCTCTTCTCTGCCGGGCAACTTCTCCCTTACCTGCCTGTGCTTTTTCCCTGTGGGACCTTGCGAAATTCAGAGTTTAATACTGAGGCAGCATCTCCCATACCACTCTCTCTGCTTTGCCCTGCTCTGTATAAACCAGCCTTTGCTTGCATTGGGTATGAGGGAAACAGTTTCCAGTCCACGTTTTGCAGGATCACCCTTTCTGAGAAACACAGTCGTTCGCTGCCAGTGGAGTGTGCCTCAGCCCTGCACTCAGCCCAGCTTTCAAGCCTCGTTGGATCCATATGCTTTGAATGATCGGGGTGATTTTTCTCCTAGTTTCTGCACGGGTATGACTTCTGGTGATCTCGTCCATGCAACGATAGCTGTATGCTCTCGGCTACCAGCAGGAGCAAGAGAGCAAAAATTATGATCTTCAGAGAACCGTGTCTGTCGTTAGCACAGTTGCCACCATAACAGTACAGGGCCGGTGACCTTCAAGTTTTCCTGTTAAGACTTGCTATTCTTCTACGATGTGACCTTTTATGCTCAGATTCGTTATGCGCCTCACAGGTTGGAAATCATATCCCAAGTCATTAAATCCCCTGGTCCTGTCTTGAATAATATCCTTTGTAGAAAAATTTCTTGAAGGCATTTCTGTGAAAATACAAGTAAATTTGTTTTTAAGGCTGTAAGGATCTGGAAATATGTATTCATTCACTGAGATGCTTTAAAAAGAGTACAAGGCTTAGCAAGTGAAAATAAAATAGGTCTGATTTATACAGTAATACAGGAAAAAGGCTGTGCAGGAAAAATGCAAACAATCATTTTATGTGTGTTTATGCACATTAACTCTCTAAGTGATTATACAGTCTCTAACATCTAGATTTTCATGGGGTTTTGTAGTGCTTCAAAGGAATTTAGCTACAAGTAGACAAGTATAAGTTCCGTTTCTCTCATTTTGGTAACAGCAAATGCATCTTTTTCCTTACAGAAGCTGCCTTTTCTGTCACTTGTACTTACATTTTTGTCTGCTTTTATGCTGATACAATTCCACTGACGTCAGCTATAGCAAACCTTCATGCTTGATAAATGTGTGAGCAAGAAGAGAATCAGGATCACACTAAACAAACAAACGTCAATCATCAAGGAATAAGTGGTGGTGTTAGCCTGCTCAAAGGAAAGATAAGTGGAAGGGGCTTTGTATAACTCTTTCTCCATGCTCAAAGATAATAGGTGGATAGGTTTAGCTAAGTGAAAGCTTATATTTTGCCTTCCTTTTTCCTCGTGTGCTCTTGGAGGAAATGGTATTGAAAAGACTAAAGCCACTGACATTTTGGCGAGAATGTAAACTAGAAATTAATGAAAATGCTCCCCTAAGTATATGATCCATTAAGTTGTTTTGCAATGCTGGGAAATGAAGTGTAGAGTATTTTGTTAAAGTCAATATCCTATGGGGATGAAAGCAAGATTAGGATCTTACACTGTAACAGGCCAACCCCTGCCAGTAAGCACGTAGGTATAAATCCAGAATTCCTCCAGTTTAGCAAAAGGAATCACCCTCAATTTGCACTGATGCAGCTGAGGACCAACCCAGGGCCTGTATCCTCAGTTTGGATGTCTCCAGAACAGTATTCCCGGTTTGGATGTCTCTGGGCCTGTGTGCTGTGAGCCAGCTGTTGGCAGCTCTCTGGCCTGTGAGCAGAGAAGTTCAGCCAGATGTGTTGATCCAGAAGCAATGTAGATCATGGACTCCTCCTGCCCTCTGCCAAGTGCGGGATATCATGTTTGCACTAGGATTTACTGTAGTTTTCTGAGTGGCTTCTGTTCTATTCTGACTGCAAGGAGTTGCCTGCTTTTTCAAGAAAATAAGATATCCGACTAGTGGAGAATGAAGTTTGCATTATTATTCTGCTAACAATATTTATTACATTCAGTCATTAAAGCTTTGCCGACAGCTCTAGCACTGAAGCACAACGTTTCACTCTGTCCTGGCAGAACAGATCAATCACCGGTTTTCACTGGGGTGTATCTTGATGTGCTGCTGCCTTTTTCCCACAAGTACTGACTACCTTGACATGGTAATTGTGTTGCTCAGCAGTTCCTGATTGCTCTGCCAGGCGTTTAGTTATTCAATTGGTATTCCAGCGTATTTTCTTCTACTTTGCTTACAGACCTGAAGGCCAGGAAAAGGGCCTCCCAGGCTCAGCCTGAGGTGGATCTGGACTAGTGTTTTCAGGGGTGCTCAGCTGCAGCAGGTTTTTCTTTTCAAACTCAACACAAAGGATGAAATAAAGAAAAATAACCCTCTGGAGGTTTTCTTTATATTGCATACCTGAAGCCTGAATAAAAAGAAACCAAGCATTAAAAAGGTGCCAGCTTCAGAAAGCTGTTGGCACTGACAGAACGTGGCTGATCAATGGTGTTTTGTTGCTACAAGAGGAGCTTTAACTGAAGCTGCTCCTCCTTGGTCTGCTGCCAGGGACAGCAGCAGAGGTCCCTGAGGAGCTCAGGGGGGGAAGGTAAAGGAGCCTGGAGGAAATTCCTTTGTGACAGTGACTACAGACCAAGAGAAACCTCTCAGCCATATGCATTTTTTACAGCCAAAAGCTCGGTAAACATTAAAAGCAGGCAGTAGGTTGTTGAAAAGAAAGGCAACCCAGTCCTCAAATGCCCTTTTCATAAGTATTCTGTCTTCAGGTTTCATGAAATGACAGAGGAGATGAAACACATCTGAAGACACTTAGGTACTTTTTCGTCTTTCCCTCTGCATTTGGTGTGCTGGGATCTACAAAGCAACGGAATTATGAAGCAGCAGTTGCCCGGAGTAAGGGCTGTCTCCCCATTGTCAGTTCAAGAAAAGACATGACCTCAGCAGGAGTTTTGCCCAAGTGAGGAGTCTTACCCAAGCACAGCAAGAAGTTTGTTTGTGGAGGTTAGCATTCCTCAACCTGGGATTGCACAGATGACCCCTACACTAGAGCTGCAGCAAGTCTGATGCTTCTGAAAATTGACATGTACGATGCACTCCTGGAGAACAAGTATATGAGTCCTGTGCAGAGAGACCAATGCTTCCAGGGTGCTGCAAACCTGCTCTCCTCTACCCCCCCGGGACTGAGCGGTGTGTGCACGGTGAGTGCCGACCTCACTTCTGTGTTTGTAGCGGAGACTTCAGCCTCTGCTGTGAATAGATCAGGAAGCCACAGTGTCAGACTTGCAATGTCAGGCCAGACGTTGAGGGACGATGTTGGCCCTGCTGTGCACACACCAGGCTACCCCAGGCCCTTGACTGTGCCATCTCGTAGGGACATACCCAAAGGAGCTTTGTCCCACCTGGCTCACGTGCTGAACACTGCTCAGGCACCATGGCCTTGGGAAGCCAGTGGCTCATCCACTGGCTTTGGGCTGCCTTTTTTTACAACTTCAGACCTAGGTCAGGTTTGTTTACACAAGCTAAACCCACGCACACGAATGGTGCAGCTGACACCCTCCAGCGAGCACCCTCCAGGTGGCAAAGGAGCTGTGCTGAAGTCAGCAGGACTGCTGGTGTGACCAACAGCCACGTTTAGTAAGGGGTGGAGCGAGGACCCCTGTCATTCCACAGACTTAAAGTAACTCTGTTCTTCCGGTTCTGTCACACAGTTTTTGAGGCAACGATTTTTAATTTTTCTTCTGAAAATAAAACAGATGCTTTCAATAAACAAGCAAAGCCCTTGGGTCCTGCATCTTTTAACCAGATGACAGAGTGGCTAGAAAACATCTCTCAATATGATAACTTTTGCCTTATCTCTACAGTAACACATTTGCCCGATCAATCAAATACAAAAATGCAATTTAAAATGGCTACATTTTGCTTTCTGAAATTCACTACATCTTTAAACTGCTACTTTTCTCCCCCAAGCTGCAATATTATTTTAGTTAATAAAGTTCTCCTTCGCCTTACAGTATAGTCCCATCAAGACTCCCTTGCTTTCAAAGAAACCGATTTGATTTTTTGGCTGCTGGGGTTGAGGAGGAGGAAAGTCTGTGTTTGTAGAGGAAGCAGGATTGCTTTCATGTTTTGCTTTTCTCTCTGTGCACACAAGATTGAGACAATGAGTAAACCTTTCCCATCTGTGGCTATGCAGAAGTAGGTTACAATGCCTAGAGCAATTGCAACAGCTCCCTTGACACTTTTATAGAACTCTCTGCTTTATTAGTTTTATGCTGATAACTTTATAGTTACTTTCCAGGCATATGAAAAGTAGGCAATTGAAATCACAAAGGTAGAGCAGTACCTGAGTTATCATGTAAACACCTGGATGTATCTGAAACTAGATTAATACTACGCTACCTCTTTGAATGGGCCAGTGATAGAGTTGATATATCAAGTAACTGACTATTTTCCATTAAATTGGACAAGTGAGAGAAGGACATATTTTCCTCACAGAGCCAATTCTGTAATATTTAGGAACACAAATTTAAGACCATCTGGTCAGAAGTTACTCTTCTAACGATAAAGGTGCGCTGGCATGAACCCGGCATCCTAATGTTTGGATTAGTGGTGTTAGAAAAAGCAGAAAACTCTATTAATCTGCTGGATCTTCAAAGTGTTAAAGAACTTGTGTTTATTTATATCAAAAGCTAGTGCTTTCATGGCTTTCAGGCACAGATGGAGAAACAGCTTTCGCTATGTCAGCCACGATGAAACATCTCATGGTGACTAACAGAACGCAGGAGTGAAATTAAAGACTTCTCTTTCCATGACAGAAAAAAGAATGGAGACCACGGATTACCGATTTAGCCAGATCTCAAGAATAACCTGCACTGACTAAGGATGGCGTGCAATTCCAACACCTCAAAATGTATTGCAGTACACAATAGGCATGGGAATTATTCTGGCTCCTCTACTTAATCTTCCACAGTTTCGAAAGGTATTCCTTCAGTCAAGCATCATTTCAGTTTCATTTTCCCTGCAGAGTGTAGTTGTAACTGGAACAGTTCAGCCAGGGTGCTGTAAATTTCAAATTAAGTTGGCAATAGAGGTCTCATGGTATGTGAAAGCTGAGTTTGGAAAAACTGTTTTCAGATTGGGCCCTTAGAAGAAATGCAAGGTATTCTGGTGTTTGTATAGTAACGACTGGAAGCAGATACTTGTTATCTCCACACATTTCCGACTTCCCCAGTATCACTTGCACTACTCCCTTAATTTAAGTGACAGGAAATTATCATTTGCTTATTTCCTACGCTAAACACACAGGCAGCTGACCTTTGTCTTAAGTGAGGTTTTTTTAAACCACAGTCACTAACTCTACATTTACATATATTCATTAATTTTGAGTCTCAGAAGGTGGAAAGTCGTGTCGTGAGCAGAAAACTAAAGCACGCCAATGGATTTTCGTGCTGGTCTTTCTGTTCAGCTGCAGAGAGAAATGCTGTGTGCTGTTAACCTGGGGTTTTGAGCCTCTGTGCAGAGGCATTGCTTGAGGGAGCAAGGGCTTTGCAGGCAGCTGGCGCACTTGCTCTTTGCCTTAGTCCTTGGTTAGACTCGATTCTTCAGGCAGAAATGGCTCCTTGGAAACCAGTCACTGGTGCTGGGCTGAGGCTCCTGACACAGGAATTGCCTTCTGCCGTTCTCAGCTGCCAGCTCTGTGTTAATGAAAGTGGGCTCTCCATCACTTAGTGCACTGCAAAAGCAACTTACAAAGCTTGAAGTATTTGATCTCATAAACTAAATGGTCAATACTAGTGCCAGAAGGAACACTAACGTCAGAAAAGGGGGGAACACAAAGGTGCGGCCCTGCTGCAGTTCGGAGAGGTGTGTCTGAGCCCAGGTGGGAGGGAGCAGGCAACCCCCACCAGGTCCTGCAAGCTCAGACACAGGAGAGGGTTGTCCGAAGAACACATTTGCCCAGTTCACAGGCTGTGTTTCATAGAATCATTTCAGGTGGAAGAGAGCCTCAGGATCCCTCAGGATCATTGAGTCCAGCCATAACCCAACTCTAGCACTAAACCATGTCCCTAAGAACCTCGTCTAAACGCCTTTTAAACACTTCCAGGGATGGTGACTCCACCACTTCCCTGGGCAGCCTGTTCCAATGCCTGACAGCCCTTTCCATGAATAAATTTTTCCTAATATCCAATCTAAACCTCCCCTGGCGCAACTTGAGGCCATTTCCTCTTGTCCTATCACTTGCTACTTGGGAGAAGAAACCAACACCCTCCATGCTACAACCTCCTTTCAGGGAGTTGTAGAAGGCAACAAGGTCTCCCCTCAGCCTCCTTTTCTCCAGGCTGAACAGCCCCAGTTCCCTCAGCCGTTCCTCATCAGCCTTGTGCTCCAGGCCCCTCACCAGCTTCGTTGCCCTCCTCTGCACTCTCTCTAGTACTTCGATGTATTTTCTTATGAAAAGAAAGACTTCTTTCTTCAGTTCAGAACTCACCAGCGCTGAGTACGATGGCACAGTCATTTGTCCTGCTGGCCACCCAGCTCATCCTGACATGGCTGTGCCTTTCTGGATGCTAGACATCAGCTCCTGTGGTTCAGCTGCACCTAACAGTGAGTGGGCAGCAGGGGGTCTTTGGCTGGAGGGAGAAGTGCAGAGATCGAGAAAAGCAAAGGAGCACAGCCCACAGAGCACTGTAAGGCTCCCAGGGAGCAGTTGGGCTAGAACAGACAGCTACAGGAAAACCATTCCTCAGGTTTATCAGTAATGTGCTTTGGCAGTATTCTGTATATTAGAACGAACTGCAGACACTAGAATTAGTCCAGTAAAGAACATGACAGATCATTTGGCTTTTGTTTTCACCTTAGGATTTTTCACCAAAGGACCTGAGCTTTGTTGGAAACAAAATACCATGTCTGGAGGCTTCCCAGGTCAGATCACTGCTTGGGACAAACACTGCTGCTCGGCCCCAGCAGCGCCTCTCACCCCAGGCCGTGCTCTCCTGCTGGGCTGCAGCTTACAGGACCAGCAGTGGAGCAAGTGGGAAGATCTCTTAACTTTCTGTATGAAGATGGAAGCAAGCCAGTTATCTGGGAACCAAACATCTCCAACACGGCAAAGGTTTTCAGATATGTTTAAAAGGCACTGTAGGGGCTGTGCCTCACTTTTGCTGTTAATAATTTAATATGGCTGTAATATACATATTTTTAATCCTAAAGACAAATTGTAGCACATAAAAGACCATGAGGTTATATTTTAGTTTTCTAGAAGCTGAGATAGTCATATTAATATATTATGGAAGCATTGTAACGAGAGTGCTAGTGTTTTAATGATAAAACATCCAGGGTCAGTAGAAAATATATATCATCTGCAAATTCATTTTAGATGTAATAAAATAGCACAGAGTAGGGGATCTGTCACATTTTAAATAGGATAAATATTATTTATACTTTATGCTACACCATTTTATCTTTTGAGGTGAGAAGAAGCAGCAGAACCGAGTGTTCGATCACGCAGCATCTGCAAATGTCAGAGGGGCTATGGCAGCTCATCTGACAGCAACAGGCAAGGGCTGCGGGTAATTACGGGCTGGCTGCTGATGAAGGGCAGCTGCAGAGAGGTCATGCTCACTTGTCTCTTCAGAGTGGGGCAACTGGGCCCTGCTGAAAGGGTGCAGGTGGGGAGGAAGGTCATAAATATGGGAGCAGGCAGGGAGCTCTGAGCTTTTGTGGTGTGGAGCAGCATCAGCTAGGAGCCTGGTCTGGAGTCGTTTTGCCTGGGGGTGAGTGATATTTTAGGGTTTTTTTACAAGGGGAGTGTGATGGTCAGATGCAGTTGGTGGTGACGAGAAGGGGAAAAGCTTGTGGTGGAGAGCAGTTTTCCCTTGTGAGCGAGCCCTGGTGGTTTCAAGGGTGGCTGTGCAAGGCCATAGGAAGTTACTGTGTCCATGTTTTTGCCTCCTGTAGCTGAGCTTGGGGCAGGTTTTGAGCACTCTGTCCGTGCAGCAGCCCTGATGGAGCCCAGGAAATGAGAGGTGTACATCTGTGCTCCAGTACCAGCACTTTTTTGGGTTCAGGTCCACCCTCCGCTAACTAAAACTTACTTAAATGAAGGTCAGAAATGTTTCTTGCTGGAAAGGCTTCTTAAGCTTTTAATTTGCTGATGGCTTTATGAAGTGTTGGACAAAAGAATAGTGTTTTTCTGAAGGTGTAATAAACTCAGAAGGTACTTGCTATGTTTTATGTTGGCACTATCTGCTTAGAATTTTTTTCTGATGGTAGATCACACTGTGTTTTTGCAGTATTAGCATGTAAATGTCATGATGGAAGCTTACTTTGAAATATATGTAACATCAAGAAGGTGAAAATATGCAAGGAATGCAATTTTAATCTAAATTATTTTTAATGTTCCAAATCTGATCATAGTGGTTGTGTGCACTGAAGGTTTCATAAGAAATTGTATAACGTTCCCTTGGAACTGTTGATTCTTTGGCAAACAAAAACCCCAAGGTTAAGCTCAGTATAACACTTTCTTGGCCTGTACTCCAGACTTAAGAGAACAATGCAGAAAAAGCCAATTGTGAGCATATGGTGTTGTCTGTACATCTCCCTCTTCCAAAGTGTTCAGCATAGCTTAGTTTTTCAGCTGTTGATAGTGTAACATCTTTATTTTTTCTCTTGCTGTTTCTTTTTCTTCCTTAAATCCACACTCAACAGATAATTTTTTTTTTAAAGGAAAAGACTAGTAATAATGTATAAGCTTCTGTATAAGCTTGTGGACCTGTTCTATTGTCATGGAGGAAGAAGTAGAGTGAAAATACCTTCTTGTTGGGATTCAGCTTTGTCGTAGTTGTTTTTCCAGGCAATGTGCATTTAAAGAGCAGTAGAGAGAGCGCATTTGGGTGTCTGCAGGCTTCCAGCGCAGTCTAGTGAAAGGTCACGTTTTGGTCGTTACCACCTTGAACTGGCAGGAGAGTGCGCCGCTTTGAATTGATGCTGATACCAAGAGTGAGGTCCTTGCACATTTCCCCTGCTGGTGGGAAAGTCTTAAAGAGACTCATCCTTGCCTCTGCCATCAAAATAAGGTGCTGAATTTAAATTGGATGGAGGCAGCCTAAGGGTTTATGTGCCTGACTTGCAGTGATTCACTTTCAAAAGAATCAACCTCTTTCTCTATGCCAAAAATAAAACAGCAGAAGAGCAACTGGCAACTAAAGCAGTAAAATATTTATATTACCTGCTAAAGAAATTGTGGATCTTGGGCATTCTCCCTGATAAAAAATTAAGATAAAATTTACTCGGTGGTTTTGTAATGTAAAAAATGCACAACATGTATCATGTAACACCACGATGAAGTCAAAATATTATTTAGGCCCGAATACTTGGTGTTTCAGAATGAAACAACTGTGAATTCGCATATGAAGTTAAGTTTGGGGGTCACTGTGGAGAGAATCATTGTACGGCTTCAGAAGTCAGGTTCCAAAGAACGCAGCAAACATTTTAGTATACTTTAGTGTTAGAAAAGAGTAATAGAGAGAGCTACAAAAGATTTTCTCACTTTGCAGTTTTCTCATTCCTTTCCAGAAAACAATTGTGTGTTGCTTAAAAATGGGATAGTTGTAAGCTAACAGCAAAACTGAATGCTTATTGGAAGTAGCTTAATCTGGTGAAAGACTGAAACGTGATTTTTAAAAAAATTTTTTTTTGAATCTTCTTCATATTGTATGAGTAGCTAATCAAGTAAATAGCTGCAGAAGACGAAATAAAAACTTGTGAGGCTATTGTTTGCTTAGCAAGGGGAAACCAGAAGCTTTTCCAAGGAATGATGCTCATGTCTGTAACATGCTGCTGCTGCTTTTTTTTTTTGGTCTATTCTGGCTATGGAAGCTGAAAGATAAAACTAGGCTCTGCTTCAAATTTCAGATGTGCGGTAGCTAATTACAGTACACATAATCTTAATAAAAGAGCGTCATTAGTTATAAAATATGTTTGCTGTAGAATTTCATGGGTAAGAGACAGAGTCCAAGCTGCAGAGGGCTGCTGCCAACTGGATGGCTTAGGCTGTGATTTTTGTCAATTACTGTGTTTTCTATTTATGTACCTACAAAGCAGAGATGATAAAATCTGTCTGTGTCCTAATTACCTTGAGCTTTTGGCAAATATTTATGGACTATGTGCAGACTTTCAGGAGATGAGTAATTACATTTCTACATCTTGTTAAATATGTTTTGTAGAATCTTCTCTCTTCCTGCTTTAAACAGCTTCCTCTTTCAGTCTTGAAAGCACTTTCCACT
Organism: Pampusana beccarii; assembly: GCA_013399365.1. Lineage (NCBI taxonomy): Eukaryota > Metazoa > Chordata > Aves > Columbiformes > Columbidae > Pampusana > Pampusana beccarii. The sequence continues at coordinate 376,873 of VWYH01010317.1, forward strand.
AGAGTTGTTGAAATTTAAAACAAATATTTTAACGCTAATTGTAGCACATTAACCTCGTGCTAAGCGTTGCTCCATCTTCCTCATTTCACTTTATCCTCATGTTTTGTTCCTTAACGCCTCTGGACAATTTAAGGTGAACTGTACATACTATAAAGACTATTAAATTGCTCCCACTTGGATAAATGGGAGCTTTGCCGTTGGTTCATCTGGAAACAGACTCAGGACCTGGATAGATGTGTGTAATGTCTTGTAAGACACGCTAATATGCGTTTTTTCCTGAACAAATAGTACTCTAAGTACTACTGAAGTTTGTTCTCTGCAAAATGCATGCTACTGCTTGATCAACTGACAATTGAAACTGTTCAGTACATTACAATGATGTTCTTATTAATTTGTGGAAAACAAAACCTGCAAAAGGACTGACCAAGACTCCCAGTCACAGCTGCTAAATCATGCCTCAGTATAAATGAAAATGCATGAAATGCACATAAGTACCCAACGAATTCATAATGAGCTGGTGGTGTCACTGTAACAAACTAATGCCAGAAAAGAGCTTACAGAGGTGGCCAGGGCTCTTGTTTTTAGGGTCTACAAGCACAATAAATATTACTGTGTTTCGGGGGGGCTTTTTTGTTGTTTGTTTGGTTGGTTTTTAATTTGATTTCTACTTAAGCTTTGTTTAAATAGTCATCAAGGAGGTAGAAAAAACTTAAGTGCAAGACTTCATGAAGATCTTGGTTTCCTAGAGTACTATATGTAACTTGTGTATTCCTGATTACATATTAAAAATATCCCACTGCCAGCTCAGGACCTCCTTAGTTGGGGACAGGATCTTGAAAGCAGAAGTCAATGTCATGTGCCATCTCAGGACTGTATTTATCTGACTCCTGTCCCACCAGGAAGCACACTCTGCAGTACTGCAGTCTTAAAAACATGCAGTTATGCACAGGGCTTTTCTGGGTGCCCAGGCGCTAAGTTCTGGACTCCAGTCACTTGAAAAATTGTCTCTCTTTGACAGGAGCAGCTCAGCAGTCACCTGAAAGTCCTTGGTGGATTGTGGCAGTGTCTGAACTAGCCGGAGGTTCTGTGAGCTGTAAAACATATGTCATCGGTACCACAGCATCCTTACCTTAAGATTTAGTTCACAGCTGACTTGGCTGCTGAATTTGGAGGAACAGTAAGGGGAGCAATAATTTACATTTTAGGTGCAAAGATAGCATACAGCCCTGCCAGTGCCCTACTAGCATTCCTCCAAGACAATTCAAAGTGGGATAGTAGCAATGACAAAAAACAGAGGTGACAAGACTGGAAGTTTGTCCCAGACCTGTATTGCAATAAAGCTGGGATACATGTTCATTCTATTTCATCCTGTTCCTACAATTTACCTTAAGACAACCAAAATGATGCACTTTCCATGAAAGCAAGCTCTGAGGAACCCTCCCCAACAGACCATGTGCTTTTAACTTTACTAAATAAGCAGAGAAGCACGAGAAAGTGCAACTTGTAGCATCATATTCTGCCTGCCCTGTCACAAATTGACCAATTCTGTTTATAGAAAACATGGTTGTGTTTGTCTGTTCTAGCTTTAATCCACCAGATTACTTTAAAGCAGCTTAAACTTGTTTGTTTTGCCCAGCCATTGCAGGTCTAATAGCTGGGCCCTATTTCCAGCCAGGTTCATAGCACAGACATTTTCAGTGTCATGAACAGCAACACAAAGAAAAAGTAAACAAATGCCTCTATTGAGCGGTGACCTTGCTAAATTACAGCAGGTATCCTGAGCATCTGTTGTAGGCAGTGCTGTGGCCTCCTCTTACTACACTATCATCAGAACATGCATTAGGTCTGCAGGATTGATCTTGCAGAGACCAGTGCAAGGACATTTCAATGAGAAAATGAATAATTCTTTACTCTGATTATGATGATTAACTCTGTTATGTCAGCAGCCTTTGGCACAGCCAGTGACAGCAGCAGATTTCATATGGGAAAAATCTAATTCAATAGCCAGGAACCTTAAAGGGAATTTTGTGTGGTTAAGTAATAATATTAATAAATGCCACACAAGCAGCTACAATTTTATGTAAATCTAGAAACGTGCATCCTTTCCTCAGTCCTATATAAGACTTCATACTGATGTGTCATTGTTTTGCATTTGAAACATCAGTCAAGATAAAAAACTGCCATTATTGCTGGAACTGACCAGCCACAGATGGACTCAACTGTGGAAGTTTCTGGACGACATGATTTTCAACAGAAATTCTATCACAGGTGCCAATTTCACAAATCAGTAATCACTACTGAACTGGCAGGCATCCTACTTCCCTCACTTTGAGTCTGGTTATGCAAAAGACTAATCAAGACATCTATCAGGTACATAATTTAAGATGGGTAGGTCTTCCCTGGCACATGAAACTGGATGGCCCTAGAATTTCAATTTTTAAAGGGGATTTGGCTTTCAGACACAGCATTAACTGGTTTCCTCTCTGGTTCTGAAAGCAAACACTTGACATGCACTGATCAGGTCAAGTCCCTCTTTCCAGTACAGTTTCTTATCTCAGCTGCCATAACCAAGTTGTGCTGTTAGTTTGGTTTTGTCTTGGATGAATTCCAGCTCATAACTTTAATGCATTTGGTGTGAGAGGCATTTAGGAGAGAAGTATGAAGACCAGGTTCCTCAATCCTGTTTTGTTAAAAAACACTCATTTGGCAATCCTAACATTGTTAAAAACTATTCTCAATAGCGTATGCTCTGCCAACATGACCTTTAGCTGTTAAGAAACCATAGAGAAAGTACCACAAAAGTAGGTAATTCTACGATCAGTTCAGATATTTGACAGATAACAACACATAGCTCACTTGCATTTAAGCATGACATTTATAAAGCTGGAGTAACATTTCAGGTGGCTGCCCTTGTATCTTTGTCTGTCTGCTGTTAAAAGTCACTATCCTCTCAGCATTCCCCTACAGAAGGAAACTAAATTTTATTACTTAGATTTGTAGATTGGCAGTTACTGTGTTTACTTCCAAATCAGAATAACTGCAGACACTTCTGCGACTGTCACCTCAGCTCTGATGCACTGGTCATGTACCTTGTACCACTACATTTGCACAGAATAGTATATGAAGCCAGCATCCTGAACCCACTCTGTGTTGTCTCACCTTATCAACTCATATACAAGGGTTGTTTCCTAGCAATTTTTTAATTTCTTTGTATCAAGTGCAAGGAAAAGAGCTGAAGGCTAGGCACCTTTTGATCTAATGAGAAATTGTCTTACAGAGTTTAGTGGCAGAGAGGATACACCAACATTTTTATTGCAATAAAATGTATTATCTGGCATGCCGCTGTAATGACTGCGTATAATCCCACTGATTAATATCTAATACTAAAAATGCTGGAAAGGTAACGTTCAAGTACATAGCGAACTACATTGATCTGCCTTGCCTACATAAACAAGGAAGTTATTTTAGCCTCCATTTACACTGTGTACAACCAGCTTTCCAACTCTTCAAGGGAGATCAATATTTGAGATTTGAGAGAATGCAGTTGATTTTTATTGTGCGGACAAAAAAAATGCAGCCACCAACCCACCACTACAATAATTTTATGAAATCTGTTAACAATTACTGTAAAAAAATAACTTAATTTCTGATGAGCAAATGGGAATGAGTTGTACAGCCTTCCCACATTCCTGCACTGATGGGGAAGTGGCATTGAACCATCACACTCAGTAACCTGAGGCCAAAAGCCCTGTTTGCTTAGGGGAACAGAAATATTTGTGGTTTTTTTCCCCCCTAGTCCCAAACCCAATATTGGTTTATAACAAAAAAATTCTCAGTTGGAGTTACTGCAGAAGTCCCACACTCTTTACCCTCTAACTTAGATATGTAAGTACCCGATAGAGCTACCCTACTGGCACGTACACAACATGAGTGAAGCATTGCTTGGCTCCTCCCAAATATTTTCAGCTTGCCAGCATACTAAGCTTAATCTTCAGGCTCCTCATAATGTGCATACCCACTAGCATAGGTCCTTCCCAAATTCAAATTGCTGAATACATTTGTGGTCTCTGTATCGGAATCCTTCCCTCCCTCATCGTTGTCATCTTCATCGTCATCTTCTGCTTCATACTCCTCATATTCATCCTCATGATCGCCTGCACCTCCAGCCTTGCTGGAGGAGAGGCTCTTCCAGTAGGCATCATAACCAGAGGCTCCATCTGCATCTTCACTTCCAGTCTGTCGGCCAAATTTCAAAGAGCGTGCTGCAGGAAGAGAAAAATCATTATGTTCTCACTCCTCAAGAGCAATTTGAGCAGAGCATCTAAAATTGTTTTCCATCCTTTTTCACTACTCAGCAAAGAGTGTACTATGTTAGATAGCCTTTTTCTAAATCTGACATTTTCAGATGTAATTCTTACTCTGACAGAACCTTTCTCCTACACGCAGTCTCTCCCTCTAAACCTTTCTGCTACACACAGTCTCCCCCCTGCAGTCAAGTTTGTATGAAAAATAACGGCACCCAGAGTACAATTTAGGTTTTAGGATAAACTTTTGGTACTTCAGCCAAGAAAACCTGTAACTGGATGTGCTTTGCAGACATAATACGTATTGCAATTTATTCGAGTGGTTGAGGTAGATTGTATGCATATCATCTAACTGCACTTCAAAATTCATTAGACAGCTTCTTGTAGAGGGAAAGAAAGGCTTAAGCAGTGATTTTTGCAATTTTTTTTATAACTGAAATCTCAAACTAAACAAAAGCTGTCTCTGTTTTGGAATCCATTAATGATTAAGAATGAGAAAGTGCTCAATTCTAGAAGTAAGAAACACAAAGTTTTCTTAAAACAAACACAGCAAAGCTCTGCAAAACAACTGAAAGCCACTGGACTTTACTCAGTGTTCCTACGCAGAAAAGTAGTCACCCAGGGTACTTGTATAGCTTGTTAGCTAGAGAAGCAAGCAGACTTACTTGACATGCTGAGATCCTTCGTCTGCTGAGTTTCATGGCCACATTTTGGGCAGGGAGGCTCCTTTCCTTTTTCCTGCTTAAAAACCTTACTTCGCACATGATCGTCACAAAAACAAGCCTGTGGGGTGAAAGGAGAATAAAAAGGCTAAATGTTTTAATCACAGAAGCATACACTTCGGCAAGAAGCAAGCAAAAAAAAATGTCCAACAGCAGTAGGATTTTCTGGTTGGGATAAAAGTTTAACGAGCTCTATCTGCAGTGGAACTGGAGCCAGTACACTACGCACAGAGCAACCACTTCTGTGTTGAACTTAGTTTCATGGCTTCCTGGGGAAAAGGCTGCATAAAAGTGTTCATAAACAAGTAGAAAAAGTAACATACTCAAGGACTGGTTATATTCCTGCCCACAAAGAGCCTGGCAAACTTTGGTTCACGTTGGCAAGCTTAAATAAAATGCAATCAGAGACGTATGCCAGAACATAACTATACAGTGACCTGAAGGCAAGAATTTGAGATAGAAATTTCACATGTTGAGCACCAGGGTGAAGGTATCTGGAGAAAGGAACAATCTGGAATATGAAATCAACACCATGGGAGACTGCAGGGGAAAATACGTAGGGTATGAAGAGTAAGAGCAAGCAATGAACCAGCACCTGGAGAAATCTGGTCAATGCTGGAACTTTTTACACAGAATTACTTCTGAGTGTGTAAAACCAAGCCTGATGCCAACAAATTAGCCTGTGCATGTGTAAAACTGGATTAGCTGTGAACATGGTTTCTTTCAGATCAAGGCTGCAGTGGCTTCTGGTCAGACCACGACTTAACTCTTTTTGAAAAAAAAACCAAGAAATTTGTTGTCTTAGTTCTATGCTGGATCAAAACACATGCCAAAACCTTGGATTCTGTTCAAGACCAAGGGCTGATTTGTTTGTTTTGGTACAGTCCCAATTTAAACACAGAAGGCTGGACAAAGTAAAGAGCGCCTCACCTGGCATAAGGGTGCACAACACTGGCTCGTGGTTATAGGCATGCACAGACAAAAGCCCTTTCGTCCTCTGTGAGTCTGCACCCAGACTTCAGAAACTAATACAAAAAGTATGAATGTTTTGTTGGCTTTTTTAATAATGCAGAGGAAGACATGCCAAGGCTTGATACCAGCCTTTGAAGCTAAGGAGAACAAGTCTCAAATCACAGCTACTTGCAACTGTCTTTACCTTACAACGCAGGCAGGAATGCTGCCCAAGCCTGTTACAGGAAACACCTGTTGGAGAAAAGAAATATGTAAAATGCAGTACTTGGAAACCACAGATCTGTTTTTAACACCTTGTAAAAGTATGAAATAATGTAATTGAGGTATTTATTTTAATTCCCTGACATAACTGCACTTTGGAAACACAAATCAGTCATTTTACCATACAGAACCATTTTACTACATTTTTTTCAAGTCTAAGCCTCATTGCAATAATGTGGTTTGACAAAAAAAGTGGAAGTTGAAGAGGGAAAAACATTTATTTCTTGAGTTTCCAAAGTTTTAAAAACAGAAGGTTCAGAACCTATTTGGAATTAAGTGATCACCTTACTTTTCACACAATGTCAAAAGGAGGAGTGCTAGTATTTTACTGTCACTTCAAACAATGGCAGCCTTTAATACCTTTATCTCCTTTAAATGAGATTTGGGAATGTTTGAAGCTTGCAGACTTCCAAACCTAGAACAGTTGTTTTGTTTTGTATTTTCTGTCATGTCCTCTGGAAAATGTACTTCACTGCACAGAACTTCATATGAAAATCTATTTAACTGTTAAAGAATTATAACTGGCACATAGCTGTAAAGAACAGAATCAGTGCTCAAAATCTAACCTGTCCTGAAGCTTCCCATTTTTTTTTTTAACTCCACTAGAGGGAGTACAGTAAAGGCAACCACACAGGAATTGGCAGCAATGTGAAGCTGCGTGAATGTTGCTCCTCAAGAAGCAATAATATATATTTTATCAGTCTCTGTGCAAGTATTCACTCCGACCTTGCTTTACCTCTGTGACAATAAAACGTTTTTGAATCTGAAGTAATAAATATCATGAGTTCTCTACAGGAACAGGACAGCCACGGGAATTAGCACTCTGTTATGTGTTTAAAGATGGACTTGGAAATGCTAAAGTATATACATTCAAATACTTCTGGAGTATCTGCACTTTAAAAAACTTTTCTCAGAGAGTGATGGAAAGTAACAGAACCTTTTTCACAGCTAGGGTTGAATTGAGACTACAATTGCAGAACCACACTTAAGGTTTGTGTATTCTGTAAAAGTTCAGGTTTTCTAATCTTGTTAGCATACACTGAAAAAAAAGTCCTGCTTCTCTACCAAAATGGCACTGTGCCACAAAATGCTAAACATAGTGAAATCCCTCAAAAAGCAACTTCTCTATTCAGGGTGTGGCATCGCATCTGCGATTTAAAAGCTTCCAACAATCACTGAAAGAAAACATTCTTGTGGAACAGCTGTTGCTGCTTCAATTTTGATATGCAGGAAGATATTCTGGCAGAATATATCAAGGGAAGCTAATCAGGACCTGGAAAATAGCTGCCTGGGAAAAGAAGGATGGAAGATGAAAAAAAGATAAAGAGATTTCTAAAGACAGACTATAACATTGAAATCAACAAATATTCTGAATTGGGAGAAATCAATTAGGACAAGATTAGTCAGTTCTGAAGAAAACAGTCTTATACATGATAAAGAGTACTTGAATTCTATAATAAGGATTGAAAATGTTATAATAACCAAAATACATGCATTTGAGTTTTGGAAGGGACAAATGCTTGTCTCATGGGCTAAACCAAATAGTTAATGGTGGGTAGAAAAGAAATACTTCTACAAAAGATTGGTTATTTCAAACATGAATGATCTTGGTTTGTTTGGGTTTTGTGGGGCTTTTTTTGTTGTTGTTGTTTTTTAGTTTCCCTGTTTCAACCAGATAAGAGGAGTGGACTAGCAAAGTCAGGCACGGCCATCATGTTCTGTTACAACTACCAGTTTCAGTTTGTCCACACAATTAGTCAAGGTTTGAGAGGACATGAAGTCTTCAGCTACCTGTTCTTTACTCAGTGAAGGTGGATTCATATCAACATTCAATAAATCTACTGGCACGTCCACTGGTCAGTGAAGACACTATCACTGAGTTTCTGTGCTGGATGAACATTATTTTTGTTATATCCTTCCATGCTCACTGTTTCACTACATCAGATGATGACTGCTTCCTGAGTCATGGCCTTTCTTAGGACTTGCTGCTTTTGCAAAATCAACAGATGTGAACCCTTCACCAACATACAAGCCATCCACAGCAACCTGGTTGAGTTTAGCCAGACTAGACATAGGTGGTAATACTTAGAGCAGCAGTTTCCCATGAGAAACAAGTATCTAGAAATCACTCAACATATGGTCAGAAGGATGGAAGAGAGCTCCTTGCCTGCAGAGCTTTGAGGTAAAAAAAGCAGCAGCAGCTGTTCCAGCAGTTTTTCTGCAGTCCTGGGCACTGTCAATGCTGCCACTTCAGAGACTGCTGGCTCCTGCAAAGGCAATTTCCAGTGGGAGGCCTGTAAAAGCCAGGCAGGGAAACAACTGCCATGTAAAATCTGGCATGGAGGAAGGTCAGAGACAAAGGGTCTGGTCTAAATAATTGGATATCAAGACCAAGCACAAAGGAAACAGAGGCCCTTTCCTCCAGTGGTGGCAAAAGCAAGCTATTTGGAACAGGCAATGGAAAGTATTCTGGAGCACAGAGGAAGCAACTGGAGATTCTGCTTAGCTCTGGTGAAAGGGACTACGAATAACTTACATTTAAATGTCTCTGCTTCCAAAACTTGGCAGCTGGCTTGATGTTCAAACTGATCATCTTCACAGAGGAAATTGTGGCAAAAAGAGCAGGCGAATATTCTGCCTCCTGAAAGATTTATCAAGGCAAAATAATCAGCAACAGCCATACACATCAAGTTCTGCTCTGCAAACAATTTAGGCAGTAGTTTTGACTGAGGACCAGTTCTGCCTTCTGTCACAAATGCTTCAACAAAGTCCTAAATTAGACACTGCCATCCATTATTATATGGAAAAATACCATGTATGCTATAATACAAGACAGCATAAATATAAAGCAATATTACTTCTAGTGCTTTTCATTTTAATTTGACTACGGCATTTTTTTCTTAGAGCAAATTCTGTTTCTTCCAGTCTCCTTCCCTCCTACCCCATTGCCTCTGATGCACACTGAAAGACACACTTTAAAGGATTCCACAGATGGACATCACTATGGTTTGCCAAGGAACTGGGAATCCAAATACCAGTACTAGTGCAGATGAATGGAGTGGGAATTGCAGAAAATTGTGTGTTACCAATCTTACATGGTGCTTAATTATGTGAAGCACTGAGTTGCTAGGACAGTTAATGCTTTACATACATGTCCCTGAGTTGTGCACGGTATGTTCTTGGGTAGGTCAATTATATTCCCCACTGCACAAGGTCTATTTTTAAAATGGGGAGGAGAATGCCTTGCTTTAAACAAACATACTGCAAGGACTGATCAGTGAAGATTAAAAATGCTATGTTAAGAATACAGATACAGTAACTAGCAACGTCAGGGCATTGCTTAGTTCTTCTTAAGTGTGAGCAACCTACCGTGGTCCCAGACACTTCTTTCACACTCAATACATTCTGCATCCGCAAGAGGGCAGATACACGCGTGTGTACTGAGACATTTCCTCCCGTGACACACCCAAGCTTCACAGAAATCACAGATTGCACCCTGCAATTACAGAAGGATATTATCTTGAGACTTCTGCAATACCTAGAGAGAGACTCTTACTCTATAACCCAGCATGTATTCAAGTATCCATTCCCTCAGTGGGTTCATTCCAGTTGAGCGAGAGTATGAACTGCATCTACATTCCTATCAAGCCACTCCACAGTTCATCTTGTTTGCTTGATATTCATTTCAGCAGGATTAAGTATAATGTAAAATAACTTGGTTTTCTCCTTTGTATGGGGGTTTGGTTTTTTCATTTGGTTGGTTTGGTTCGGCTTTTTTGTTTTGTTTGGTTGGGGTTTTTTACATTTCATATCTTAAATCCTATGCATGAAAACTGCGTCCTCCAGCTGAAACCTGAGATAATAATATTCTGGCGAAAATGCCATTTCAAAAAAAGAACTGAAAAATGCCACTAGATTCTTACAGCTGAAATCACTCATTTGGATTTTAAACCATGCTATATTAGAACGCAAGCTCTGCAGACAGTCAAGATCAAATAACTCATTAAAAATTAGGCTGTTTAATTTTCATTTTGATTAAACTACAAGATCTACATATCAACTATCCCTTAATTGTAGCATTTATGAAGCCTCCTCAGCTTCTATGTAACAAACTACTGTGTTATATACTAAGAAATCAATGGTGAATCCAAATTACTTGTTGATGAAAATACTGTGTCAGTTAACACATGGGATGAGTTTAGGAACTTAATTCAGACTGGAAAGGGAAGGTGTGTTACTGAGAAAAGCTGACTGCCAACTGGAGGCAGAAACAGGACAGAGTCCTGACAAAGTCCATACAGCATTTAATCCAGAGGCTGCAACATCTCATACCTGGCTTCCCAGAACTGAGTAACTTGTCCTTCTAAGAACAAAAATTGAAAGGCCAGAACCTACAATTATCTCTGCTAAAAGCCCAAATGTGGTGGGGTTTTGTTTGGGTTTTGGGGGGGTTTGTTGTTGTTTTGTGCCTTTTTTTTTTTTGTTTGGTTGGGTTTTTTTGTTGGTTTTGTTTTGGGTTGTTTTGGTGGGGGTTGTTTTGGTTTTTTTTGTTGTTTTGTTTGGTTGGTTAGTTGTGTTTGTTTTTTTTTTAAATTAAATTCCCCCCATATACCATGGAACAGATTATTCTCTGTGATTATGATGGTCTCTGCAATACTGAGAAGTCAGCAACAAAAGTCCACTGTTTTCTATAGAATGGCAACTGGGAATCAGCTGTGGGGCATGTAAGCTTCAGTGCTGTTAGTGCATGTGCTTGGGGCCTGTCACCAACACATATCTGCTAGCATCCAGGACATGTCTCAGAGTTTGCAGGAGTTGAATCTGAAAACACAGAATTTGTGTGTCCATTATAAGGGAAAAATCAGTTTGTGATGGTAAGATGAGAAAACGATCTTGGTATGGTACATGCTATCATTCTATCAAAGTGTTTTATCTTTTTTTTTTTTCAGAAAGAGTTGCATAGAATAAGCTCGGTGCAAAAAAGGCTGTGATTTTTCTATACATACCACCATTGCTAGTCCAGTACTGTACACACCAGCATGTTTTATGACACAGTCTGAAGACTTCATCATGCATTTGGTTTTTCCTGTTTATAAAAAAAGGCAAGCAACAGAAGAATTTATTTTTTTTCAGATTAGAAGTAATGTTCATATAGAGCAGTACTTTAACAAAGCACCTGTACTTAACAGTAAATCTAGGTAAAAATAATGCAAACAAATGTCTGCAACCTGAAACCTACCCTCACATCTCCCTTAGATCAAATTGTGTGTTTTCAGCCAAAGTCTCTTGCCCCAGTGCTGAGATAATGAAGCAATGCGATGTCTTGCTATGTTTTGATACGCTGGCAAGAATGTCAAATGTCAAAACAAACCAAAGAACAAAATAAAGTGAAAGTCAAGCAATGGCATCTTCAGAAGTTGCATTTAAAAACTGCTGCTACTTCTGTCCCACCATAAAAGCAGCATGTGCTCTGAGCAAGGCTGAGGTCCTCTGGAAATAAACACAGGCACCTGATGATTTAATTACTTGCAGATATGTGGCTTTTTGGTGGTTGTTTTGTTTTCTTTTTTAAAACCATGCAAGAGATTACTTCCTAGACAAAATAACTCCCTTCAAATGCAGGTGATGGGGGAGAAGAAAAAGTCCCAGCCTACTCCCAAGAGTCATTCTGACATAAGCAAGCAGCTAAGGTGACAACTTTCCCCTACTCCTTGCCTCTGTAAATAGCTCTACCAGAAACATCCACGCTCTGTGTGCAGTTTCACAAGCAACAAAACTCCTGTAGCTAGCCCAGGTTACTGCAAGGGGGTTTTAGCACTAATTCAAGCTGCCCTGCCACAGACCCCTTTAGCATCTCTCTTACTGCCTGCTTACAGAAACCAACAAAAGGGTACTCCCTGCAAACCCACCCAAGAACTGACAAAAACAAATTCTACTCTGAAAATGTAATGAAATCTCAGTATGCAGCATCAGCAGAGTTTTGTATTAAATCACATCTCAGATACTAAATGGCTATTGGAGGGTGAGGAAGAACCAGTGGTGGGCTGAGCTGAGCAAAGAGGAGTGCTGGGGTTATTACTGGATCTGGTGCACTGCAATACAGCTGCCTTGCTTCCATTCCTCAGGGACTTCTTCAGGAAAGATGCTGTTGATTTATAAGGGCTGTCACCAATGCAGAATTAAGCACCAAACAGGTCTTGCAGTCTTTGTCTTGGAAAACTCTGGGAATCAATATATTTTTATGGCTGTTATTAGGAATGCTTTTCCTCCAGAAACATGGTGCAGATTAAGGTAAATTCAACATGCAGGAGTCAGCTTCAGATGTATAATATACCATAAGATTGACAACATGTTTTTAGTGCTTCACTGCGTGATGACAGGAAGAAGACGTATGAAGGATGACATGCTGCGATTGCACACTAACAGCCTTGCTTGTGGAAATGCTCAGTATTTGAAGGTCCCAACAAAGGTACTGGAAGCTGCAGATGTCAGCAGCTCTGAGAGTCAGACTACAAAACAGCCAGCTTGCTTAATGACAAACTGAAAATCTGCAAGGATGTGTTGAAATAGTAAAATGACAAAATTCACCTGCAAGTATGAAATAATTATCAACATCCCCTACAAGCAAGCAGTTGTTTTGATTGATACTAAAGTGATCAGATATTTATTGCTGCCTTGCTGGCAGTCAGAGCCTTTCTAACTTTGCTGCTGTTACGAAACAATACCCCACAGGGTCAATCTAGGGAAATGGTCAATCAGATGTTCTCAATCCTAAAAGGTAGCACAAGAAATTATTTTAAAGATCAACTGCTGAAGACAAAAGCCCATGACCCAGACTTGGAAACTTCTGGAGGTCAGAGGCATACGCATTACTGTGTGATCAAGCAAGATATCTTCTCAAGGAGTATATTCACAGCAGACTTAAAAGAACCCACTCCAAAAATAACAAAGGTGCTTTCTCCAAAAATTGCAAAGGTACTTTAAGACAAAAATACTCTAATTGCTGAGAGTTTAACAATAGAAGTGGGGCTGAGGATAGCATGTTTTCCTTCATTATTTCTACTTACCACATTGTGCACAAATGGGTAATTTTTGAACTGAGTTACAGAAGTAGCAAAAAGCTCTATTCTTCTGTCGTCTAGGCACATAGAGGGGGGGAAAAAGAAAGCAAGGATTAAAAAAAAACCTGTAAAATGTTTTAAACCAATTAATATTAAAGGACTGGTTTTAGAAAGTGAAAAATACTTACCTTTGGCATTTATCACATTCCTAAAAAGAAAAAAAAATTACTGGTAATTATTTTTATTCTAGGTAAAATACATAAAATTTACACACCCTACAGGGACTCTTGGTTCCTAATCAGAACTTAATTTGATGTTTTATTCAAGTATTACGTTACTGATGAAAAAGTAACCCTAAATTTAAAGGAAGGACGGTAGAATGAATGGCATCCTAGTGGCATTAAATACAGTCAATGTATTATCAGTGCTTTTACAAAATTTAAAATCAAGTAGTGTAACATAAAGTACTTTAGGTTATTTTACCATAGAAGCATTACAAGGATGTTTGGCTAAATCTATGTTGGCTCTTGAAGCCCTTATTTGCTTTTCACGTTCACGACGGTTCTCAGCCTTCTTACGAGCACCAGTCTTCTTTTTAGGCATTTTTCACTATCTATGAGGGGAAAAAAAAACAAGAATGTAAGGAATGCACACAAACCCATGTATGTAAACACATGGATACACACGACACATCCAGCACTAAAACCGCATCTTGGAGTTCCCATGTTAACTGTGTTTCACCTCCATTCATTCCCTTTTCTGAAAGTTTCTTTTCAAACGTAGAACAGGGGCATATCCAGTCCTGTAGGAAGAATCACATGATGAACCATAAAGAATCTTGTGATCTGGAAAGGACTTTGCTATCTTAAACTGAACTATCTTTGAAGTGTCTTACCTTAAAAAACCTAGTATGCTTTGAGGTTGGTTTGTGCTGGGCCTCTTTGGTTTTAGTTTGCCCTCTCAATTTAATAAGGAAAATATTCAGCTCATTTTCACTTTTCTCTCATGCTTACTAACTACTTCAATCAGGTAAAAAGTACTCTTCAGGTAAGCGAATTGTGGTATACTGCAAAAATGTAAATTTCACACTTCATGAAGGCTTAGAAAACAAAATTTCGTTATTATAGATTTAAGAGCTATGACAAAGGTGTGTTTGTACTGCTTATTTATCATTCTAGCACATTAGCAATAATGAAGAGATGAGCATGCATTGCTTTGAAGACACTGCTGTTTTCCAAGAAGGGTTTACGCTAATTTAATTGCATCTGGTTCAACAGTGTGTCTATTTTAACAGTCTAGGAGGGAACTAATGCAATACAGTGGTAAGACCACCAGGTAATCAATCAGACCACTGCTCTTTTGTCATCTCCACAATGACATATGTGCAGTACTCACATATGCTTAATTTACTCTGTGTTTATAATTAATTAGGCAAGTATTATCCTGACTTCATGAAATCGATGACTGAGAGATTAAAGCTGTGGTCTGATGTTAGAATTTCTTTTGTCAATACAGGCAATCAAGACAGACACCCTTCCTTATGCTCCACCTTTATCATAGCCCCCACTTCTGCTGATGTAACTGCTGTTGGTGTCATATTCTAAACCAGATACAGGTTAAAAACAAAACTAAACTAAAAAAAACCCAAATCAACAAGGACCTCCAAGATGAGATTAGCATGATCTGATGGGGGAAGAAAGTGAAAGGAGCAGCAAGGGTATTTGCTTAGCAAGCATGGGAATAAGAAAGCAGCTGAGGAAGAGGCAAGGACCTTTCCACTGACCAAAAAGAAAAATAATTCTGAAGTTTATGGCCCAGGTGGACACAATTCTTTTTGCTGTAGCTACCAAACCATACTTCCTTGTAGATGAGAAGATGGCTGAATTTTTGAAGTGTTTAGCTCTTATTTTGGTACTTCAGTACAATGCTGCTGTTCTGAAAACCTGGCCTCTCTAGCAAGTTGCCCTAACATATATTGGACTGTACAACTAATCTACAGTCCTTTTAGCTACAAGTACACTCAACAGCGCTCTGTGCTCTGCCTCTGATTTCCAAAACTGCATAAATACACTTACAAACAATTGATAACTGAGACTCAAGTGTCACCTTAACCTCAATCTCCACTTACAGGATCTGAAGAAAATCACTGCAGACCTGGGGTTTGGCAGAAATTGGCCCACATGATGGGACAGTTCTGCCCAGGCCACATTCTGCTGATTTCAGTAGATATCTGGGTTGCTACCAAGGGCCACTGGTGTGAGCAAATGGGAGGTACCTGCTCTCCCCAGCTTCACCCCTAACTCCATGCAGCTATATAGGCATACATGCTGGCATCTGTAAGAAGAGCTGCAATATCAACTGGCAGTGAATTGTAGCAGCTTAAACATGGAGGAAAAATTAGTATCTTCGTTCAAAAGGTCTTATGAAATAAACCCAACAGCCCTAACTTCCCTGAACAATGAAATATATTGTCCTGACCAAATACTAAAATTTGGTTTTGATAGCACACATAAATCGGTTTGCTCACCCTGTAGCATTTTGCACCATGTTTAAATTGTATTAGTGTCACATTTTGTACCCAAAATCACATTGCTGAGCTGCCTGCCAGCAATTGTCATTATTCTAGAGCATGACATTTCTGGGACTGGGAGTCCAATATGAGGTTGCACACTAATTTTCAAACTGCTTGAATGCTGATTTAACAACCAAATTGAACGGTTAGTATTTATACCTTCACTACTTCACATTACCTCATAATCGAAAGCACCGAAGTGACAAACCATTTTGATGAAAAACACTCTCTCAATGACTACAGAGGACACACCATGAGAAATCTTCAAGAAGGTAGTTTTTAGAAAGTTGCACTAAACAACAAAACTGCAATGTCACGTCCTTTTAACAAAGCTAACAAGTCAATCCAGGCTTTCAATCACCATCCAATAAACAACTCCCTATAGATCAACGGTCTATCCCTCTTTCCATCTAAGCTTCCACTTAAGGTGTTTGTTGTCATTGAGTTCTAAAGTTTTACGGAATTGACCATCTTTCAATTTTCTCTATAGAGCTTAATAGTGTTATGATGACAGAAAACACGGAAGTTAAAACTTTGTTTACCCGCAGTTCCTTTCAAATCAGGGTATTACACCTTTTAGAAGTACTAATCCGTATTTAAAATGCCTCTGCAGTATGTTCTACCTCCACTTTTGGCAATGCTTCTGTAATCCGAGGCTGATGGATGACCCAAAAATGTATTTAGGCACCACAATACCATTACCAAATGCTCAGACGGGAAAGACACAGTGGAATCTGCAGCCTGGTTCCCCTGAAGGGTACGTGGGAAAAAAAAGTGCCTCTAGGGGACCCAAAACAAATCCAGCTACTGAGGAAATGCCCACAGTGAGCTACTCACGTAAGATCTACTTGCCAGAAAGATTGCATGAACCTTTTGCTTTAACAGTCTGCTTTTGCTGAAGGCAGAGACTTAGAGCCCTGCTGGCACCCTCCTCTTCACCTATGATGCTGTGGTAAGAGAAGTTACCCAGGATGCAGTAGGTCTGTGCCCTCCTTAGCCTTGGAAGGAAGGACCCTGCTGCCCCACAGACCATCCGAGCTCCCAAACTGGATACAGTTCTGCATGAGAGGGTTTTCTTTCGATATGTCTGAAGTGTTCTACTCAGGAGCAAAATGCTCTGTAGTGACTGCGTCAGAATAGCAGCAGCAGCAGTAGTAAGAGTGACTCCAGCTAAAGAGTTGATGCTGTGGCACAGAAAGCCTGTGTTCAGACATCAGGAGGCCGTGTATGAAGTCAGCCGTAGTTCAAAGGAAAACCCCTAAAGTGTGTTGAGTGCATGCTGGCTCATGAGCACTGAGTGTTTCACTCCGTAAAAGTTTCACCTGCTGTTTCTCAAGTTCTGTTTTTTTATTTAAGGTAAACACAGGCAAAGAGAGCAGAGCTTCCACCGGCCCCCCAAAGACTGCTTCTGTATTTTACCTGTCAGTTGAACCATGTAAAATACATACGCCACGTCAGGCACGTAAATTCTGTTGAGGTAGTACCATGTCTATGCCATTTTTCCCCTCTTGAAGGTTGTCCTTCAAGAGTTCCCAAAGACACAAGGTAAGTTTGCAGCAGACAGGAAAGCAGACTGCACCAGCATGCTGAGCACAACTTTCTCTTGCATCATATTATTTTGTCTTATGTGATACACTAACCACCCTGCTGCCAGGAATATAAGGAACAGCTGTAAGAAGCTATTCATTCGCAGGGGGAGCAGGGGAACCATTGGGTTATTCTTGTCATGTCATGCAAATACTAACACCCAAATGGGACTCTCTGTATTTCAAGACTTCTTGTACTTGACCATCAAATAGCTTCTAGCTTAGGTATATTCATAAAAGAGGAATCGCGGTAAATTCACTGGGTCACGTCTGATTCTGTTCAGGACTCAGCGATACCTGTTTCACCATGTTGCAAGCATTATACAAGTTTAGAATATTAATTTAAGAAAAAAAATCTGTACTAGCAGTATTTCATAGTAACGTTATCCCAGTCTGCGATCCCATCTAGTAACAAAATAATTTTCGATGCACCATGACTGTTAATGACTTATTCCACCTTTCTGTAGCGTGGAGGGTAACTCGGTTCTCTGTGACCGCAGCGTGCGGGGGCTGCTGCGCCGGCCGGGGTCCCCGAGCGATCCCCTCCTGAGGAAACGCACCTCGGCCCCAACGGTAACGGCAACGGTTCCCCCAACGGCCGCAGGCGCGAGGCCGCGGCGCTCTCGTGACCCGATGTAAGGCAGTTACACGACAAGCCGAGCGCGGGCTAGCACTTCCAAAAACACCCACACCGCGGTTTTTCAGCTTTTTAGTATTTTTCCTTTTCTTCCGTTGGCTTGTTTTAGTATTTTTACCTAGGCCCCCAAACCGTGTCGCAACACGCTTCCAACCTGGATCTCCGTGCTCCGTGTTTCTCGGCATTTATTTCCGCGGATGCCAGCGACCGCCCTCGCTTGCTCGAACGGGGGAGCCGCGGGGGGCCGGGACCGCCCCCGCCGCCCCCTCAGCGCCCCCGGCCCGGCTGCCCCCGTGCCCGCCTAAGTGCCGCGGCCGAGCGGAAGCCGGAAGCGGTGCGGAGCGGTGCGCTGCCCGGCCGGCCCCACGCGGCGCGGCGGGAAGGTTCCGAGCGCGGCCGCTGCGCCCCATCAGGCCCCGGTCCCCGGCGCGGCGGCAGCTTCGGCGGCACCGGGTAGCGGGGGCTGAAGGGGCAAACCGTGGAAGTCTGTACAATAGGGACTCAGGGAGCCGGGGGGGCCTGGGGCTCCGTCCGGCGGGAGTTAGGGAGGGAAGCAAATGCCCGAGTAGCAAGTCTGCGCTTTCTCCTCACGAAACTGCGGTGTCTGTAGGGTGGACATGGGGTGGTTGGGAACCAGGAAAGGGCACCATCTCCACACTGCAGGGAGAGGTGCTGCCAGAGCTTTGGAAGAAGACATCGTAAAAAAAATGATAAATACATGGTTATCGAAGGCAGCACTTAAGCAGGAGTAGTTAGTACCTGAATCTTGTGTAGTGCTGAGCACTTGGTGTTATAATGAGAACTGCATTTGCGTGCATTTGACATCTTCTTAGGAAAACAAGTGCCAAAACTTCAATCTCCACTTAAATGTCAGTGTCCTGAAGAGAATTAGGAAAATAAAAAAAATCTCTTGGTGTTATTTAGGGGGTCCTGATTAATGTAATCTTTCCCCTCCCTTCAAGTATGCTGTCAGTTTCACTGTGGTTGGGAAATCATTGGAAAGGTTTTTCTAAGCTGTTTGCGTGAGTGTTACTGTTCAGTGGTTGTTCTGTCCTCACATTCTGTTTGCTTTCTTAGCAGTTGCAGCTTTGAGAGAGACTAAATATTAGGGCATAGTAACTGCAACGATTACTTGTGATTGTAATTGATTAGGGTTGGCACCTGAAAAGTTAAGTCTGAAATCCTTCATCACTGGCTGCATCTGTTTTCAAAATAAAGTATTGTTTAATCTTAGTGGTAGGAATACAATGTAGCCTAAAAAGGGAAATAACATCCATTAAAAAACTGTGCATAGCTCTGTCTCACCTGAGTTTATGCAAGACATAACGTTATCACAGATCGACTTGCCTTTCAGAAGGAGAGCTCAGTCTGTTTCTCAGCAGTTTCTGCTCATTTCCCCACTCAGCTACCTAGAGGTCTGTAATTTAGGGGTGCGTGCTTGAGTTCTATAGTAGCTGTGAGCTCTGGAGCTTGCTTTGGTTGGCACACAGGAGAGGTGCTACACGAGGTGTGAAAGGGTTTGGAGGGTGGCAGAGCACTGGAACAGGCTGTCCGGAGAGGTTGTGGAGTCTCCTTTGGAGATATTCAAAGCCTGCCTGGACACATTCCCATGCGATCTGCTCTGGTGAACCTGCAGCAGGTGGGTTGGACTAGATGATCTCCAGAGGTCCCTTCCAACCCCAAACATTCTGTGATTCTATGTGGTGAAGACAGCTGTATGGACTTGCTGCTCCCTTTGCTTTGTATGTACCATGAGCCCTTGCTTAACTACTCCTCATAAATGGCATGCAACACAAGTAGAAACATGAGAATGTCTTGGATTCATTTTAATAGCATAAGTTCTTCCTACAATCATATTTATTGCTCGTGAGCTTATTGTCTAGAAAACCCTTTGTTAAAGTCATTGGATGGTGTATCATATAGATATTTAAATTAAGGTGAGTGCAAAGATCACAGACCAGTTACATTCCCTTGTATTTCCTAGTCTTTTACCTAGGAAGGGTTTGATATGTTGTTCATATAGATAAGTCTTAGGGTGCTGTTTTATTTCTTGTGTTCTTTGACCATCCATTCACCCAGGTGGGGCAGTTGTATTGCTTCACACTGTGCTTGGTTGTGGGCATCTTGCTGAAGGTTGGCTGCTAGTTATGGAAGGGGATTTGGGCTTAATGAGAGAGGCAGGTATTCACTGGCCACCATTGCTGTTCCAGGAAGACTGTTGTAACTTCTGTGAGGCCAGGGTTGTATCTCTCGCAACAAATGGTTTGCTTGTCATGCTTTTCCTTCAAGATGTAATCTTCACACCAACTTAGTGGGACACACAGAAAACAGCATTATTGTTTAAGACAAAAATTCATTATGATCACTTAGCTGGACATGTATCCTTTGTAAGAAAGCATGTAGAGAAGTAATTTTTAACTATTTTCAGTAACCATGATGATATACTATTTAACTAACAACCTAAGTAGAAAATCTGGTATTTTGTAAGACCTTATAGCTTTATGTGTGTTATTCTTGCTTTTCTTAGTCAATGTCATTAATCGTTAATATTGTTTTATTATGGTTGTGACCATTCTGGTCTGGTTTAGGCAGCCATGAATGCAAGAACACAATGAGAATAAATGATAAACCATTGGGGAAAACTGCAAACAGAAAGTTTGAATGTGTTTTAGAATAAGTATCCTAGTCAGCAAATCTACTTTTGTGGATGAGTGGAGCTGCTGAAGAAAGAACTCATACGTGACGATTGTCCTCTCATTTGAGTGGGCATTTTTACATAAACACATGAGTGAAAAAGAGGGGGGAAATCTAGAAAAAACCCAAGGAGATGGGCAGATACTAGGACTTTTCTTAGTCTCACTTGAATGTCTTCTAAGCAGTTTTATTTTATCATGTGAAACTGGATGTGCCTTGGTTGTGTTCCAGAAACCACCCTCTAGATGGCAGGAGTTAGTCACTTCACTCATGAACAGCAAAATATTTTTAGAACCAGTAAAAGTGGCCTAGGGCTGTAATACAAGTGAATAAGGGACAGGAAAAAAAAAAAAAAAAAAAAAAAAAAAAAAAAAAAAACACCAACAAAAGAGAAAAAAAAAAAAAAAAAAAAAAAAAAAAAAAAAAAATTTTAAAAAAAAAAAAAAAAGAAAAAAGAAAAAAAAAAAAAAAAAAAAAAAAAAAAAAAAAAAAAAAAAAAAAAAAGGAGAGAGAGATGAGAAAAGCCACTTTAGAGCTTACAGAATTTCCATTAGCAATACTGGACTACTCTCTGGGGAGCTATTGCAGACTGTTGTTTCAAAGATACATGCAGAAAGTAGTGAGAGTCACCCTCATTTTTATGGTGTTTTCAATGACTTTTGTAAAAGAAGCCATGGAAGGGGACAGTATGTGAGTCTCTGAACTATCATCATTCCATGTTACCTGACAGAGAATCAGAACTGTCATGTTTTTGCTTGATGGCCTCTGTCCTGTTTAGATGAAAAACAGGGCAAGACTCTGTGAGGGCCTCTATACATTGCCTGACAAATATATTTGTATGATTGAGAGCTTGTATGACAGTACAAATACTGGTGGCTGTCTTAACCCTAAGTTGTGCTAGCTGCAAAGTAAAATGTATAAACTATTATATATGATGCAATGACCGCACAGCCGTGCTGGTTGCTAGTTCCATGTTGAAGGCATGCCCTGCAGCATGCATTGTTTTTTACTCCTGTTTTACTCTGCTACACTGCCATGCATCTCATGAAGTTAGTTTCACCTACACAAAGGGCCACAGAATGCTAACAAATCAGAATCCCTCCAAGATAAATTGCTGTCAATGGGTGCAGAACAATGAAATGTTGGGCAATCTCTTTCCATCTCGTTCCCTTCTTCATTCACCTTCTGGGCTCATGTGGCAGGGGCACATGGATTACACAGGGACGCCTGGTCAGATATACAGTTTTAAGGCTGTTACTTCACAGACATTTTAAATGGGAATAATTCAGCAAGAAGTGTTGGGAACAGTTGTCTGAGGGAAGGCTGGGGTTCTTTTTCCAGTGGTAAAGCTGAGTAGTACCATTGCAGCATGGTATACCAGCTCATGTGGACACAAACTGTCTTCAAAATCATCCTTCTCACTCCTTCATCAGCTCATCTCTTAGAGCTTCTTCCTTTCCAATGAGGGCGCATTTCGGGGAGAGACATTTATTCCTTAAGCTATTTGAGTGATAGAATAGGATTCATGCCATCTCTCTACTATTGAAAATTATTGAGATCAGAAAGGAAAATCAGGAAATTAAGTGTGCGCAGCCTTTATCAAGATGGCAATATTCTGGGAGAGATAGGACGTTTCTGTGCAGCGACACTGGACTGTGCTGGATGACAAACAGTTTTACTGCCTTTTGCTGTGGTGCCTCAATCCCTTTAAAGATACAATAAAGTGTGTTAACCATCAACTTGAAATAACTACTGGCCTGAATTGTTGTAATTTACTTTTAATTTAATACACTGCTATTTCTTTTTCTCTAAATAACATGCTTGTTCTGATCTAATTAAGCCCCTATTACCTACCTACCTATTACTGTAATTATCTCCATTATTGCAATGTCTCCTCGCAGAATTCAATATGTTTGCCTCCCTGGGGGTTTCATTGTAAAATAGGTGCAGTATATACCTTTCTAACTGGCCTTTGAAACGGCATATATCAAATTTAATTTGCTTTTAAATCCTGGTCTTGCAGCAACTGACCTTAAAAGTCACGTCAATATTTGTTTGATGCAAGATAATTTTGTCTGTAGACATTTATCCTTGCTGATTTAACTACATGAAGAAAAGAGAAACAAATAAAAGAACTTGAGGTAAAAATCTTTACTGATGTCTAGTGAATTGGCACATTCAAGTATGATGTTTTAAAATGGGCCCTCTTGAATTGAGTGTTGGAAAGATTTTGTGTGTGTGCCTTTTCGTTTCCCTCTGCTATTGTAACTGATGCTTGCAATCATTAATCTTAGCCTTGCAAAATTATTTCCCAAGAAATTTCTAAATGGTTATTCTGTCTGTTCAATATTTGTAAAATGTATCAGAAGGGGAAAGGAAAAAAAAAAAATAAGAGAAAGAGAATTTGCTTTTCAGTGATTAGAATCCTGATTTGGGGAGCCCACTCAGTTGTTGACTTCTTTATTAAAATCTATTAATCTTTCGTATGATATTCAAGTTGTATATTTTCACACTTTTTCAATGACTTTAACAAGGAACAGAACAGAAATTTATCATGGTAGCTTGTCAGGGGTTTGGTTTTGTTTGGGTTTCTTTGTTTGGGTTTTTTGTGCTTTTGGGGGGTTTTGCAGTTGTTGGGTTTGTTTTGTTTTTTCAGAGAAAAGAGATTCAGTAAAGCTAATATGGGGATTTCTGTAACACATGTAATGTGGTATCATATGTTAATTAAGATTGCTGAGGTGAGGGGATGGTGCAAGATGGATCAGTTACTCATTTTCTCACAGAAGGGGTAAAGAGTAATTCTTTGTGATAGAAATAGAACTTGTTGGCTCATAGCAAGCTACTAGTATTTTTCCATTATGAGACTGTAATGTTGGAAATTATCTTATTTCTCTTCCATTTGACCCTGTCAAAATGCAGGCACATGATGATAAATTTGCTGCATGTGTAACACTAAGAGGCTTTGTGTGTGAAGAAGAGGGAAGTACCTGATAGAAATAAACAGGAGCACCTGTGTTGACAGAAATGGAAAGAGTAAAAGTCAGGGTCAGACAGCGGATGACTTCCTTAACAACTAATGGCAAGAATTTCTCTTGCAGTGCTGGAGGCTTGTCAGGTGGAAGTGACAGAGGAGAATGAAAAATGTGAATGTTTTAATTGGCCACAGAATATGAGATTAATTCACCTAACTTCAGCTGTGTAATTATGAGCTTGTGGATCTGAGCTTGTTGTTCGGGCTCTGCCTCATCAGCAGAGAGAGATGGGCACCTGGAGAAGGTCAGCTATCTCTCAGGACAGGATGGTCACTTTTTTCAGACAGCTAAAGCCAGGTCCCATGAAACCTGCCCAGGGTGCCCACCAGCTGTCCATGCCAAAGAAAGGGAGGCTCTAGCATACACCGAAGATGATGTTTCCAGTGGAGCTAGGGAAGAGTTAGTGATGTCAAAAGGGTCTCATAAGGCATTACCTAGAATCTGTGGTACAGTTACTCACCTGAGCTCATTCCTGATCTAAGATAGGGGCTGCACAGCTGCAGCCGCACCACACAAGTTAAGAGATGTGTTACACTGGAGGATGCTAAAATAGAGAGGAAGGAGAAAGGGTGGCTGGAGTTCGTGTGGACTTCCCGCAAGTCCCCCTATAAGCACGTACCAGTTAATACCCATTCATCCTTGTTTGAGGTAAAGAATTCATATAGCCAGGTGGAAGGAAATTTTGCCAAGGTGATCGGGAAACTAAGAAGCCCGTTACATGGGCTGAAAAAAATGTGCTGTATCTGGCAAAATGAAAGGTCAGAATGGGGTAGGGTGGTTTTCCATCAGTGTGCCAAGCACAGGGGGTGAGCAAAAAGTCCGTTCTAGCACAAGAGCAAATAGGTATGAAACTTTCCACATGGTGTGAGAGAGAGAGAGAACAACAGTGGGAGAGCATCAAGGTTCAGGGGCTGTAGTTGTGTGGTGTATAAAGAGAGCAGAGATTGTTTAACCTGGAGAAGGGAAGGCTGAAAAGATCTAACTGCTGTCTTCAAGGACCTAAAGGGAATTTATAGAAGAAACAGAGATAGACTCCTCTCAAGAGCACACAGTGAAAGCAGGAGAGGCAACAGTCACAAGCTGCAGCAAGGGGAATTATGACTGCAATTCAGAAGAAAATTGTTCTGAGTGAGAGTGGTTAAGCAATGGAAAAGCTGTGCTGGAGCATCATACATTGACAACAAGAAAGTCTTCTCATTTAGAATGGATGTTTATTAAAATAACACAATAAATTAGATTGGAAGTGACCTCTAGAGGTCACCTAGCCAAGTCTCCTGCTGAAAATTTCCACATCAAATAAGGTTAGCCAGGGCCTTGTCTAGCTGAATCTTAAATGTTGCCAAGGGTGGAGATTGCATAACTGCTCCAGGCAACCTTTTCCCAGGCGTACTAGCTCTTTCTGCAAAGATGCTACACAGGAGGATCCTGTTGACTTCAAAGGCGGTTGGATTATGGCCTAGATGAGGCCATAATCTTTTTCTATGCTAAAAAATTCAGCATTTCAGCTGTTCCATGTTTTTTCTCAGTTACTGGACTTTGTGACATGCTCCTCTTTTGTGTCACTTCTTATCTAGATAGCAATTTTTCTCCTTTAATTATGGCTTTTCCTTGTTCAGTAGAATTCAGTTGTAGAAATCTTATGCAAATACAAACTGAATGGTTTTCCTGTCTAATTTTAGCTCCATTTAGATGAGACTAATATCAGTGGTACTGAGTGCTGGCTGGATTAAATACTGAAATTATTCAGCTCATGAAAGCTGAAGAGCAGATTGTTTGCTTTGCAGCATACAACATGAGTGGTTTAGCTGTTGCTTCAGAGGATTGAAAGAGAATTCTTGCATCATCTGTTCACTTCTCTGATATTGCAGGACCTCTCTCTTCTCACCTCTTTCACAAACTTAAGCTCCCATCTTATTTGCCCTCACCATGTTTTTGAAAAGCTTTATGGAGAAAGAACAGAACTACATGCAGTGTTTATAATAGCATCATGCAGTAATTCATTACATACTGAACTTCATATTGTAGATTATATCATACCAGTATTATGAATAAGATGTCTGAAGGCAGGTAATCAAGTGTCGAATCCTATGCTTATGGTGCTGTGAATAACAAGACTTGGAACCATTTCTAGTCACGGACATCAGTCCTCAGTATTCTGATTGATTTAGAAACCCCATTTGGTTAATGTTCCACTGCTGTTAGTTGATATTCTGGCAGTAGTTTCTATTCATTGTCGCTCGTATTTTATTTGTTAGATTTCATTTATAGTGCTAAGGTGTAATAACAGTTCTGTTGCTTCTCAAGTACCTGTACATTTAGAGTTATTGAAGTGTTGCTATAAATAGGCATGTGCTTACAATATTCACTAAGCTCCTTATTTTTATTTATTGTGGGGTAATGTATCTCAGCTAGAGCTTATCAACAGGTGATGTATTGTGAAATACATTTTCATTTTATAATAAGTGTTCGGAGTGTGGTATTAAAAAGCTGAGCAAAAGCATTTATGATGGAGTATAAGAGGGAGTTGAAGAGTTTGTTTCAATGATTTTATTGTATTTATGTATTATTTAAAACACTGGTGGAAAACTACAGCACTAGTGTACCTAAGGTAAAAGTGCAAAAGAAGGACAAGAAAAAAGCAGTTTCTGAAAACAGCATCCTGGTCTGGCATCTGGTTTCTTTACTAATTTTTGCTCAGTTCCAGTTCTTTTTGAGAAGACGGAGTTCTCTCTAACTCACTGTAGGTGTGCAGTCTCTGCATTGAGTGAGTGTCTGAAGGGTCACTGGACATACCATCAGAGTGTTTGAGGAGTTGTTTGGTTGTTTTACTGTATTTCTTGCTACTGTCGTGCACTGGGCAGTCTGATGCCATCCACAGCAGGATGTGGCTATGTGCTTTATATGAAGTTACATATTTGAATACAAGGAATAGGGCCCTGAGGCTATGAATTTGCTATTTGCATGATGATGAGTGAAGTTAGATAGCAGTATCTTTTGGTCACTGCCATCTTCTCTTGGTCTGATCCACTCTGAGCTTGAAGACCTTCCAGGCTTCCTACAAAAGCTAGTTGTGTAACAGATTTGGGCTGGAAGATGGATGAGATGCCCCTGGCAGTCACTGTGTTTCCAGAGCGTTTCCATTTATATCTTTACCCAGCTGAACGGAGAATGTTACTTCCAGTCTTTTTTTTTTCAGGTGGCTGCTTGGTGGAGTTTATTTACATAGTGTTATTTTTGTCACTGGTCAGTTCATTTTAAATCTAATTAGGTTCAGAGAGCTCAGATCTTTTAAATAAGCATGCTTTTTTTCCGAAGTTAAATCCAGCTAAATCAGCCTAGAATGAATTGGAGCACTGGCCTAGAAAGGAGAGGCTTCACAGCCCATTGCCAGTCCCCTGAGCCACCTCAGCCCCTTGACTGTCATATTATGCTTGTTTAATGTAAAATTTCCATATAAAACAAAACAAAATAAAACAGAAAAAGCAGAACAGCAGCTCTTTGGTGTTAAGATATTCAAATGTGAAGGTGGTGAAAATGAGATTTCCTTTCATAAGTGCATTAGCGACCTTAGGGGAACCCTCAGCAGGGAAATGCCACAGTGGTGAGAACAGGCTCAGCTAAGAGAAGGAGGTGGATGAGCATGTTTGGCAGCGTGGGCTGGAGCCATTGGGGAGTTTTGCTTTCAGCTTCAAGGGAGAGGAGGCCCTTGTGGGAGCCTGCGAGGGTTTCTAAAATAAGTGCTCTGGGCCAGTCTGTCACTGTGCATGTTACCAAGCGCGTCTGGGCAGGAGTGTGTCAGTGTGTGAGTTACTGAGGACTGCTATGCATAAGTGAGCACGTCGTTTCGTGAGTCACTGAGGATTTCTATGCATGAGTGACTGTTTCTGTGCTCGAATATGAATAAATAACATGCAGAGCCTCCAGTCATTCTAAAAAGGTTTAATCAAGGCTATCAAATAACTGGATTGTCAAAAAACATAGCTTGCTGCATTTATTCATGATGTTTCAGGGACTAAAGTAAATTCAGCATCACAGCAGCTTCTTCCATGTCTTTTTCAAGTTCCCAGGAAGATCAGAGACAGACCCCTAGTTAAGATCCTTAAAAATGCAAAACAAAAATGGGAACACTTGTGTGAAAGGTAGAAGTGATGTGTTCAGAGTCCTGTGTATGTATCCCCTACTGTGGGACACTCTAAAGCTCAACAAGCATCTCCACGGTCACTGGTGGATCTGTCTATCTTTGCACAGTACAGTTGACTGTAATGTTCATCCTTGGTGGGTTGGCAGCTGGAGGTACTTGGTGATGAGAAGAGTAGATGTCAAATGTGAGTGACAGCCTGCAAATACTTACTGAAGGTACTGAGAGAGTGCAAGAGAGGTAATTTCAGAGCTCACTCGCTGAGCATATGTTAACATTACACTTAGTAATTACATTACATTACCTAGTTCTGTTTTCACACAGGCCTACCAAGTCTGGCATTTTCAATGAGACACTCACCCAGTCTGCCCCTGCACCCCACTGTCCCTGCTGTCGTCCTGGTGTTGCCTTGTATCCACATTATGCTGAGTCCCAGGGGCACATTTGTGTCACAGCCTCTCCCACTTGAAGGTCTGTCATTTCATCTTAATCTGTCGGATGCCATCACTCCCACCCCCATGGTGCGGCACAAATGAAGTTAAATGAGGTGAGTAGGTAGTTCTGTAAATTAATATAAAGACATTCCAGGAATTAATAAGATACAAAGGATTAAGGCAGCTGAAGGCTATCCACAAAAGTCCAGTTAGGAAGAAATGAATGGCTCAAAGGTTTATACAGTAGTCTTCAAACAGGAGTTATTATGGTATCTGCAGAATCAGCGGAACCAGTTAGGTCCTGTGTCAGGCCGAGAGCCAGAGTGCCCAGCACTGCTGCAGCACTTGTAAGCTGTACACAGGCCTGAGCACTTTGTCCAGCCAGGCTGTCTGTACACAGGCTTGAGCACTTTGTCCAGCCAGGCTGTCCCCTAGGAGGGTGAGCTGGCTCTGCTCTGTCACAGTCCTGTCCCACGGAGAGCTCTCACAAGGGGAAGCAGAGCTCTGAAGTCACACTCTGCTCCCAGGGGAACTTTTGCGCAGGTGCTTCTGTGGTACACTTGAGGCAGGCTGAGCCCTGAGTTAATGGACCTCTGCTATGAACTTACCCGAGCTTTTCTAAAAAGACTGGGCATCATGAAGTTGGTGAGTCAGTGTGAGACTGACCCCAAGAAGGCAAGATGCAGGTTTTGAAGCAATACTTGTTAGAGAATGGTTTTGGTTTTTTTTCATTTCATAATTGGGAAGCCACAAGCATTAGAGAGCCTCTGTGCCATGCATCTCTTAAAGAGCACTGGGAGGGAGTCCTGAGAGGAGGTTAAAGAAGTGATTCATTCTTTCAGTAACCCAACCTGCCATTACATCAGACTTCCTTGGATTCAACTTCGACAGTTGCTCTTCAGTCTGCTGCTGATTTCATCCAAATGTTTGGGTAGCTGTCAGATGGCATTGTTTGCCTCTGAGGTGAAGCTGATGTGAAGTTTGGAGTGGTTTTCTTATTGCTGTTATTTTATCCTTGCTATGTACCAATGTACACTAGAGGCTTGCAGAGAACACAGTGTGACGCAGCCCATCTAAGAACAAAGCTGGAACCAAAATAAAAGCAGTTATTGAAAGCTAGTTAAATATTATCTGCAGAGAATTTGCTGCCCTATCTCTGTTGTGCAGTTATATCTCTGGTGGAGCAGTTGCAGCTAATAAATAGGGTGCGGGAATACTACAGACAGCTTTGGAGGAGAAGGATGCAGAGATAAATGCAGATAAACGTGAAATACAATTATCCGGCTTGAAACTGGGTAGCCACACAATTTTTATTGCCTTTCCTTTGGGGAATTTTGCAGAAACAGACCTTCCACTTTCATTCTCTGATGGAAGATGGCACCTCCCATAGCCTAATACACATTAGCAGCCCTCAAAAGCCTGTGTTCAATATTGACTGAAAGAGAATGCCCCTGCTGCCTGCTCAATCACTGACTGACAGGGCTGCAAGGTTTTCCCTAGCTGAGGCTTGCTGGCAGTTGACTGATGAGCAGAACCTCTTGGCCAGCTGTGGGGTAACCCCGGGGGTACCCCCACTGTGACTGGGGGGTTCTGCTCTGGGGTGGTGGCTGTGCTGTGTCTGTTGGTCCCCATCCTGGTTCTGTCCTGAGCTCATGGGACTTGGTTGTTACCTCAGTTTGTTTCTGGCGATGGGTCCTTGGCCGTATAACCTTGCTTCAGGCCTTGGCCCTAACAGGTGGGCACGATTGGTTGTGCAGCCTAAGGCTGGCACTTCAATCCCCTCTCAGCCCACATCTTTGTGGGGCTGTAGTAGTAAATCTCTGGTCACTTGTTGGTCTGCATGCCTCGTCCTTTTTCTGCATTTTCAGCTTCTAGCTGTGCTTGCCTTTCCTGTTGCAGCTTTTCATGCCTTTCATGCTGATTTCAGACCTAATCCCTGCAAACTGGGGGAAAAGTAAAATTAGACAATAAATTCAAATTGCTAAATAACTTGTATTATTACTATTCAACAGATGGGACTTCCAACCCTTCTCTTTGCAATAGTTTCACGAACTCATCTGAGTAACATGTAGCTGATGTAGCAGGTACACCACTCAAAGCAGAGCCAACAGCCTAAACCCATAGTACGTGGCAGCAAGCTAGAGTACAGTAAGGCCATATGTGGCATGTCTGTACTGGCCATGTCCTGTAACAGAGGCAAAATGTGTGGCAGGAGAAGGGTGGTGGTGTAGTGGCATAGAAACAGTTTCTTGAAGTGGACCTAGCTAAACCAGAGTATGGTGTAGTCTCTGTAGCACCCCTCTCCCTTGTCACTTGGGATTCTTTGTCACCTCCCCTGGTGTAGTTATGCCTGTAAAACTTGATAATGCAGGGAAAGCTTGTGTGGCTTTAATATATAAAGAGACAGAAAGCATAGCTGGGTTTATGTAGCCATCTGCAGGGAATCGGCAGACAGAACGGATGAGACAAAATGCAACTAGAGGACTAGAAAGTACAGCTGCAAGAAAGGCAGTCACTTTGGGAAATGTCCGGGGTCAAATCAGTAGGTGTTTGGGGTCAGATGCTGACGATGGATTGAAGCCATGAGCAGAGAAATTTGCAGGGAGAGGGTTCCCTTAAACATAGAAGGAATCGAGGTTTTGTATAGGATTTGTGAATAAAAAGGAGTTAAAACTGACATCATTTTTTTTCCCATTTCATGAAATGTGCAGGAGATATTGAACTTCGAACTGCCTAAAAGGGTCTGGATTCACTACTGGTTGCAGAGTCGTGCTGGATTCATCTGTCTGGCTAGGAAATAACCAATATAGCAGAGCAATGAAACTTAACATACTTTTGTAACACTTGGGCATTAATTAATGGAATATCTGTACATATTCATCATATGATTTAGCACACACTGTTCATTTGATGGAAGGTGGAAGATACAAAATCTTACATTAAAACACTAATATTTAGTATGAGAATTAAGATAACTTTTTCTGTGTAAAATATGTTGCAGTTTTCATGGGAAAGACAATAAAGATGTAAACCCATTGGAGTTGGTTTTGTTGCACTACAGGAAGGAGCTATAGTAAGTTAGGAAATGTTAGATGATGGTTTTTTTGTCACATTCCTCTTGATTTAACACAATTTATTTTGTAAGGTCTAGTAATCTAGTTAGAGTATTCAGATTAGTTGAATATTAGACTATGATTCATATAGTGCAAAAAAAATAACCAGCTCTATGTGAGAAGAAAGTAATCTGTTTGATAGAGCTAGTCAGTATATTACAGCTTTCAAATGTAAGCCACAATACTGTGATTTTCTCATACATTAATTGTATACAATTATGCAGAATATTTAACATGTTTTCTCTGTACTGCAAGTTGAACAGGCACCAGCAGTACGTTTCTTTTCCCAACATAGTTCTTTTTCATCTTGAATCTCTATTTCTCTAATGTTAGTTAACAGCAATGCTGGTTAGAAAAAGTGAGATGAGGACAGTCATGGACAAAATATGAAATAAATATTAGTCATGGAATTCTTTATTTCAAAGTAATTTTGAAGTACAATGACAAATGTACTCTATAGCTAGAAAATTTGTATGTTGTAATATGTCCATGACATTAATTAATTGGTTTTCTTTCCTTTTGCAGTATCTGCCCTGCAAGCTTTTAGTATTTCAATAAATCGTAGCTGCTTGTGAGAATAGCCTGACACTGGTGCTAATTGAATGGCACTGGATTGTTAGCTTTGATCTGTGATGAGGTTTCCATGGTGATATCACCAGATGAGACTATGGCCACTGCAACAATTTCTTTACGCTGATGTGATTCTGAACTGCCTTACCTAGCTGAGGATGAAATCCCAGCTCTGCTGAAAATCAAGGGGAGTTTGCTGTTGATTCCAGTGAATTTGATATTGTTTCTACCATGACGGGATTTGGAAACACGCTCTGGAGTCATACAGGCCCCAAATGAAAGCAGTCTGTAGTCAAGATAATACTTTTGTTTTAAACTGTTTATTGTGTTGCTTGAAACCAGATGGAATTTGCTGACGTGCAAACCCATTCCCAGACTGACCATGTCTCCACATTAAGTTATGCAAGCCATCTTCTTCATCGCTTAAACCAATAAACTGTGCTTATTTGATTTCAGTGCATTAGGAGCCCTTAGAATGGAGGGATCATAAAAATACAGAAAAGAGCATACAGCTGGATACAGATGAGCTTATGGGAAAGACTAAGGTAAGGAGAGTTGGCAGTGATAAGAGCAAACCGGTTGCCTGACTACATTTGTTTTAGATATTTTGCCACTTGAATAATTGACATGGATTTTGAGGAGGCTTTTGAAGGAAGACAGGGTGATTTGCTCTTCTGTGCGAAGCAGGTGGACAAAAGTGTGGCAGCGCTTTTTGGGAAGTGAGTGGGCAGCAGGGACTGGCATCATGGGCAGAAGGATGGTGAGGCGGGTGAGCATGCACCAGGGGCAAACCCAAGGGAGATTGCGATGCCTCTTGAGGTGAAGTTGGTAGCAAATATTCAGTGTGACCAGGAAGGAAGAGCTGGTAGAGGAATATAGGGAAACAAGGGAAAGGGCCAAGATAAGATGATGATCTTCTTTGAACAGTGCTCTAAATTGGCAAGATAGCATTTGCCAGGACAAGACAAAAGGAAGCTTCTATAAATACGTGAGATGGGTGAAGGTTCTGTAAGAACATGAGATGTGTTCCTAGATAAGAATTTTTAGGTGCAAGTGTGGTTAAGAAAGTCTATAATTTTCAAGAGATTATGTGGGAAAAAAAAAAAGGTGTAATCAGGGTGAGAGAATCTCTGAAAGGCTCTGAGTATTAAACAGTTTTCAAACTTTTCTACCTCCTTATGCTAGTGAGATTAAAAAAAATTAGAAGCATTTCCATCTTATCTTAACTAGTTTTTAAAGTTAAGAATGGACAAGGGACAGGGTTGATTGTAGAAGGTCAAAAGGTCTCTTAAGGAAGGACATGAACTGTAATTTTACCATCCATTCTTTTGGACTAATAAACTGTTTCTCCTAGCAAGATAAATATGCAAAATAATATCCCCTTCTTTTATCCTTGTGTTAAAGTTGAACTATGAGTATGTGGAAAGGATCAAAAAAAGAAATTTAAGGAAAGTGAGAAAAGATGTGTTCAGGATAAAGGTACCTGTTTGAAGAAATTGCTGTGAATTTATTGCAGAAACTTTTCTTTTTTAATGGAGAAGACGAAACAATCTCAGTTGTGCAAGTTTTATGTTTAGTTCTTTAACTTGTGTAAGTATTGAGTAAATCAAATACACATAAGAGACGAGTATTTTTTTCCTAGACTGCAGAGAAAACTGTTTTAATGGAGCAATCATGACCTCTTGTGGTAATCTGGTAAACATTTAAGTTTGTCCCACGTAAAAAGGAGTGTGAATTTTTATTAAATTCGGGAGAGTCACAATACTGCCCACAACAGTAATTATTCCCATACATGTCCTTTATTTAAATAGGGAATAGGAACTTACTCTCAGAGAGTATGGTTTTGCCTTTTTGCTACAATTTCACTCACGTTGAGGTTAGTGTTCGAAGCTGAAATGGAATTTAAAAAAAAAAAAAAGTGAAACAGAAATGCAAATAAACTTTGTGCAATTAAAGCCTTCTAGCTAAATATTCCTATCAGTCTAAACGTGTGTGACCCAAAAGTGGCACTGTGTTAGTAAACAGCAAAAATATAGTGCTTCCCTGTATATGTTGACTGAAGTAGAGACAAAACATTCTGCATCAGCTCATGAAAAAAATGTTCTAAAATTACTTCCTTATAAATAATCTAATTTACATTCACATTGGTAGTGGTTTTAATGATACTTCATGCTCAGAATGTTCCCTTTAATCTTGTAAAAAGCTCATATTATTTAAGTTGAAGTTATGTTCAACTATGGTCTGAAAGTTAAAAGTCTTTTGACTGACTTGAAATATGGTTTAAACCATCAGTGTGTTTGAGGAAGGAAATTATCTCTGTGTTATATGGCATCAAAATCCTTGCTAGACTTCCTTTCTGCCTCTGCTAGATAGTACAGTAAGCTGTAAAATGTGTTGTGTAAATAGCTCTCGGTGGCTGTGTACAGACCTAAGGTATGTTGAGGTTTTTTTGTTATGTTTTGCCAACATTAATGTAAAACTTGTAGCTTGAAGACTGGGAAGTCAATATAAAAATTTTCTCATCTCAATGTGCCGGTGAAGGAGTGCATCTAAGCTTCTCGATAACCTTGGGAAGAAAGACTCAATAGAATTCATTACCATGGGACCTCACTGTGAGTGAGAGTATTGGAAAGCTCAGAGACTGGACGGTTAGGTATTTCAGAGTGCATCTTTCTGGTGGGTGATGCTAGCACAAAGCAAAGATATTATGCTTCGAGGCTTAAGATAGTTATTTCTGGAAGGCAGTATAATATGAGCTGGAGGTGATGCTGAGAGGACAGACCACCTCACATCAGCTTATCGTAGGGCTTTTTGTACCTTCCAATGTGTTTCCTTGTTTTGACCATTCATGTGGTGGGATGCTGATTCATATAGGTTGTGTGTCTGCGGAAATACATCCATCTCCAAGGTGCTATGAATAAATCACTAGACTGAACATCATTAAAAATAGAACACAACACTTTTCTTTTTACACAAATCACTCTGATATGCATGAAGGCAGCACAAATATTTCCTAAATAGTGTGGAAATGTTGCCACTATCTGTGGATTGCAGCACGTAAAGTACACGTTATTTTTACTTTCCACCTACCCCAGTTTCTGTATCTCTATAGTTAGTGATCACGATGTTGTCCAGGACTAATTGGTGCTCACAGGATATCAGAAGGTCTGTGAGAAAACCAAATTTAGAAACTGCCACACATGCACATTACTACACAGTCAAGCAGGTATGAAGCGGTGCCTACATGCAAGCATTGTCATGGTCTGCTTCTAACCTCTGTCAGAACCAGACACCGGCACATCATCCCCACTCTCAGGTGGCCAACAGGCCCGAGACACAAATGATGGATTTTCTTCTTTGGGGTCGGTTTTCCTTTCTCCAGGAGTCAGTAGCTCTCCCGTTCTGAAAGGCGGAGAAATATTGCACTGTGGCTACTGCTTGTAAGCTTCCAGCTTGCTTCCAAATACTGTGAGGGAACGTTGGTCAAATCCCTGGGGTCAGGTAAAGTGCTAAAAACACAGGAGCAGCCTAAACTAACTTATATGAGCAATCAGTTCCTTGGGGGGATGACCCCCAGCCACAGATTAACTCTGAAGATGTCTATCAAGTACTTCCTTGTACTGAGGGATTGGCTAGCGACCAAGTACCACAGAATTGGCCTAAAAGTTATAAATATATTTACAGAATATATTTACATTTTTGTTTTGTTGCACTTTTTCTTCTATTTGGAAATAGAGAAGGAAGATACAGATGATTCCTGCTTGAAGACAGGACACTCATCCAGGAGACCTTTCAGCAACATGAGAGGTGCCGAATTAATCCCCTGTTCCTAAAAGATAATAAATAGTAATTTTTGAAAAAGCAGAACATTGGCAGAAAACTCTCAGGTATAGCTATCTGTAAAACTTGCACACACATCACTGATCTTATGATTTTTCATCACTCTTAAGAGTGCAAAGCAATGTTCCTCAGTCACATCCTTCCTAGCCCTTGCCCCTGCAGCACGGTGGCGAGGAGTGGCTGTGAGGCTTCTCCTGCATCAAGGTGGAGAGAAAGTCTGTATTTGCTTTGTCCCACTGCTTTGGAGTTCCGAATAGACTAAAGGGTTGAGGGCTTCCTGACAAGTCATTTCAGCCTCTTGTCTTCCAAAAACTTGCCCTAAAAGCTGATTTTCTAAAAGGTGGGCCATGGAAGGCTTAATATTTGGTAAATTTGACAAAATATTTTTCTTAGGTCTCTCTGGGCTGTTTGGAAGCAAGCAGGCATTTGGGGAGAAAACTTCTTGTTGGCTTATATTTGTCAGAACAGGTAGTTACATTCAGTGACTAAACCAAGCTCTCTATTTCGGACCAAAGCATTCAAGGTAAAGAAAACAGAACAAGGCCGTGCTATGATTAGAAAAAAGAACCTTTGTTCTTTTCTAAATGCATTTATATATACTTTTTGTCATCTACAAAATGAGTAGAGCAGCCTTATCACCTATTGAAACATTTTGCTAGTTTTTATTGACAGTTTTGATAGCAAGAGGAAAATTATTTATAGTGCAAGTAACGTCTGTCTATGTTCACAGGTAGTTTAGGAGTCGATTAATGAATGTCTACAACCTTACTTTGAAGATCAAAAATTAGTTTGTGAAGTTTGAAGATTGTAATGGAATATAAACCCTATATAATTCCCTGAAATGCTAACAAGTTGATTCTTTTTTTATGACTCATAAAACATGGATCATGGAGTGATACCTGATATTAAGAACAATATTAACAGTTTAAATGTTAATAACATCATTAGCGTTGTAGGAAATCAGAATAGGTGATCATAATGGACCCTCTTACAGGAATCCTAATTAGTCTTTGCAATCTGTAACAAAAACAAACAAACCCATACTGACTCCAGAAAAGCCTCCTCTTCTCCCAGGACGATGTTATAATGAACTATTATGTTGACTTGTGTGGCAACGAAACCTTTAGTCCGTTCACGAAAAGAAGCTTTTAGACGAGATATTCACTAAGGCGTATGCCAAATAAAGGTGCAATGCAATAAAAGGATTTGAGCAATTTGAGTTTAATTCTGTCAGACAAACAACAATATTATTGCAAACTGTTCTGCTCAATTCTATACAGCAGAAAAAGCCCACATTTGAGATTAGAACTAGGACTTGATGAGCAAACTTTCTTGAATGTCTTTTTTGCTAAAAGTACTTATAAATCATTCATCAGTTCTTACCCTGCAAGGATAATTTCTCTGTAATTCTAATTGTAGTGATGAACAGTTTATAAGTGTATGAGGTAAGAGGACACAATACAAAGAATAAGGCTATTATCTGAACTCTAAATGCAATGTCTGAAGTATTTAAGTGATGAATTCGGAAGACCTAGTTTTTACAGACTAGCCTTACAGGAGGACAGAAATCTAAAGCAGAAAGAGGATGAGCAGTGGTAATAGCCCAAAATTAATAAAACCCATCTGAGCTCTATCCAATTTTTAAGTGACATCGAAATTTTCCATTAATTCTATGTTCAAAGTCTTCAAAGGCTGTAGTCTAACTTGCAGACCAGGTAACAAATAGCCTTCCACTGAATTTTAAAAAAGTTCCAATGAAGGAAATAAGAAAATGAGGCAGCAAAATCCAAGACTATATTTTTCTTGTGCTTGGCATTCCTAGGATTCAATGCAACTTCCATTCAAAGCAGTGGCAGAAATGCTGCTTGAAGAGGAATTTTATTATCTACATAAGAAAATACTTCCTTTGAGCAGTAGCACTGCTTCCAAGAACCTGTTCAGTCACAGATCTGAGCAGCAAACAAACTTCACTAGCATATACAGGAACACCATAAAATACCCTTAACGTGACAAAGCCACACAGCATTTTGGCCATAACCTGTAAAAATGAAAGTCTGGGTGTACTGAACTTATAAAACAGTCTATGATAGCACCATCTGGTGTCTTTCAATAATACTATTTATGCTCTTTTGGGGGAGGGAAAGGAAAGAAATATCCCATCAACTTCTAAAGCTAAGTATGGATATAGACAAAGGGTGTTTCCTTGGTCGTCTAGTCCAAACCTTGCTATTGCATGCACTCATTTAGTAATTCCTCCACATCAGTTTATCATGTCTTCTTTAATTCCAATTAGGTAATTAGAAAATGTCACAGTTCTGTTAATCAAAAACTTTCCTCCATTGTGTATTCATTTAAGTATGATCAACTTGCAGTCTTTTTAAGTGCCAAATCCTGAATTGCTGTTTTCCTTCCACTGCACTTAGCCTTCCTGATACATAATAAAGAGCAATCATGTCCCCTTCAGCCTTCCCCGTGTTGCCAAGCTTTTAATTTTTTCATAAGTAATACTTCATTTCCTCACTCTCTTAGCTGCCCATTTTTGCATCTGCTACAAGGGCAGTTCCTCTTACACAGAAGTCCAGCTGGACTTTCTTGAGGCCTCATATGAGATGATTTGTGTCCCCCTCATCACTGCTAATACATTGTAAGGCCACATTTGAAGTGAGGGGAAGGTTAATGGAATCGTTGTGACATTGACATCCTCATGAACCAGTATCCCAACCAATGAGCTTCCAGCTAAGAGCAGAAATATGTATTTCTAGTCTGTAAATTTGTGACCTGGCGTTATGTACTATTGAATTTCAACACATCTCTCAGTCAGATCAATAAGGTTATCCTGGATTTTATACGTGCCTTTCTATTGCCAGTGGCACCTTATTTTATGTCATCAATGAACTTCCCATTTTGTTTGGATGCACCATGGTCATTAATGATCAAATTAACTATGATCAGTCCCAGGAATCTGTTTTCAACGGAACATGTTCCTATTTTCCATTTAGCCAAGTGTCTGTATTTGCTGCCTGTGTGGCACTGTATAAATCACAGTATCACAGTATAAATGCTCTATTGAAGCTCAGCAGCAAGGTTATTAGTATGGGAAAATGCCAAATTAATTCAGGTATATGCTTCCTGTCTCTAAAGCACAGCTGAGAATCTCTGCATATGTCTGAATTCTGCCATATAAACATTCCCACCACTATCCTGTGTATATTTGTTTTTCATTATTACACTCAGAGGTTTATTGATGGAAGTCTTGACAAACACTAGCATCTCAGTGTCACTCAGTACACTCAGCTTTTGATCTAAATGTGGTAGGTTTATGGAAGTGTGATACCATAGAGGAAATGTCACTTGTAAGCATGGTCTCTGAACCATAGCTAGGGTGTATGCATGTAGCTTGTCTCCTCTCACACACCTCCTATGCTGGCAATTAATAGCTTCATGGTGGAAGAATTTTAGGGGAGTCCTTACAAAAGCTGAGCCACTGGAAAATCTATTGGTGTGACTATGTCATTGAACTTGTCGTGTAATCTTGATGAGGTGAAGATTGCATTTTGCAGCTCTGCACCCTCTTCTGCTGATGACTGCTTAAGGAGCAAGATGCAGGATGTCTGTTGAGCGAGAAACTTCGTCCATGTGAATACTACCTCCTCTGCAGCACAGTCACTGATACGTTTTGACCAAAATAGTGTGAAGCGGGATTCTGCCACAAATTTGAAAACTGCAGTAATATTTAATGTATGCTGTCCACAGCAGACAGCGTGTTTTTCAGCAGAAAGACTGAACTTTGTATTTCTTTTAGGCATTAGGGAATGGCGTGTAGCTGTCAACCTCTACTTCCAAGATTTATCATTATACCACAGAAGTTATGAGCCACCTAACTACCACTTAGCATGACTCTCTTCATTCCAGATCACATGAACTTCCAGCATGAGGCACAGATGATCTCTAATCACACATTTCTATGCAGCTTCTGCAGCAAGTTCAACTCTTGGCTAATACGTTTCCAATTTGCCTGATTTTTTGGAAAGCATCTCTGTTATAATTTACAGCTTCTTTTAGGTTCTTCACGATATTTCCCTTGGAAGATTATTATAACACCAGGAACTGGCACCGTTTTGGAACGTGAATTCTTGTGCGTTAAGAAATTCTGCCCCAGAAGGACCGCACTTTGCTTGGTGTATGTGTCAGCACCAGAGCAGCTAGCACAGACGCAGAGATACAAATTTGAGCCTTATCCCACACTTAAGCTAAAGGCTGTCTCCAGTCAGTCTGGCTGACCGTTCAAGGAAGAAGATGAAGGTACCTGGATCTGATGCTAATCACAGTAGTTCCCTCCCTTCCCTCCATGCTGTAGGCTGTGGAAGGTGGTAAGCTTAATAACAGTAGTTTGTTAGGTCCTGGCAAACCTTGGATATATTTGGTTACACATGCTCTGCCTTAGGAGGAGATAAGTAGAAAAGGAGCAGTAAGGAAGGTGAGCACTTGTAATGGAGTTAGTGGTGTACTGCAGGAGAAACCACATGGCTGGACAGGGAAAGTGCTGGGCATGGATTTTGTCGGTTCACTTTTTCTCCAAGTAAGAGGTTTAAATAACTCCCTTTATAGGAAAGCAGTGAAAATAACGTACTAACAGGAGAACACGAACTTTTTAGTATTTTTATGTTGCAAAGAAAAAGCCAATATTTTGAGGGCTTAGTAAGCCTCTACGTGAGATTAATGAGAAAAGTGGAAAAATCTGAAAGTTTAAGATTGCTGGGTGAGCCATTACGGAAGAGAAAGAAATTGCAGAAAGGAGATATGTTTCTTTCAAATGTTCTTTATTTTTAAGAAGCTATAATAGAAGAAGGAACAGGCAGAAGGATGCTCATCAGCAGCAATCTCCTGTGTTCTTGTAGTCTGCAAAAAAAAAATCCCTGTACCAAAAGCAGACACAAAACAAATATGATAAGACATGGCAATTTTTGCTTCTGGGACACGGGGAGCACCATCTCACTATGAAAACTTTAATAAGGATCTGAAAACATATTAAGGATCAAACAAGATAAAAGTCCTTTCAACTCTTCTAATAATTTTAAATGAAAATGTCATTTTCCCTATAAATTCTATGGAAACTTTCCTATAACTCCAGTGAGGAGTTTATCTTGTCTGGAAAAGGTTTTTATTTTTTCTGGAACTTTACTCTGAAGATTTCTTTGGAGCATTAGAGCATTATCAAGAATATTAAATTGACCTAAGTGAATGAAACCAGAACCACAGCAGTAACTATAGTAATTCAAACAGTGTTCCAGAAGAATGAAGCAGTATTCCAATCTAAAGCAGGATTCTATAATAAAGTGACAGGCAATATGGCTATTAGCATATGAATAAGAAGATGGATGGAGTGTTAAAAACGTCAGTTAAGTCAAGAAAAGATGCATTGCTCAATTAACTCTCTAAATGAACAAACTTGCTCAGTTTTTTTTTAACTCAAAGCACAGTATTGACAGCAAAAGAGTGAGGTAATAGTATTGCTTTGTCGTTTGTGTGGTCTCCCGGTGTTAACACCTCTTCTGCTCTTCTCCAGCTGTAAACAAGAATCAATTTCAGTCTCATAACTAGGGAAGGAAAAAGAACTCGTTTTCCTCAGCACCTGCAGAGAGAGAGTATTTCAGCCGACTTTTCCTGCTGTCCGTCAGCATCAAGAAGCCTCCAGGCAGCACTGGAGCTAACTCTGACCCCAGGTCTCTCCCCGTCTGCACCTGCTGGGGTTCTACCCCTATGGGGACTCATCACTCTCAGTGCAGAGGGAACTGAGCTGCCAACCTCAAAGCTCCCAAGAGTAGAGAGATGGGATTTCTCACCTACCCTGTGGTGTGTATATTCCACAGGTTTGCTTTTGCCTGTGCCCAGCTCAACACTGGATCACTGACTTCTGAATGCACCCAGGTCCTATATACAGTGTAAGGCATCAAGTTTGCATGGTCTGAATTGCTTGCTGGAGACTCTTTCCGTTAATGGTAAAAGGAGCCACGTGCCTAATTTAGGCTTTCTCAATACCCTGCAATGCATCTTCAGTATTTTTCTGGATTAAGATGCCTAGCTTCCAGGTAAATGCTTACTTCAGCAGAATTTAGGCAGCCTAGTCTTAAAAAGCCTAGCTTTAAAACCTTTTGCCATTTTACCTCTTGGCAATGATTGTCTCAACAGTCTGAGATAGATGTCCACAAAATACTGTGGGATTCCATAACAGAGGGGCTTAGCGACCTGAAGGAGATTCCTCACCTTTAATTGAAGCAATTTCTAGCCATTCTCTTTGAGATTGTTTGAAATTTTGGGTACAAACACCCAATCCAGCACAATCTAAGCATAACCAGCTACCATTTAAACAAAAAAGGGCATAAACTAATGATTTTTACCTTGTGAAAGGGCAATCTAACAAAGTATTGTGGCACAAATTAGAGGTAGTCATGTAGTGAATAACTAAATCCAGCTTCTGAGTTTCTGTATATCAAGAATCTGGAGCTGGAGTTCCCTATATGCCACTTCTACTTGTGGAATGAATGTGTGACCATATTCCACATTTTCAAGTTTGAATATGGTGGTCTTGTAACTTTCTACAAGGTATAGAAGCAGAGATTGTGCTTTTCACTGTAATCCAGGCAAGGTGATTTGTGACCGTGCTGGACAAGTGCCTTTTCTGCTTCTGTGAAGGCTGGAGTGGGATGAAAATCACAAGGTTTGGGCTGTTTTGAATGAGAGAGAATAGTCTAGGGTAAGGTGATGGTGAACATTTTGCTGGCCTGAGAGGAGACATATTACAGCTGCTTGGATGTTCATTGAAAGTATGGTGGGTTTGTGCCAGGACAAGAACAGAGCTCTGGGGAGCCAGGCAAAGGAAGAGCCTTGGATGTCCC
This sequence comes from Pampusana beccarii, assembly GCA_013399365.1. Taxonomy (NCBI): domain Eukaryota; kingdom Metazoa; phylum Chordata; class Aves; order Columbiformes; family Columbidae; genus Pampusana; species Pampusana beccarii. The sequence goes on from VWYH01010317.1 coordinate 419,705, forward strand.
TGTCTACAGGAACAAATAATACGGGAAGAACTACCATCAACCATTATATCAAACTGGGTGATTGTAAGTCAAAGCACTAACCTCGTTAATTATAGTTCAGCTTTCAGCACAAAAGTAATAAAATATCCTGTTGTTTTTATTCAGCAGTGCTTTTAAGGTGAGAAGCAATCGCTAGATTATACATCAATTGTGAAGAACTTCGTATCTTCCACTTTAATAAAGAAGGATTTTGAGTCGTATTTTTGTTGTTTGATTTAAATATGGGTAGATTGTCTTTCACTTCCCAGGACACTTCTGAATTTTCTCCAATGGACAATCACTGTTTAACAGCTACTTTTTATCTAAGTTGCATTGTCAAGTTGAAATTTTGGTTCTTGTTATGCCTTTAGCCACTAGCTTAAACAGTCTGTTAGTACCTGCTGTTACATCCCTGTGATGGTACTTACGCAATGTAATCATATCACCTCTTTTCTTGAAAAGCTGAATAGATCAGGCACCTGAAGTCTCTCCCCAGAGGGGAATTACTTCAAATTATTTTAAGGGTTCCTTTCTTAACCTACTCCAGTGTTTCAATACCCCTTTTAAAATGCAAATACCAAAACTGGACAGCTTCCAGTATCTATTTCTCTGATGCTTCATGCAGAAAGAAAATTGCTTCCCTACTCCTACTTGTTACTCCTCTGGAACATGTGAAGGGTAGCTCCATCCCCTTTATGTCCCTTTTCCCTAGGAGTACAGCACAATTCCTCCCTACTCTGACCCCCAAACCCTGCCCTGTGTGCAGAGTAAACCACAAACTCCTCAGTTCTGCTCCAGAGTGGCCAGCAGTTTTGATCACCTGGAGAAGTATTTTTGCATTTAGCTTATTAAAACATGTTCTGTTTTGACTAAGTTTATCTTGTTTAGTCCTTAATAGGTTACACATGCAATGAGAATGTTGTGTATCATTGCATGACATACCTTTCAAAACCCTGTTACAGCAATGGCTCTGTACCTGATCATTTCCTCACAAAAACATGAATCATGTTTGCTTGGCAGGCCCCTTCCCATAAAAAAAAACTTTAGCCATACATTGGATTTTTTTTTCTCTTGTGTTTGGGTTTTTTTTTGTTTGTTTGTGGGTTTTTTTGTTGGGGTTTTGTTTGTTTGGTTTGGGGTTTTTTGGGGGGAGGGTGTTTTGTTTTGGGTTTTGTTGTCGTTGTTGGTTAGTTGGGTTTTATTATTGTTGGTTGGGGTTTTTTTGGCATTAGTTAATGCTAGGCTAACCAGCCTGTAACAATCTGGTCACCATAATTAGTTTTTCTGGATCTTGTCAGGAAACTGAACACTCTGTCTTTCAAGATTTTCCTGTTATGCCAAGATTTACCTGAAGTAATCTCAGAGAGCTGGTTATCCTCTCCACCCTCCTGCCCAGTCTTTTGGGATTCATGTGTGCCATTTTTCCAGGTCTGCTTGTTTTCATATGTTCTTCATATGCTGCTTAATCTCTCTTTTATGAGTCAATAATCTGGCAAATACATCCTCCCTTTCTTTACAAATATCAACCTGAAATATTTATTGATCATTTATACCTCTTCTGCCTTCTCTTCTAATAATGCTTCGTACTTTTCCAAACATACAAATGCTTTATTACCCATAGCCCTTCCAGGCATGGATTTTTCCCTCATGACTTTTGCTTCCCTTATGACATCTCAACACTTTCTAATTAACGTTGATTGCCATCTACTTTCATTTCTCAATGTTACTTCTACATGTGATTTTTTTTTCTTAGTTGCTGACTTCCCTTCTCCAGGAATGGGCTTTCAAGGGAAGTTGTTCTCTTGCTTGATGGCAGACTTTTTGGCAACCTATCATTTTTGCTTGTAAACTTCTCTATTTTATTGCCCTATTCACCTGTACGTTTTTCTCCCAAATTCACTTTATTCGACTTTGGGAAAATAACTATTTCAAAGCAGCATGTGCATGCGTGTGAAGTACAGTTAATACTGTCGTCTGATTACTTACATCAATGGGAGCTTTGAACGTAGACTGGAAACGGGCAAATATTGATGCTGGCGAGATACTTGGGCATCTCATCTAAGTGGAAGGGCATGGTATTTCTAGCAGCAGATTTTAATAATAAGGGGGCTAAAACAGGCAATATATATTCATTTTGTGATATGTTCTTCCGTTATTGAACATAGTTACAGAAACACAGGTTTTTTTACTTCTCACTTGCACTAGGATAGTTGCATTTTGACCCTATTGGTATGAAAGGCTTCTAAGTCTTGGCCAAAACTCTCTTTGAGTGTTTTATATGTTAAAAATCCTGAAGTCTGGGCTTTCATTGAGTCAAAATTCGACTATTCTTGAGTGTTTCCAGAGAGCAGCTCTGTCAGTTTCAGAGGTTTCACTTCTATGTTGGTTTTGTCCCTGACAGTTTTGGTAAACGCACCTGTCAGCCCCATCCGGAGTTATACAGTAAGAAATGCCTTTGGTTTGCGTTTTAAAACTTGCACGCAGAGGAAAATAACTTTTAAAAATACGCAAGCAATGATCCCTCTAAGCTCCATGGCAGAATTACATTGTAGCGTTCACGTTTGCGATTTTCTAAGCCTGTACTGCAGCAGCCTGGAAAGGAGAAAATAAATCACGATGGTAATAAAAGAATCGCGGATAAAACCACCAATTGAAGGTGTGCCCTGTAACTGTGCGCAGCCCCCCGGCCCCGGGCTCTCTCCCTTGGCCCCGGCCCCAACCCCCGTGGCGGGGCCGGGGGGCCCCGGCGGCTCCCGCACTGCCGCCTCGCTGCCGGCAGGTGTCGCTGCCGCGCCGCCGCTCCCCC
>VWYH01010317.1:422609-437694 GCA_013399365.1 Pampusana beccarii
GGCATGAATTAGGCGGCAGGCTGCGGAGAGGGGAGGGCCCCCCTTCCCTTCCCTTCCCTTCCCCGCACGGCGGCCGGCGGGAGCAGCGCCGCCCCGCACGGAGCCGGCTGCTCCGGGCGCGCCACACGCACAGGCGCGGCGCAGACAGGCGGGGGCGGGCGGGCCGGCCGGGGTGGGGGGGCCCGGCAGATGAAGATGGCAATGTCTGTAATCCAAGCGTGCCGCAGCCTGGCTCTCTCAACATGGCTGCTGTCCTTTTGTTTCGTGCATCTGCTGTGCCTGGACTTCACCGTGGCCGAGAAGGAGGAGTGGTACACGGCCTTCGTCAACATCACCTACGCCGACCCGGCGGCCGGCAGCGCCGAGCTCCGCAGCGAGAAGAGCGAGTGCGGGCGCTACGGCGAGCAGTCGCCCAAGCAGGACGCCCGCGGGCAGGTGGCCCTCTCTGCCTCCCCCGCAGACCGCTACGCCTGCGACCCCAGCACCCGCTTCAACGCCCCGGCGCCAGGCAAGAGCTGGGTGGCCCTTATCCCGCGGGGCAACTGCACCTACAAGGACAAGATCCGCCACGCCGCTGCCCAGAACGCCTCTGCTGTGGTCATCTACAACATGGGCTCCAGCAACGCCAATGAGACCATCACCATGCCCCACGCAGGTGAGCCTCGGCACCCTGCCCGTACTCCGTGGGCACACTCTGTTGTCTGCGCTGGGCAAGTGGACGGACCCGGTTTTCCCATGTGTGGTAGCCTGCTTTGCTGCCTCGCGTCCTTGGGATGGGAACTGGTGGGGGGAAGGTGTCTTTGCGCCTCTTGGTGGGGAGTGGGGTGGGCTGCAGGCCTCGCTGGGTGATGGGTGCCCATCCCGGCGGCCTTGGAGCACCTCTCTGTGCTGCCATGGCAAGGGCTGGACGTGCTGCCAGCAGTCATGCACGCTGGTGCTCCAGGGGTGAAAAGTTTGGGAGGTGTAAAGTTTGGGTCTAGGCTGAGAATGGATGGGACCCTGAGTCCGCTGTGGGACACTGATGTTTTGTTGAGTCCTGAGGATCCTCTGGGAGGTGTCATATGGGATCAGGTGTGATCGAGACCTTCAGAAAAGAAGCATGGTGTTTATGGTGCAGGCTTATCAGGAGATGCAATAAAGTAGGGAGCGCAGCATCTACTGTCTCGCCTGTGATACTGTAAAAGCTGTGGGATTGGTTAGGAATAGCGAATATCTGATTTGGTGAGAATATGAGATGTTTTGTCCAGGACCGGGGTTGGAGGGCGGTTCACTCTGCCAGGTGAACGCTCTGATGGAGTTTGTGCTTGCCGTGTCAGCGCGTGGGTGCTCAGGTCCCAGCATGTGCTCGTCAACTAGAACCGATCAGAAATCCAGTCCTCTGAAATGACCCGAACCTCAGGTTATGCCCACAGAACCTGCTGGTTTTGTAACAATGCTTGATCTGAAACAATGTTGCTTTAAAAACAAATCACCAGATTTATATTTAGGGACGGTGTTTTGTGCCAGGGGTCACTGATCTTTTATACGAGCAGCCTATGCCATGGAGACTAAAATGCCACCTATTGTGAAATCTCAGTTTGGTTTGCATCCAGTAACTAATCATGCCCAGCTGTTTCATGCCAGTAGAATTTTTGCAGAGTTAGGGGTAAACTGAAACATGTAAAGGCTGCAAAACAGGATGTTGTCCTAATGACATTTTAAATTTCCACAGTAAACTAGCTAGCATGGATGTACTGCAAAACAATTTGTTACCTAGCTATAGTGCTGTACTACTGCTGATGCAAAAGTAGTTCTTTTGGAACCTCCTGTGTGCAGCCTCTTTAAGAGATTAACCATTTATTTGGGCAAATTCATGTTTCTTTGGTAGGACTGATGGAAGGTGGTGGTGGGGTAGTATTTTCCGTTGTTTTTTTTGAGGCAAGCAACTCATAACCTCTTGAGCTTCTTAATAACCTGCACATGGTTTGGTAGCTGTTCAGATTATATTACTTGGTACTTTAAGTATCACAGATTATTTACTAAGCAGTATAAAGTAGCAGGAGCTTCCCATACTTATGCACCTTTGAAGTCAAGCTCAGATTGTTTCAAAATTTAAGATGCATCACTTGTTCTTGTCTAGTGAGTTTCTCTAAAACTGCCAACATGTTGGATCAATTAATGGTTTGCCTGTTTTTAAAGTATGCACTAAGCTGGTTTCCCACATAAATGGTGTTTTATTAAGAAACAGTGGGAGTAAAAAATGTGTCTAACCTTTTAAAATGTTGGAACTTTTGTTTGTTTTAAAGTCTGAAATGAAGTAAGCAGGGAATCTTTCTTACTGAAAGTGACCTCAGCTTTCAAACATATGAACACTGCATCGTTTATCTTGGGGGCAGCTTCTTTTATGTCATATGACTCCTCACAGTTTAATCTAAGGATCCTTTTTTGAGTACTGAATTGATAACCAGCAGTGTAGTTGTGCAGTACCAGAGGCTGAAATGAAAGCAAACTTGTAGAAAATAATCTGGGCTTGTTGAACATGATCAGTGAGACTGAAGGGCTTTGCTGATTGATTGTATGAGGTTGTCTTCATTTTAAGGATTTGTGTTCTGTCAAGTTGAAAAAGGGTTGTTGGCCTTACCCTTAGGGAAAACCTGCCCTCTGTGTACAGTCAAAACTCAGAGGAGTTTTAGAGTATAAGCCTGCTGGAACAGGAGGAAAAATAATTATTCTTAAACAAATATTTGACAAACTAGCAGAGATGCAGAACTGGATTTATCTTTGCTGTTCTTCTTGTACCACTGTTACACTGGGACAAAGTGAATGTATTAGCTGTGTAAAATTATCTTTCTGACTTGCAGCCTTTGACGTTTGCTCAATCCCAGTCTAAATGATAGAACAAGATTCAAGGAAAGAATGAATCAGATTTTTTGGGTTTTGAGCTCAGCAGCATCTGTGGTGCTCTGCCCACGCCAAATCCTGGAGTGGGAAGAACAAAATTCCATCCTGGAAAATACTTGTGGGGTGGGGGGGAGGGTGAAATATGACCTAAAAAGCAATTTAAAAGTCGAAAGAAATACAATGTTACTCTCTCTCTTCTCTCCCACAGATTTGTTTTTTTGAGGTTTCATATAAGCTTAAATAAACTCTTTCTATACAAAAACCAGCATATCCTGTTGCCTAACAATGTGGCTCCTGCACTTACTAAAGAACTCCTAAAAGAGATGTTTCTTTTCCTTATGCACATTCTTCTGTATGTTTTGCCTTCTTTCTTTTCTGTCACTTTATCTCTTTGTGCTTCTTTTTCTACTCTTCCCCCCCACTCTCATTTCTTCATCTCTACCCCTGTGCTTCATTCCCCCTGTTGACCATGTTACTGTGCTCTTTCCTAGTGCTTTGCCCTTTCCACATTCTCCCCAAAGCTCCTTCTCCTGCCAAAGATCTTACTTCATAGCTGTATGTTTAATTATATTTCCTGTTTTCTGTTACAGTGCATGCCAATGACCCTTTGCTAACGTGGTGCCTCTTGATTTTAAAATCTGTAGGCAACTGTAGCAAGATAGTATTCTTGAAGAAGAGTTGGTAGACCTCCCTCCCCCTGGGACCCCCACTCCTGGTCAAAAACAGGGTGATATATTGAAGCCTGTTGTGCAAATCTTAAAATAAAACTTTCCAGGATTTACTTGTAGTGCAGGAGACAGAACCAATGAAGTAAACCAGTTCGGTCACTGCACTGAAAGCCTTTGCTTTCAGGGAGCCCGTTCTTCGGTCACTGCTTGCACATCCAGAAGAGTAAGGTAGAGTTGTGACATCCGCATTCACAGGGAGCGCAGAGCTCTGTGGTTCTCGCGCTAGGACACAATTAGCTTTTGCATCATCTGCCACAGCCTTCGCAAATCAGCTTCGTTATTTTTATTGGCTTGAAGTATGGTATAGGAGCTGTGAGTCCAACTCTGTTTGCTTTTTGACCAAGTACATTTTAACCGGAGAAGGAACAAAAGCATCTAGAATTTCTGTTTCAGATGCTTTTTGTTTATCCTAAATCAACTTTTCTGGTAGAAAAGTACTCTAATAATACAGAGGATGTTCTTTTTTCCTCCAGGAGAATAATCTATGATGTTGGCTAGGGTTCTGATCAGCATTTTTTCTTCTTCAGAACAAGTTAGCTGTTATTTAGGTTAGAAAAAGCTGTAGCCACTGCATCTGTATTTAATAACTTAGTATTAATTGGAAGTATTCTTGCTACCTGTTGTAGCACATGTCCTTATCCTTCCCCTGTGTTCTGTATAGATACAGTAACGGAGCCTTCTAGAAGATTGAACACTGAAGATCTGGGTCTCTTTAGTTTGGAGGAGACTGAGGGGTAACCTTATTAATGTTTATAAATATGTAAACGGTGAGTGTCACGAGGATGGAGCCAGGCTCTTCTCGGTGACAACCAGCAGTAAGACAAGGGGTAATGGGTTCAAGCTGGAACACAAGAGGTTCCACTTAAATTTGAGAAGAAACCTCTTCACAGTGAGGGTGACAGAGCACTGGAACAGGCTGCCCAGGGAGGTTGTGGAGTCTCCTTCTCTGCAGACATTCAAAACCCGCCTGGACGCCTTCCTGTGTAACCTCATCTGGGTGTTCCTGCTCCGGCAGGGGGATTGCACTGGATGAGCTTTTGAGGTCCTTTCCAATCCCTGGCATTCTGTGGTTCTGTGAAGATGGTTCAAGGTGAGAACTTCTCTCTCCAGCTGTCATTAACTGCTGAGGGAACCTAGGCTGACCACTTCTAACTCGGGCACCTGGCAGGTGCTTGGGGCTAGGGAGGGATGTTAACTGCAACTGTGCACACGATTCATGTGTGCATAAAAATCAAACCCTTAGTAATCAATACAGTTTGTAACATTCAGTTTGAATGCTGGGGTGCATCAGAATATCTCACAGAATGGATATGATTGTTTTATGAAGTAATTGTATCCTAATTATTTTGCACCAGAAGCATGTGTGAGTCAGGCAGTTTTGCATTCTCTGTATTCTGCTTTTCCAGTGCGTGCCATCACAAAATATAGTCACGTCCTGTACATATGACAGCCTATTTTCAAAGAGAGGCAGATAGCTCATTTTTTGTAATTGCTCGTATACCCTGGCAGCAACTGTCAACTCTGTCTTTGAGTCGTGAATCTCGTATGTAGTCTAAGATAACTCTGACTTCTTCCCTTTGTCTTTGACCCTGAAGCTCAGCACGTCTGCACCAGATTGCATGGCCATCCTGCTGCAGAAGCAGGTGTGTCCCTCCACACATGCTGTGGGTGTGACCAGCCTTGATCTGTGCCCTTTCAGTTCAGTGATAGTTTCTCCCCTTGGACTTAGCATTCTGTTCCACAGTCAATGTCTAGTCTTGCCTTTTACATATTTTAACACATGTTGGTAGTAGTTTTGGCTTTGGGCTCTCCTGTAGCTTTAGGACTTGTACTGATGTGCAAATTAAACACTGAAGTTGAAGATTTCTCTCTTTACAGAATTAATTCAGTACTGTAGCTACATTTGTTCCTTTACTAAAACAGCTGTTTTCCTAAACTTTTGTTGAATTCTAATGAGGACAATGTGCTGACAGCATTCACACTGAATTTACGTATGGATAAGTGTGAATTAATTGAAGGTTGGTGATTTGAGGCTTCCAGGGCCTGTCATAATTATTTTCAGTTCCAGGCACCCAGGATTCGTTCCTAATAGAAACCGGCTCAGTGGGGAAGGGAGATAGAGATTAGTGCATCTCTGAGCCTTATCCATCATGAAATTGAAGCATGGCTGCCATTCTTAGGAACTCGGAGGAGCTTCTGGATTTTTCACTCTATCACTTTTGATCTAGTGATGGTTTGTTCTAATCTTGTTGGTATTTTTGCTTTTAAATGGTATCTGTTAGCTTGGGTTTTTAGAATGCTGTGGCAGGCTGTGGCTAGTGAGTTAACTCCATTGTAGCTCGCTAATCCACGCAGACACATTTCTGTGCTTGCCCCCTTTCATGCTATGTCACAGAGCACAGGAACATTTTCAGCAAAAGGGCAGAGAAACCTTCAGTTAGTTCGGTGTTGGCACTTGAATAGTATCTTTTCCTGGTAAGAGAAGACACTTTCTACTTTTCTCATGTAAACAAAGGACTAAAAGAACACGCTATTTTGCCACACTAGTTTGATGAAGCTCACAGTGCATTTTCTTGTGAGATGACTGAGTTTCAGGTGACCTCTGCCTCCTTACACCACAGGCCAGGCTGATGAAGAGTTAGATCTTCATGAAGGGATAGCCCGATGGTTTCCCCACTTCGCAATAACTTCTGCATAGCTAACCTGCACAGAATCAACATTCATTTCAAGACAAGCCCCACTTCTCCCTTTCAGTGGCATTTGAGTTCTAGTCACTTGATGGTTTCTTTGGTACAGAAGGGAGCGAACAATGCAATCATTGACTCATAGGAATCAGATATGGAAAAGACTGAGTAGTCCATGTAATCTGTCACCTTACTAATGGAGGGCTGCTTCCTACAGTGCTACCATCTACTACTGTCGCAGTGCTTTTTGCTTAGTGTCTTGCAAAGGAAGGAATCTTGGGATGCTTCAGAACTAAATGCAGTCCGCGTAAGCAGCTGAATGGTGCTGAGGCAAGAGATATAAAATGTAGGAGGATATCAAATAGCAATACTATATCTTGCAATAATATTTATTTCTTGTAACTTCCACGAAATCATCTTGGCAGAGTCATAACTGCTGAACAATAAGGTTCTAAACCAACTATATCCATTGTACAACACAATTTTGGGGAGTATATGGAGATTGCAAGAAGAAAGGGGAGATAAAATATTTTGTAACTGGTTATGTCCAAACAGGCTTACTCTGCTGTGTCTTGATTCCATAGTGGGATATACCCGGGACTTCATTAGTGCCCAGCTCTCTCCTCATTTCACTGCGTAGGGTTTTGGTTTCTCTAGATGAAATCTAGATGAATAAGCCATATGTCAACCATGGAGCAGTTTGACCAGGTCCTGAATGTGGATGAGCAGGGGTCAAGGACACCTCAGGGTACCCTCCTGTTTCATGGATGCATTTAAAGGTAATATCTTGAAAGGGAATTCTATTAAGAACTACAGTTGCTCTTACCTGCAGGAGAAAACCCACATCACTTAGGTGAAACCTCAACTTTTAAAATTTACTGTATTCAGTGTACTGGCTTTATATCTACTCTCTGACCCACCGCCACTATTAGTGGATGCTGAGTTTCATAAAGCTACAGGTTTGCTAATGAATTTGTTGTGAATTTAAGCTCATCGGTAGTGGGCTTTTTGTTCTTTGGTGCATTTTGTGGACCCTTTAGAGGTAATCCTTCAGCCAGGATAGGTTGAAAATCACTAATTTAGGTAAACTTACCACCCTGGTGGAAAGAGTGGGTTTTAGTTCAAAAATGGATGAGTGGAAACACTTTTCACCAGTTGTAGTAGATGGAGAAAGGTTGTGAAGATTGGTTTGCTTTTGAAACAACAACACTGTGCAGCTGTGTTTTACAAGAGGGGCTTAACAAGGACATTATTTAGTTTTTGGCTCCTCTTCAATAAATTATTTGAGATAAACCTTAGAAAACTGAGCAGAGGAGAACTGATGGAGATGACTAAAAGATTAACCTGTTTGTTTTATTGCTGTTCTGCATTGAAATATGAAAAGCTAGCATCTTTGGTTCTTTGCTACTTATAATAGCTTTTTCAAATAATTGTTCCTTTCTTTTCCTTCTCAAGAGTGACTTATAAATAACGTCAATAAAGTGAAGTGCTTGTTCATTTGCTTCTGACAGTATAATCATAGTAATACAAAAAAGACATTGAGGTGCTGGAGTGTGTCCAAAGAAGAGCAACAAAGCTGGTGAGGGGCCTGGAGCACAAGTCTGATGAGGAGCAGCTGAAGGATCTGGGGCTGTTCAGCCTGGAGAAAAGGAGGCCAAGGGGAGACCTTATCACTGTCTACAACTGCCTGAAAGCAGGTTGTAGTCAAGTCGGTGTTGGTCTCTTCTCCCAAATAACATGTGATAGGATAAGAGGAAATTACCTCAAGTTGCACCGGGGAGGTCTAGATTGGATATTAGGAAAAATTTCTTCACGGAAGGGGTTGTGAGGCATTGGAACAGGCTGCCCAGGGAAGTGGTGGAGTCACCAACCCTGGAGGTGTTTAAAAGACGTGTAGATGTGGCATTTAGGGAGATGGCTTAGTGGTGGACTTGGCAGTGTTAGGTTAACAGTGTGACTCAATGATCTCAAGAGTCTTTTCCAACCTCAATGATTCTATGCTTCTATATTCAATTATTCTACTAGACCTAAGAGTCTATCAGAGTTTCAGTCTTAAATTTGATGTGTTTAATTGTGTATGTGTACATAATATTCCCTGCTGTAAATTGGAAAGATATTTTAACCTTATTTTCAGTTTGAGACAAAACTGGAGGAGAAAGATGTTTATTTTTTTAGTTCCCGAAATACAGAAACATAAATTACGGCCATGCAACTCCATAGAGTCCTGGATTTGAGTATATCTTGTATATTCCTTAGACACAGAAGTATTACATCTGGAATGTAGTTCCTCCAGAGATACATGGAATAAGATGAGTTGTTAAGTGCACCCTTGTGCTACCCACGTACAGAGATATAGCTTTTAAAAATGAATTTACATTCCATAGTGTCTTGAAACCTTTATCATGAGAGAGGACCCCTGGCACTGGGGTGCTCCATAACAAAGCAGTTCTCTGCATGCTCTTTTACCAAGACAGCCCCCTACTACAGACATATTTGTCTATGAACCACCATCATTTGTTCCTGAACATTGGTTTAATTACATAGGATATCATTCTTCCTCATAATTTGTCTCATACCTTGGGCTTCCCCCCTTTATATGCTCTTTGGTTTGCCTCTTACTGTTCAAATCTCTTCTCGCGAAGCAGCTCTTTTTTACAAGTCATTGTAAGAATATCTCAACAGATAATGTGTGTATTTTAAAGGTAATTGTGCATCACATTAATCTCCAGGTTCTAGCTTTATAAATCACACATCATTAAACTGTGCTTGTCTATTAGTTGCTTGATCTTGCAGCCCTTGTCAAAAAATAATTTCTGGCACAGTCACAGTTGTATTGTGGTGAATGTGTCTAACATTACACAGCAGCACTAAGAATGGTCTCAAGAGCCTAGTAGATAGATTCATCTTTAGTTAACATATATGTCTAATCTTATGATTACTGTAGAATATGTTGACATTAGTTGACTACGTGGTGTTGGTTGTCTGGGGTCAGACCCAGTGCAATAAGCTGTATGGTTTTATTGTTTTGCTTAAATTGATTTGCGGACCACTTAAGAAAGTTTTGCACCTAGTTGTTACTGTCATGCTGGTAGAGCAATACCAGTTCATCATGATCAAAGCTCTGGGTGTCTAACAAGTTTCATTGTAAAAGATTTCTTGGATTTTCCGATTATGCAAGAGTTCTGTATCAGTCAGTATCTGATACAGATCTCTCTGGTTTTACATCCTGTGATGCTAGCTAAAACGTTAGTATTCTTTTTCCTTTTCTATTTCAGTATTTTCTGTGAGAAGGCAGAAATATATTTCTGCTTTTCCTTTGCCCTTTCAGAAGTCTCTGTATTAGAGCATCTTAAATCTTTGGCTGTATTTCTGTGGCATGTCTGTGCTTGGACTCAAAAAAAAAAATCTTGGACTCAAAAAGAAATGTTTAAAACAGAACAGTCTGATGCTGCAGTCTCATTCAATTGCTTCTTCTACATGTACAGAATACGTTTCCCTCTTGTGCCTTTTTAAGCTTTTATTATGCGTGCACTGTCTCCTAGTTTTACCTGCCAGTATCATGTTCTTGGAGTGAGGCAGCTTTCACAGGATTGTGTAATCTCTGTGCCTGGTCTCTCATCACTTTTTATATGTCCATGTGTTTGAAGTGCCATCTGCTTGTCCATGAAATTCATACCTTTACTAAGTACTATATCCTGACTTTTCACACTGGAAACGAGGAGATGAGTAAAATCCATTATGTCTTGTTATAATACTGCCTTTGATGTCTTTCTCTGACCTTACATTTCCTTCTATCCTCTTCACCTTCTACTTAGGTTTCCTCTTTTTGTTGTTGTTGTTTTGTTTTGTTTGTTTGGGGTCTTTTTAGGGTTTGTTTGTTTAATTTATTCACTTTCCACAGCTCCAATAAATCTTTCCTTTGGACTTCTCGCCCATTTTTTGTTGTCTTCACTTCTCTTTGTATGTGCTTTGCACTTATTCTTCATCTCCTCTAGGTTGTTTTTTTTTTTATCTTTCCTCCTCACCCCTTACCAAGTTGACAAAAATAGCCAAGGGCTGTTGCCTTACATATGATTGACTGTAAGGGGAAGCAGAGCAGGATTATGCTCTTTTGGTTGCTTTTCCTTTGACTCTGGGTTTAAAGAGCATCTGCTGTCGTCTGCTCAGGGTGGGCTGGGAGGAGTGGGACACCAGCCATCGCGAAGGGTGGCAGTGCCGTTCATGGACAGCTGCCAGTCAGGCATGGCACATTTGCTATGCATAGAATGGCTTTGTGCTGAATGCTCCTAAGTCTTTTTTATGAATTCTTAAAAGATTAAGTTATGGTCACTCTTATGTAGAGAGGCAGAGTCTGCTCTTTTATGCTTTTGCAGAACATGCGTAAGTTTTCTCTGCTGGGTGCTAGAAAAACTGACCAGGAATTTTTCCATCAAAACTATTTTTCTTTAGTAGTAGAATGGATTTTTAACAAAAACAGACAAGTCTTTTGGAAAGTTTTGCTCTTCAGAAAAGGTCTTGCAGTTCTGGGTTTGAAGGAAGGTTGTATTTTACTACATATTTCATGTCTCAGAATTTCAGATATGGAAACAGTTTGGTTTCCCTTTCCCTTTTTGATGATATATTGCATTTTAATCAGCTTCTGCCAGCTTCATACACTAGTTCCACCCCAGAGCACAGACCTGAGTCTTCCCAACTCAAATGTTACACTTCTCCAGGAATCAATGCATGCATTTCATTACAAGTGTCATTTGAAGAAACTGAACTCAGGTTTGCAATGCTGAATTTCTTTTTTTTCTGCAATAGTGTGCCAACAGCTTTCTGTCTTCCCATAGCACAGTCTGTAAGCTATAAGATCTTTGGCCCTTGCTGTGTGTGTATTTATCTTTACTAGCAAGCTAGATGTGGCTTTAGCACTGTATCTAGATGCACACAGGAATGAGACTTGGTATGAAATAGAGATTGCTCTTAAAGACGTAACAAGGATCAGTAGTTGTCAGTGGAAGTGAGACAAATTCAGTCTTGTAGTAAGATGCAATTTCCTACATGGTTGCCCATAACATACTGTTATTTGAATGGGCTCAGATAACTCTCCAAAAGTCAAATCCTGGAAAAATTATTCCATTAGCTGGGAACATTGTGGTAGTAAGTGTACAAGGAAGGTTAGAGGTGATCATGGTAGTTCTTTATGCTTTTTAAGGGTTGTACCTCTCTGAAACTACCACCCAACTCTTTTCCGTGCTTGGAGACTGTCAAAACAGCTCTGGCAGAAGCCCTGCACAGTGGGCAGGGGTAAACCCTATGGCCTGAAGCATCAGCCTCTCAAGATGGGGTCTCTGCATAGCGTGTCCTTTATCACCTGGAAAGAACTTAGCTGGGTGACAGTGATGAACCAACGTCCGTTCGTTATTTCTTTGTGACTGTTGGTCATAGAAGAGAAAGTTGCAAGAAAAGGCACTTGCAAGAAAAACACAGTCTGAGCCACTTCTATTTTTTGTGTCTGCAGATAGCCAACGATACAGAAAGCTGCCTGTAAGCCTCCACAAAATAAGCATTTGCTGGAGCATCTGTCTCATCTTGTAAAATAAGTTGAAAGCCTTTCTCTTCCAAAACTTCTGTTTAAATGTTGAATACCAATACAGGGGGATATCATGAGTAAATGCAACCCAGAAGGGCAAAGGTTATCATCACAGGCGGGCATGAAGTATCTCAAAAACCAATAGTACCATCATTCACTTTGCAAGAGAAATGGCTAGAATAGCCATTAGGTGAAAGTCATGTGCATAAACCTCAATCCTGGAGAGGTTAATTCAAATTGATGGGAAAATGATAGCCACGGAAGTAGCTTGTGACCTCTGTGACATCATCAGCCTTGAGACATTCTTCCTTTTGGAGACTATGGAACTTGTTTGACTAATCAATGTATCTTAACCCTCATTTCTGTTCTGCACTGGCTCCCATTTCTCACTAGTACCCACTGACATGATCTTAGAAATGTTCTTATTTGTTGCCTCTTTGCTGTTTGTGCCAGACCTTCCTTGCTGCCTTTGTGGGTGGTGGGAACATTCCCTGAGATGATGGGGATCTTGGTCACCTTGTGCTCAGGCTTGAGTGTGTACATTTTCAAGTTGCCTTTAGCAGTTTTGCATGTTGCTTAGTGTTTGAGTATGGGGGCTTGTATTGCTTACGGAATATTGCCCAACTGGATCCATAGGTGAACTAGAGGGATCTACCAAACAGCTCAACTGTATGGGAAAGTAATGAGCTATGCCTAATGCAGTTGGGATCCTCTGGTGTGTATTGATTCTTCAGGGAACTCATCTGTCCTTTTTACTTCTCTGGCCTGCTAATCCCTGCTTAAGAAACCACATTGGAAAATTTCACTTTTCTGTGTGTATTTCTCGTTTTATTTTTCTCTTTTCCTTATCAATCTAAGTCTTAAGCAGTCTTTTACTTCTGTCCGAGTCTACTAACCAGAACTCATTGAGATAAAACCCATGAGAATCTATAGCCTATTCTTAAGACAAAAATATGACTCTATAACTATTTTCTTCTGAATTTATAATTTATAACAGTTGGTAGTTCAGCGAAATTTTTGGCAAGAAAGAGTTGGAAGTATCTGTTATTTCTAAATATGCATGACCTATCACTTCTTTCTCCAATAATTAAGGGCATCATTCCCATTAACTAATTTATCTAGCTATCTTTCTGCTATTATGCTTATGAAAAATAACAAAAAAAGCACTGAATTTTTGTATAGAATATCTTCTGTTGATTATCTTGTACATTTGAGGCGCAGAATCAGTTCTTCATTCTCAACCAATACTGTGTTGAGTCAGTGCAATGATTGCTGTTTGTCTTTTCTGAACAATTTGTTGTGTGTCCATAGACCAGAATTATTTTGCACCAATGTAAAGGTAACTCTGCTAGCTTTAACACAAAGCTGTTGCCTTTGGCTCTGACTAGACAAATCTGTTGTGGATTAGCCAGCAAAACAGGAGCTACAGTGCATAGGTAAAACAATAGACTGGGTGGTAATAGTTATAGCAGGGAGGCAAATATATAATAACTGTGTGTCACCCTGTGCATTGATCAATATGGCAACTCCTAAAACCTCTTACTCGCAAAATGGGACTGATACTTAAAACTCACGTCTCACTTTACTGGGGTAGTGATTTTGATGTCCTAAAACTCATTAGTAGGTATTTTAAAATTTAGGTTAGACATTATTTCTAATGTCTATGTTACATTACGGTAATTTGGAGAATGCTTTGTGTCCCACTTCAGGACGATGTTTGCACAAATGGTTGTTGTTAAGCTCTTGTTTGGTTCTTGCTAAGAATGGGCCAGAAGTTGAGCACCTTGACTAAATGTGATTGGATGTGGTTTTATGAGAAAATGTCATCTATGAAAGAGGTAGAAGTGTCTAATGTAGCCCAGAGGTGTATTACGAAGAATGATACTACGATAATCTTGTGGGATCTTAACCCTCCTCTAACACTGTAAATAGTCAAGGTCCTTACAATAGGGCGTTTTTATTTATAGTTTCATATGTAAGATATATACTTTATATATTTCATAAAACAGGTGCCTTATAAACACCCATAAAAAGAGATCCTTTAATAATTTTGAATTTCTCCACATAGATTGGCTACTGCTTTCTGGGTTGTTAGGCATATCTGTATCATGGTGAGAAGCAAAGGTGCCTCTCTCAAATTCTAGTGAATGCTGTTCCTCTTCCCCCTGAGGTGACCAACCAAACCCTTTAAAAATGAGGTGCTGTCTCTTCTTAACCATGTTTTATTTGATGTCTGTCACCAGTACACTGGTACATTTGCTAACCAGTGAGTTGCCTGATTTGAAAATACTCACATATCTAAGGCCTGTCAGATAAACAGCAGCTCCGTACCTTACACCTGTTCCAGTTTGGGAGTAATTATTGTAATGTTTTGCAAATTTGGTTCCAGGAGATAAAATTTTACATCCTCCCTTGTGGCTTGTCAGTCTGTCAGCTTTATTTTGCTCTGAGAAATTCAGGAGAGGTTTCCTTAATGTTCCCGATGGTAGGTGTCCATTTTGAACTGAAATTGCAGCCACTTGGACAGTTGTTGAAACTGTAAAGTGTAAAATTATCAAGTATCTCTCCATTAGACATTCCTAACAAGTTAACTGCTGTATTTACTTAGAAATCTGTCTGGAAATAATACAGTACTTATTTTTTATAACATTTAAGTATGTAAAGATGCCACATGACAACAGAGTTAACATCACAGTCAGACTTGCCAGACCACGCAAATATTAATGTATAATACACAGGTATTAATTAATACCTGAGATGACTCAGTAGCATCTTCTCTGCTCTGCAAATCTCTATTTACCAGCACAAGCCTCAAAGATCCTTTGTAATCTCAATATGAATGGACATCAGTGGGAGTGGAGGTGATTAGGATCCATTTGTGGGTGCTATGCTTTTCACAGGCCTGGGCCTTAGTTTACTTTATAGTTTACTTTTAGTTTACTTTGCTTTAGTAAGGCATTTGACACAGTCTCCCGCAGCGTCCTCACTGCTAAACTGAGGAAGTGTGGTCTGTACGATCGGGTAGTGAGGTGAACTGTGAACTGGCTGAAGGAAAGAAGCCAGAGAGTCGTGGTCAATGGGGCAGAGTCTAGTTGGAGGCCTGTATCTAGTGGAGTGCCTCAAGGGTCAGTACTGGGACCAGTACTATTCAATATATTCATCAATGACCTAGATGAGGGAATAGAGTGCACTGTCAGCAAGTTTGCTGATGACACCAA
>VWYH01010317.1:438143-552528 GCA_013399365.1 Pampusana beccarii
GAGCACTGGAACAGGCTGCCCAGGGAGGTTGTGGAGTCTCCTTCTCTGGAGACATTCAAAACCCACCTGGACACCTTCCTGTGTAACCTCACCTAGGTGTTCCTGCTCCGGCAGGGGGATTGGACTGGATGATCTTTTGAGGTCCCTTCCTATCCCTAACATTCTGTGATTCTGTGTCTTCTTGTTTAATGAAACAGAACTGGAATCCATCCATCAGAGAATTATTGCAGGTGTGACTAATTTGAAAATAAACCTGATGTTACTGCTGTTATCCAACAGTTGTCTCCATCTGGTGGCAAGATTTTCAGGATCTGAAAGTGCATCAGGTCTTCATTCAAGTGCTTTATTCTATTGGTTGCAAAAAAAATTAACTACGATTTCAGTTTTGTTTTCCATCTTTAATAATGGCAATGTCCCTGTCACTGAAAGGGATAATATACACAGCATGTAAGCACCCTCAAGCTATAGCAGTGAAGAGATTGTACCTTTATTTTTGTGGAAAGATGCTAGGTTATGCAGACTTGGTGTCATGGAAACTGCAAGAATGTATGAAGTTTTAAATAGGCAGATGGATTTTAGATCCACTTCTCTAGCTACTTTGAAGAAGCACGCAAACAACTTGGCGGAAAAGTCACAAGAAGTTTACAGGAAAAAAAAAATATCCAGCACCGATATGAAGGTCTCCATGGTTCTTACATTGGGGTTTTGGGATTAGACTGGGCTTTAAACTGGATTTTCACAGGCTATATTTTCTTTATGCAGACTGCTTTCAGGCCAGCTCAGATGCTGACTTTTGAACTTTCAGGTTAGCCACCATTACTTTAAAAATCTCCCAAGTCCCCATTTCATTTATTTACTTTTTTTAAATGTTCTGAAGAGAAAACCAATAACCATCCTGTAAAGTTCCAAGCCCTGAATCTTTCCTTTAGAAAAAAACACGTAAGTTTGCTGTTTGCCAGCAATGCACTTACCTATGCCATTAATTTGTAACCTCTACTTCTGAAATCCTAACCCTGCTGAAGTCGATGCCAAAACTTCCTAAGGATTTCATTGCCAAGTAGCTAAAGCAAGAAAATAAATACCTGAGCTCATGATGTATCTTCTGCTGCCCCGTAGTGTTTAACACATTGTTGTCAAGTACAGAAAAGTTCATTGCAACCCAACAGAAGTAATCCCAGTCTTTCACCAGCAATCTCAGTGAAGTATGAGCTGTCTGCATTTTGGATGAATTGCATACATCTGTCAGATTCAAGTAACAGAACAGACAATACCAGGGCTTCATTTTGTAACTGAGTAAAATTAAGGGCCAGCCTGTGAGTGTCTTGAAGCTGGAGGTATTAACTTCTGTGAGTTCTCCAGCACATTTAATAAAAGGGTCATGTGGCCTCAAGTGATTGTATGAATTATGTAGCCGTTGTTACATTTATGATATAGGTAGAAGTTAATTTCCTCATCTTTTGAAGTGCTTGAGAATAGTAGGTCGTGTCTTATGTGTATTTCTGACAGTGAACTTCAAAACAATTTTTTTTTCTCAAATCTACTAACAGATAAAATTTAGTTCTTGCAAGACTTAGGGCTTTTGCGTGAAACAAAGGAATCAGGGGGAGGCGTGTGGTGGTGTTAGAGCTGTGTTGCAGGAAGAGGCTGAAAAGCTCTGTTTGCAGGACGCACGTGCCCACCAGCTCATCTCCAAGGTGAGATAATAAGAAGCAAGAGATGTCACTGCCCGACAAAAGTCATAGCTGAGATAAAGGCTTCTAAATCTCAAGCACGTACTGGCTGCACACACTGCAACAAGACCTCTTCTATATTCAGAGGGTGAGAGCAGTGTGGTTTTCGCACCTCTCTTCACTGAATGTTATGCTAAGAAGGAACGGCAATGATGACAGCCTTATCTCGGAGGGGAATGCGGTGGTTGTTAGGAGAATGCTCAAAATTAGTATTTGCAATCTGCAAACTACATACTAAATAAGTGTGGACAGTTGTTACGGAAATAGTTACAGAAACAAAGTCTATCCATATTAAGCCTAGCAGATGTCATTCCTTACCTGTCTCTTGTCTGACCAAGTTAAGACAGCATTTAATACGGGCTGTATTTGTTCTAAACAGAAGATTAATGATAAGATCTTGGAATATGTGGTTAGTTCTTGTGTGAATTGTTTTCTTTATTCTTAATTTTCCTGGAAAAACTGTTCGGCTGAAGAGACCACAATGCAGGCAATACCGCATGGTGATTTCAGTGCCTTTGTTCCAACATGCATATTGTGTTTTGAGTGATGCTGATCTGTTTTGAGAGCTTGTGGGATTTTCAAAACCACTGCTATGTTAATCTCATTTGGCTCCTGTAACATGCTTCAGATCACTCTCTCTTTTCAGAATCTGATGGCAAGACATTGAATGGTGTGATTTTTAGTGCAAACGGTTTATTTTCAGTTTTCACTACACCTTCATTTTGGAAATCTGTGACTGTTTAACCCCTTTGTAATCTTCAGCATGCCTTATTACAGTGAATCTTTTTGCTAATAGAGATGTTTGCTAATGGGTGAATCTCCGTCTCCCAGTTAGTGCAGGCATTGCTGTATTCTAAATACACTTTGCCTTTTGATCTCTTTGATCCAAATTATTGTAAGAGGCTAAACGCAGACAGAAATATCAAATGCACAACTATGTTTAACAGAAATGTTACAATTACATAAAACTATCAGAAATCAAAGGAGAGATCCAGATAGGTGATTCAGCGTAGAAATAACATGGTAGCTGAAGTTCATTATTTAAGCTGGTGGTTCTGATCTGCTCGTACTTAGGCACTGAGTCATCCAAGGCATAAAAGCTAAATGAAGAGAGGGAACATAAGCCATCATACAAGAACCAAGGTAAATAGAATTACCTTCCTTTCGTGTCCTACAGGCAGAATTGGTCTCTGAACGTAGAAATATATAAGCAGCAGGAATATTACCAGCAGGGGAAAATTTCCAGTGTTCATGACTAGTATTCCTCCCTGGGAGCCTATATGTGTTTTGTTTGTTGTTGAGTTTTTTTGCTGTTGGGGGTTTTTGTTTTGTTTTTTCGCAAGGGGGAGGGAGGGGAAACAGGCATGTAAAATATCATATGAATGTCCAAACCAGCATGATACAGCATCTGAATAGCATATTCAGAAAATAACTAGAAGTTACCATTAAACACAATTGGCTTAAAACAAGCCTTGGTTTGGAGTCAACTGTGTAACTTAAATACATCCCCTTTACATCTTCAGCTGTGTGTTGTGTACTAAAATTTGCTAAATTTGGTGCAAGATTTAGTTTCTGAACATCTTGGATCTGAAGTGTTTCATATCAAATTCTAGTTTCAAGACATTTAAAGGGCTGTGAAATTTGCATTCAATCTAAAACTCTCATCTGAAATTTCTGGCTCTGGTACATGTTCAGATAATCAGATTTCAATAGGGAAATATGGTACTTACCTTATCTGTTGCAGATAGATCCAGCATGGAAAAGCCTCATAATCAGCAGGTACTGTAGAGACATCTGCACTGGTATTCATTTGAGTATTAAAAACAAGGGATCTAATTAGCAATGTACTGTGATATCAGCATTATGTTAAGTGCATTTGTTTTCATCATCCTCAAAGCTTGCCTAAATCTCACAGACAAATGGCGGAAACCGTTTAACAAACCATATAACAACATCAGTCACAGTTGCACAAAATGTAGCGTGGGCAAAATTGTGAAGCCTGCAAATACTGACAGGTAACTCTGACAAATACTTTGTTTTAGAAATATGAGTACATGCAACACACTCTGAAGAGATTGTTTCAGCAGAACATCATGAATTCGAGAAGTATGTGCTAAGAGGAATTTATTTCTCACTGAATAGTCAGAAGCAAAGTCCATATTGCCGTGTTCCTGTAAAAGGAACAGTACAGAGGAAGAACTCTGCCTGCTTAAAAGAGATTTGGACCCATTTATGCACGTAACTTCCACGTAGGCATTTAAATACCTTTTATGGGAGTAGATAGCACAAATCCCTTGCCCATAGATACAGATGTGAGTGTACATCTGTGTCCTTTTTCGCACACACGTATCTATAAAAATAGTAACTTCCTCTGGGGAGATTGGCTACAACGGATAACTTGCACCTGGTCTTGAACTCACAGATGAGCCAAGACATGTGGATATCCGATATAGTTATTTTGCCAATGAGTGATCTATGTGGATGTAAACAGCCCTATGTTAAGTCCACATGGCATGGTGGTAGTACTCCATCTGGTTGCTTTGGGGTTCATTTCAACTGCAGTTGTGCAGAACATGGAGGAAAAAACCACCACCACCCCCCCCTGCCCCCCAACCAACCAAAAATTTAAAAAAAAAAAAAAACAAAACAAAGCAAACACGAAAAAATAAAGCACATTAAAAAAATCTAGACAGTTTTAAAGAAGCCCCTTTTCTGTGTTCTTCTCTCATTTTGAGGGGACTGAGGAGAGAGGGAGGAAGAAATGTTGTTTGCGTCTCAGCAAACTCTAGTCCTTAATTTTTCAGGTCTTAGAATTTAAGTAATTTGCTTTACACAGTGAACTCATAACGTTCTCCTGCAGCTTGTATATGCATAGGTGTGACAGAGTGGGGACAGGAATTTGTCTTCTATTCATTAGCATTTCGGAGTACTAGAAGCAAGACATTCCATCTGGAGATGAGTTTCTCATAGTTTCTAGGTACAAAAATGAAATAATTGTTGTTACTGTATTGTTCCAACTGCTTGATAGAAATGAGTCAGAGAGTGGTCTCTCTGTTCTTCTCCATCTGGACATGTATACTCCATGATAAGCTCAGATATGAAATTAAAAAATTCTGTTAAAGTATTTAGCTCCTCAACTAAAAAGACAAGGTTGTTTGTAGGAAAACTGTAGAGATTAGTTATGGTCTTAGGCTGTAATGCTGAAAATACTCATGCAGGCAAGTACGTCATGCATGTAATGAACTTGCTTGATCTATTTATAGCTTTACTCAGTGGATGTTTGTACCCAGATGGTGCTCCTTAAATTTCACTGGGCTGTGTGTATGAGCAGCAGTTCACACTACAGATCACAATGCAGGACAAGAATCCAGGTAGCAAACAAATATACTTAATTAAATAGATGTTCACAATTACTTAATACAATACTTAGCGACTTTTTTTACTGGTGTCTCTCTGCAAGAAGGATCTGTAACTGATAGGACTTGCAATATTGCATTTAATTACTCTTTTTTTAAATGCTGGATAACTTCATTTGCAGGGATAAATACATAACATTCAATTTTAAGAATGGGGAAACTGACAAAAAGGGTGGAGAAGCCAAATTTTGCAGCGTGTCAGGAGCAGATTCCAACTTTCCAGACCCCCCTTCTCTCAGTAGTAGGATCATTCCCATCCCCACAGCACCTTGCTTCTCCAAGCTTGTTCTTTGCCAGTTTTGATTCTCTATGTTTACTCTTTCCATGTGCTTGAGCTCCCACCAACTTTGGTTTGGTTTGGTTTTATTTTAGAAGCAAGACTGAAATTTTCTTTAGTGCTTAACTGAAGCCCATTTGTATTCTCTTCTTCCTTGAGCCAGTCTTGTAAATTCCATTTAAAAAAATAATATATATTCTGAAATTCAACTTCAATTTACCAATTCGTAGTTTTGTAAATCTCAAAAAAACCCCATAGCTATGAAGGGGGAACATAACCCAGGCAATGAATACTTAGATTAAACAACAGTTGATGTAAATAATTTCTCTGTGCCTCTCCTCTCCTACTGAAATAATAGATTCTGTGTTAAATACAAAATTTGACACTTTTTTTGGACACCTCCAGCTACTGAATGGTATGTCATCTGCTGATATCCTGATACTTGTGGAGGATATCTAGTACACATGAACAGACCTGGGATGGCTAATTTTAACACTTGCAGGGGCAGATATTACGACTGTGTGTCAGGATGTCTGCAGCTGTCTCTGGGAGGGTTACAAATGAAAGCTCACTTTGAGTCCAGGCAAAAAGTACGGGGGTTTTTTGCTTTGTTTTCCTGTGCAGCAAGAGTCAGGAGGCTGGCTTCCCTTCTGCAGTTTGTTACTTTTAAAAGCATTTGAAAATACAAATGTAGTGATTTATTTGGGCACAATGATTGCAAAGCGGTTTCTATTACTTTTAACAGGATAAATTACTAGATTGGGATTACATCAGAAGAACTGTAGGACTATTAGCATCACAAATCTGCTTCTTGATGAGAACTACTCAGCACATTGATTCCGCATGTTGAGTTCAAGGTGGTGAGATTAATTTATTTCTCTAATGTGAATGAAACCCATCTCAGGATTTAATATAGCCTCTTGTGCACCGCATATAACTTGGCTCTGTAAATAGCTAGATGCTATGAGGTGCTGATTGCCAGTTTTAAGGTAATGGTAATTTACTGATTCCAACATAGGAGACATTAAAAGTTACAGGGAAGGAGTGGACAAGGGGATACCGCCTCTTTAGTCATAGCACTCACAGCAGTGGCTCTGTCTTTAATGCATTGTCTATACATTTGGCATAAACCCTTTATTTTTTAGAAAAAAATCTTGTCACTGTTCTGAGAGGATGGAGTTGAGATGGAAAACATCCTTTGAAAAAAATCTGCAGGATCATTTTAATTAACTTTTAAATTTTTTCAAGACGTTCGTATGTGTGTGTGCGTTTTAATACTGCTAGAAATTTTGCATTAGTCTACTCTTTCTTGTTCTGCTGTCCCTGGCACAGCCTCTGCTTTCTAGTGTTCATGATGACCCCAGGTAGGCAATATTCCACAGATTGTCCACAGAAGGCCTGAGACAACAGGAGAGTTAATGACCTGGTGTATTTTCTTCAGAAGCACAGATGTCTTAGAAGCCTCTCCCCATTCTCCCTTGCTCCTTTCCTTGCCTTTCTCCAGTCTACTTGTTTCCCATTCCCATATTGCAGTTTTCTGCCCTTTTAGCTGGTACAAAATGAGCTGGACTTTAAAAAGATTTTTCATAATAAGTTAAAAAAATGTTCATATTTTAGGTTGTATCAGACCTGATTTACCCTGCAGTCATTTAGTATCATGTTGGCCCAGCTGAATGATAGGTGAGAGTGATGCTGCAGCAGAAACAAGCAGCTGTTGGTGAGGAGAGCCAGTAACTTTGTAAAATGGCTTTGTTCCCAAGGAAAGTGCATAAGGGAACTGCATATGGATTATGTCTTGAGTTGAGCATCAAGCGGAGCTGTGTTGATTACACTGTCTGCAAAACAGAGCAGTAGTGTGCAGGCAAAGCTCAAAAGCCCCTTAGCGGCTTTCCTAATCTGAGGTCAGTCAAGAAGGGATTCATCTGTTTCTGCATTCAGCTTCCAGGTTAGAGAAAGGCCCTGTACATAAACCTGCTGTATATTCAAATGTCATCTGAAGTGGTTTGGGCTACAGAAGAACAGCCGATAGCCTTGTTAGAGGACCAAGCGACTGGAATTAGTATAAGTAACTGAATTTGTCACATGTGGGTGTGGGGCTGTCCATGTAATGTGTGTGTCCCAGCTTCCCAGACCGCTGACATAGTCCTTCTTTGCCATACATCCTTAGGCTGTTCATGTTGGGCTGTTTTTCTGACAGCACTTCTGTCACACCAGCTGCAGCTTCCCGCTCCCCACATCTTGGCATGCCCTGCGGTTTGGCTGGCTTGATGATATTCCCTGCTCCAGAAGAGCCGTCTCTTCCTGGGGAATATCTATCATATCCGTGATGACCTCCTGTCCCATTAGCAGTTCTTCCTCACTTTCAGTCTCTTTCCTCTCTTTTCTGACAGTGATTTCAAGTTGTGTCACATGCCACGCTGTTACTGGGCATGCATGTGCTTTTTCTCAGCCATGTGCTTGCCTGATCGTGTTTAATCGATGCTTTTCCTAAGGGTGGTCTCTAATTTCTTGCACAGTTTCAGTAGCTGCAGGTTGTTGAAACAGCTGTAGTATTACAAAAGGTAGTAGAACTAAATGTACAATGTCTGTCCTTCTAGCTAAAACATTTTAAGGGGCGGGGGGAGATTTTCAAAGAAAGGTAGCTCAGGTCAGGGAGAAACAGTTACTTATGCTGGAAAATCTGTGAATGCACCTCAGGTAAATCTACCTGTGGCATCTTGGCTTCTACAGTAAGTGCAGCTCTTCCCAAGTAAGCTTTTCTGATCAAGTTGCATCTTTCTCTCTATGCATCTTCTTTCTGTCCTTTATGACTTCAATGAAAAATCAGGAACAGTTTTCTTCAACGTTTCTTTTTTGTACATAGCAACTTACTTCCTCATTGTAGCTTTAGGGAACTACTATGTTTTCCTGCACTGCCCTCTTATAGACACCACCCTCTACAGATCATCAGATGTTCTTCAGACCTACATGTAGTTCACTTAAATAGCAGAAACTGAATGTTGCAAATCATGTCAGGATAGTGAAAAGCCACCTGAAACTCAAAGTCCGCATCAGTCCTGACCTGGAGTCGATGGTTTTCTCTTCTGCATAGACCTGAACTGTTACAGATATAGTTCAGTCTGCCTTTAAAATCAATGTAGACCTTATTTTATGTAGGCATATCTGATCAGTCTAGTACATTAGTACCCAACTACACATCTCTTGCCAATGACAATAAATTATCTGATTCCGTTTCTGTCTGTATCACACTGTCTAGGCAGTGGACATCATCTTATCATTCTTCACATCTCTATTTGTGAGTTCTCTTGTAAGCTTACAGAACTGATATTAAATCATTGCAAACAGAAAGAAAATCTAGTTCTAAAGCAGTTATCCAATTTTGAATAAGACTTGTTAAGTAAACCTATGTTTGATTAAGATTCTGGACACTTTAAAATGCATTTTAAATTATTAAAATTATTTTACAGATGCTATATTTAGTCCTGTGCTGTCTCCCTGTCACAGATGTACTATTAATTCATTAACATGATTTTTCTCTGTAATATTGTTAGCAGGCTTGGCAAAGGTGAAGATTGTAGCAATTAGAAAGGGGAGATTAAAAGTTAAGGTATTCACTGGCCACAGTAAGGAGTGCATAAGCATTTTTCTCAGCAAGGGAAAAGGTTTTTATTTTATTTTGCAGATGGGAGATGTAATATGCTAAAAATGCAACTTAATATGCTTCCATATCTAATTTGAATAGACATCAAGCAAAGCATAGGATCTGTATAGCATCAGAGTGCTTGGCCTCAGTATTGTATAAACATGGATTATTAGTTTTTGGCTCTTACGGTCTCCAACGGAGTCCAGGATATACTTTACATTTAAAATATGTGCTTGCATTGCATTTGTGATGGAGTCTTTGTATATTAGGAAAGTTTACCACAAGATCTGTGACAGACAGCAGAGAATAGCAGCTACCTTCATTAAATATTGCTTTTAATATATCGAGTGTTACAGAGTAGGTACAGATTAGGAGAGAAATATTTTTGCCTCTTAGGTCACTGAGGATGGATGAGGGGTTAAAAAGCTGGCACTGGATTGTTATA
The DNA here is from genome assembly GCA_013399365.1 of Pampusana beccarii. Classification (NCBI taxonomy): domain Eukaryota; kingdom Metazoa; phylum Chordata; class Aves; order Columbiformes; family Columbidae; genus Pampusana; species Pampusana beccarii. Next base: position 447,655 of record VWYH01010317.1, read on the forward strand.
TCAGTATCGACTTATTGTCAGGCTTTTTATCACTAGCTGGAAAGCAGTGTTAGTAAAAATACCTATTATCACAAAATCTTGTTAAGAAGTGCATACTCAGGCTGAATTATTGTATCTTAATGCAAGAAGAATACATTCTTTGTTTTCGGCTCTAGGAGAAAAGGAATTAGTTACCACATTAAAGCCAAGAGGCAAACATAATTAAAAGGTATTGTGTGAGCTTGTTCCCCTTCTACTTCCAGCATTAGTTTTCTACATGCCATATGTACCAAAGGCATCACATATGCTGTTAGCAGCACTGGTAGCTACTTGCAGGACAGCAGTTTATGGCTCAAGACAGCTGTTTATTTTATTTGTTTAAAGTTAATCACTAGTGCAGCTGACTGTCCAATACATACCTCAGCTCAGTAAGGCCACCTATGGCACAGCAGACTTTTGAGCATTGAGAAGATCCCATGTGAAGTCGGATAGACAACTTGTTTCTCGGGTTCAGCATACGGTCAAAGACCCTGTTGTGCCAAGGTCTGTGACAAGGAGCCTTCTGAAGGAGGCTAATAACAAGTTTCCAGGTTTCCTTATTGTGTAGCACGTTGTCTCGAAATTACATGTGCTCTGCCATCATGTCACACAGTTTCATTGACTCATCAGAGGCTTGTTGCCAACATTGTGCTTCATCTGTTACTGCCAGGAGAACAAACTCGTGTGTGTTATGGAGCTATTCAGAGCTCCAAACAGGATGAGTGCTGAGAAAGAGGAAATAGAAATAGAAATGACAAAAAGCTACGAATGTTTGGAAAGCCAGAAGACTAACGCAGGAACTGCTGAAGAAATAACATATAGCAGCACAAATAAGTGGAAGAGAAATACAGGAGTGTGGGATATGGTAGAAATCCGTATGAAGGAAAAAGATTTGAAATATTTGTCGAGATAGGAATTATCACCAGACCATGAGTGGATTATGGCATTTCCTAAGGTCTTTTCTGTTTCACCATGGTTAGGTGATTTGATTGTATTTGATAAGGTGATTTTACTTCCTGTTTATACTCATTTTCCCAGCTGAATGCTTCTGAGCTAGCTAAAAAATCATAGATTTATTGTCTTATATAGGATTATCTTATTGTAATATTTGATGACATTCTGTAAAAAAGGGGAATTTGGTGGTCTAGACTATTTGAAATGTAATTTTGTAGGCAAACGTTGTGGCTTGCCCAGCTGGGAGGTGGCGAAGGACCATTGCAGCAGGCAAGGAGTGCCAGAGAGCACAGGTGTCTGTTCACCATCCTGCTCTTTTCCTGCATCTTGACACTGTGAAAAGGTCCCTCGGGTTGTGACTTAAACCTGAGCAAGGCAAAGCACAGGTAACGCAACTGTCTGCATCGTGGATCCTGCCTTTAATATTTGTCCTTCTGTCTGTGCTTTTCATGCCAGTTAGAGCCCTCTCTAGCACACACTGAAACCTTCATTTAGGGTGCAGATAGGTCCCCTGATGGATGCAGAAACCTTTGGAAGGTGTGTGCTGTCCTCAGTGGGGAAAAAAATGCTGCAAGTTGTATTTCCATAAAGCTAAAGCAGAATCCTAAACAGTAGCCTCTTCAGGTTATTTCCTATCTCTGCTACACAAAATATCAGTGTAGACCAATCGCAAATTCCTCATTTCCTGCAGTACTTGTAAATATAATATTGTACATTTGTTAATAAGAAGAAAATGAGTTTGAATGTCCCTGTGAGATATGAAAAGAAGGTAATCACACAATACTTCAGAGATGGAGGGCTCCAAGATGTATAATGCTACAGCTGCCAGCCTATCTGTACATGCAAATGTCATACTGTCAGAATTTAATAGGATGAAATAAGTTTTAATTTTAGATGAGTGAGAACTCCAATTATAACCTGTTACAATTCCAGTTACTGTACTCAGGGTGAATGTGTTTAACAGCAATTCAGTATACAGTGCAAAAAAAAGTCCTTTACCTGTTGGCTGGAATTACAGTGCTGGTTACAACATCAGGCTATTTGTATCTGCCTGTGTTTAATCATAGTCCTGAGTTTTACAAACTGTGACTCAGTCCTGGAAACAGCTGGGTGCCCAGAGTGAAAGAGTTGGTGCCTGAGACAAGAGAGAAGAAAAAGTATTGGCGTTTTACTTTTCAAAGAAAACCTCTATTGTGTAAAGTAGTTTTGATGCACGATCTTCTTCTACTAAAGACATCTTCCCTGTATATAGTCAAATTAATTCATGCTTATGGTAGTTTTCTGTAGGGTTTAGAAAAGTTAACATAGCAGACATTAATTGTTTGTCAGTAGTTAAGTTCATTTGCAGTTGTCTGTATGCTTAAGCCTGTGTCTATTATTGCAGTTGTGAACAGTTGTCCTCCAAAGCCCCATGTGAGGACTGGAGAGTACGGAAGGTACACTGAGACTTAAACAGCTAGGACAACGCTTGACTCGTTTGTTTGCTTATTTACTAGATGTGAGATATAATTTTACTTGTAGATTAAGAACATTTGTTACGCAAGTTATTGAGAAGAACTAGTTACAATTTCATGTGTCTCATTTCTCTGAACTGTCTGTAAAAAATAGGCTGTTACTGCAGTCTGAAATGTTAGTATTAGCATTAGTATATATTTCTGTTGTATCAGCAAAAGAAAGCAATTTGCTTAGTAAACCCATGTACCTACTGTGGGCTTGTCATTTGTATAGCCTAGCAGCCTTGGTGTGTTTGTATAGGTCTGTGGTGTGTTTGCAGAGGGGGTTTTCATAAAAAAAAAAATAATATCAACACTATTACATATACATCTATATCATTATATACTTTTAAAAAATACGTTAAATGCAATACCTATAAAATGATACACAGCTATAATAAAGTGTGTAAGAGTATTATTTATCAGACATTTCATCAAATTCGGTCCTGAAAAATAATCCATATCTGGGCTCTGTGATAAAAATATCAGTGGGATACATTTTGATCACAAACTAAACTGAAATGCAGCAGTCTGTCAGCACTGTTGATCTATTTCTGAATGCCATTTAATCTGGTAATGAAAGACACAGTATCCTTTTTTGTTTGTTTTCTTCCCATGCTTAACTGGAACAATTTTTTCAGGTGCTAAGCACCTGTGGCTCCAAGTCAAACTGTAAATGCATTGTCTGGCATAAATTTAGATTCTGCTTCAATCAGAAATGCTCTTTGACAAGTCCTTTTTATTGCAGAGATGACCGTCTGCCCTTGTAAGCTCCTGACGGTGCTATTTTAGGATAGTTTCACTAGTTAGCTCTGGAATGATCGGAACACATCTTAACAGCAACAAAAAACCTGATCTAAAACAAGTGCACTTAACTCTAGCTCTGACATGCTGGTGGATGATTCAAAATCGTATTATATTTGCTTCAGAGGAAAAAAACCTTTGGAGACAATAATGTGAACGAACAGCGGAAGTGGCATTTAAGGCACGCTCACAGACTTTAATTCCAGATTAAGCTTTACTGTCTGAATGCCAGTGCACTCACTTCCTTACCATAAAAAGACCCTGTCTATCTCTTCACTTTAGTTGATTGATGGAATGCAGAGAAAATGCTCACTGATGGAGTGAGATCCAAAATGAAGTGCTGCAGATTAGTGCAGTCTGAAGTTGGAGTGCATGATGACTTCTGTCGCTGAGAAATTATCCTTTAAGGCATTCAAATAGGGCTGAGGGCAGACAGATTGTTTGGTTTGGCTTTGTTTTCTTTATTTGTTTATTTAATGTCAATATTCATTTTATTGATAGAGAATATGTTTGAGAGCAGGCTTTGCTTTTCACAAAACGAGGTTTTAACTTGTTCCATGGTAATCAACGGCTGGTTTGACCACCATGTTGTGCTTACAACCAGTATAAAATTACCAGGAAAAATGCAAGTGAAGTTGAGGGCAGACGCTTTTGCAGATTTACACTCCTCCTTCCACCTCTAGCTGGGACTCTCATCTTCAGAAATGAACACACTTGGAGAATTCGAACAAGAAATATTAAAGTAAGAGCTAGTCAAATGCAGAATGGGCCATGAAGAGTAACTGTTGCTCTCTTTTAGGAACAGCTAAAATACAGCGAGTTACCTCAGCACAGATAGCTTCATAAGCAAAAAAAAAAAAAAAAAGTACGCTTTATGATGCGTGAGTGTTTTTTCTAGTTATGTGGTAGGTTTTTGTCCATACCATTCCTCACCAACTCCCATTGAAGCAGGAGTTTACTCTTGAATCTCTTGGAGAGCGGAGGCAGTGGGACAGGGCGTGCTGTTCTAAGTGGATGCTGTGTGCTCTTCAGCCCTCGCTTACAAGGGGATATGCAGTAAGATGCAGCACAGCCTCTCACCACAGGTGACAAAACGGCTCATTTGGGGAGCTGAACCTGTTTACGCTAATAATAGGTGCTATTTTTGTTCAGCGCTGAGCTGAATCATCAGGAGTACTTTTGCTGAACAGCTCTGTTCTATGGAACAGGAGTCTAGTAATGAGGTATTTGGATTAGTTTCTCTTTGTTGTGGCCAAGTTCAGGTTAAAAGTTTGGCAGTTTTCTCTGTGTGTTTTTCAGTACTGACTAAAAGAAAAGTGAATGTGACATCCTTTGCATAGGTGTGAATCTCCACTTGCTTACTTTAACCACATTGAACGATTGTAGGTTTGTTCTATAGCATAATACTGCTCCAGATTGTGTCAATTTAAATGAGAAGATTTACATTATTATGCATGCTTTGATACATAAAAAGTTGCAAATAGTTAACAGCTGTGTCCTTCAGGGATGTAACTTTGACTGCATGCATGTTCTTTGAGAGATGCTGAGCACTTGCAACTCTTATTTTTTTTCCTTTAGTGGAAGCAGTGGCTACTCAGGACCTCTGACAAGCAGGTCACAAATCTACTCAAAAATAACCACGATCCCCCAGAAGCCCATTTCTTGGCATAGTTCAGAACTGTTAAGAAAGTAAAGGTTATTATCTCTGTGCAAATGCTCCAGTGTACAGTTAAGGACATAAGTTTTAACTGTTTTAACAATCAGAATTATTTTGACCCTGGAATATGCTATAGCACATCCTTAAGCTGCCATCTCCCAGAAAATGTAACCTTAAGTTTAATAATGTCAAACTTTAAGCAACAAAAGCATTTTAAACTTGAAGCTTTTCTAGCTAGTCCTTTGTGCCATTTGGATTGAAAGCCTCCTTTTGCCTATCCCTGGGTGTTTTTTCCTTAGCACTACTTATCTGTAATGATGTGCTCAGTGATTCAGACCTATTAAGGAGGTTATTACAGCATTGAAATAATTTTCATTTGAACTTACTCGGAAGCGAATACAAATACCTATAAATAAGCAAAATTCACTTTCTTCATTTATCATTGCAGAGGCATCTAAAAGTCAAAGATACAAGCGAAAGTGGATGATGGCAGACAAAAAAATGGTTTTGTTTATTCAAATGTATAAGATTCTGCTCCACAGAACTTTTTTTTTTAAAAAAAAAGAGGAGTGCAGTTAACAGGAGACCACAATAAGGATGGAAAGTTAGAAAATGAACTTGATTAGGTGCATGTCATTGTTGGAAGAGTTTCTGTACATCATCAAGTTATGGACTCCTTGTGTCTTTGGTTTGCCCTTTTTCTCTAATGTTGACCAAAGAGCCTTCAGCAGGTCCAAGGAATGTGCAGTGCTTACTCTTTCTATGAGAGCTGTTAATTAAGATGTAACAAGGCTCGTTAGTATGGAGGCCTAGGTACTAAGAGAACTTCTAACATCATAGCCATCGTAATGAATTGAGCTGCATTCCCTTAAGGGTGGAGCAAACATCAAGAGCTTCCCAGTACTTACTGATCTGATTTTGGAGAGTTTCCAGTGCAATAGCTCTGTTACATTTTCAGAGTACATGGTGAGGTTGCATGGTGAGGATTTGAGTAACATATAAAGTTTCTAAATGGTTGCAAGCCCCAGCAGAATAAAATTAAAACCTTTGTAAGACTGAGCTCCATCATGTGATATATTGTACTTTGAAATGCTAAGGATGAATCTAGAAAAGATTATCAACAGGACAAGACACAGATGAGACCAGAGCTTGGCCAAGAGTATTACAACATATTGATGAGCAGGAATAAATGTCCTGGGTGAATTAGGTATCTGTTATTATAATACCCTTTAAACAGGATTAAAATGGAAAAATAGGCACATAGAGGTGAAGGATCTAGCCTTCTACTCTGAAAACATCAAAGGCCCGCTATCAGGTTTTCACTGGCAGGTAAATTATCTGGTAATTGTGGTGGATCCTTGGTACCCATTCATTTTGCACTTCAGTAATTCTCTGAGAAGTCTGCGCAGTACAGAAGTAGCCTGCAATCAGTAGCTCACAGAGCACCAAAAATTAGGGAGATACGGACTCAAGAGAGCTGATATTCCCCTTTTGGAGATGCATTCCACACACTCCCCAGTTCCACGGATGAGTGTACAGTTGCCAATGGTGATGATTGGGAGGAAAATCAGAGATATGTATTTTTTTAATTAGTACTTAAGTATAAAAAGTCACTCCATTATTTGTATTATTGGGATATATGCTGCATACAGATCAGTCAGAAGAGCTAAGATCTGCTTAGGTCATGGGAACTGAGTACTTCAGGAGAACACGCAAGGAAAACAAGGCATTTCAGGCTGTCGTTTTAGGAACTACAGAGATTTGCAGCCCCAAAATCCAATTTGGTAAAGTGGGATCTCTCACTGGACCTCTGTTTTCATGTCAGAGCTCACAGACTTCTGCAGAGCTGCTGGTACGATCGGAAGTCTTTTGTAGAAGATCATAAGGTGAAACTGGGACAATAGAGTCAAACACTGACTGTGGTTTGTGTCTGTGCTGTGATTTCCGTGCAGTAGGGAAACGTTTGAATTTCATTGCCTATTTCACCAATTGAATAGTATACTTACTGGAATGTTTCATTAACCACCCATTAAAAGACTTTAAAAAGTCTTCCCTTCTCCTGTTCTGAAAGCAGATAAAATACTTTTAACCACATCTGGCTTTTAAATTCTGATGAAGGTATATTTTGTCAAAGAAGATGCTGCGTTTCCCTCAGAAAGGCATTCTCTTTGGGTGAAGGTTTAATCTAAGTTGATATAATTAAACAGAGATTATTTAGTACTGCTTAACAAGCAAAGATTGATTAGTCAGGTATAAAGGCACAGCCCTCTTCCTTTCTCTGAAAGCCTACTTAAAATTGAATTCCACAGTTCAGTGTAAAAGATGATCAGCTTGTAGTGAGCTGCAGCTAAACTGTACATAATGAGACAGGGAGTTGCGTGGTAGAAGCATCTGTATGTGTGTATGAGTGAGAGGGGATAGAGGGAGGGATTTTAGCTTGTTTAGAAAATAAAATGCATCGTTAATCTAAATATGACAGTAGCATAAGCTGTGAGAACTGTCTTCCAAACAGCATGCCATGAGCCTGCCTGGTTTGCTGCTCTCTGCCAGCTGCAATCACGTTTTTGCCTAACTGCGGGTTTGCTTCCTGGCGCTTGGATGGACCAACTGCCGCTTCTGCCAGAAAAAAAAAAGAAAAAAAGCTTTGCAGGGAAAGACTGTCTGCAAAACGTCTACTGAAAGAATGATCTGCTCGGATGCAGTGTAGTGGGAATGAAGGGGAAGAGAGATGCCAGTTCCTCACCCTTCCCAGCTAAATCTGAACACCGTGGAGAGACTTCATGCCCTCTGCCAGGTGTCTCGGAAAGAGATGTGTGTGTGTTTGGTAGTGATGTGGGAAAGACAGTGGAAGAAAAGGATTTGATAAGAAAAAACTGTCTGCAAAAGCTGGGTTTGTTTCATTTTCATTCTTGTTAGGAGGTCTGCAAAAGCTGGGTTTGTTTCCTTTTCATTCTTGTTAGGAGTGATCTTTAGAATGATCGTCTTTCTATTTTGTCTCCCTTCTTCAAAAGGTAGATACAAAAGTACTTACAGGATAGAATATGAATACCTAATAACTGCATGTATTTTTCACAGCACTGTTTTCCATACACTGTACTTTTCTCCCTCCCCTGAATAGATGTTTTTCCTTTAAACACCCTGCAAGTTTTTGTTTCGTTTTATTTTAAGTAACAAACAGGTCATGGGTGAGAGAATGCCAAAGCTAACAAACATAAAGCAAACAGCAGTTATGTGTAAGAAATGCATGGAGAAATGTACACAGATATACAGGAAGTTTTTAAATAAACTGAATCTAAATTCAGTGGAAGCAGGAGAGGCTGAGCTGCTGCCAGAAGGATACTTACATAATTGATGTGCTTGTCCATGAGACTGCTTTTTCTGTGGTTTGATATATAGCTCCACTAATGAGGTAGGTCTCAGTCCCAGAATTTGGTCTCCTGTTTCGTGCATAAACTTTAGATATACTTAGACAGCTCTGTGAGGAATATGCCTGCAGCCTTTTGGAAATGAAATGCAGGTCTTCTAGGTAACGCTTTCCATGTTTGCTGGTTTCTGGGCCACAGTATTTGCCACTTCCCATTTGGAGGAAGATGGCAGTGGGAGGTGGTACAAACAGAAAATTAAGAGTCTTGTTATGCACACAGTGATTCTCCTCTCCCTTCCAACAGGACTCATGTTTATTTACATGTATTTTCTTGGTTGCTTTTGTAACCAAGTTCTCATTGTGCCTCCTTTGGACATTAATCATACTCTTCATCTTGCACTTAAGCAGAGACTTGATCTCATGATCAAATTGATGTGCTAATGAAGTCCGTGAAGGTCAGGATGAGGTTCGTAGGTGTGTGACTGGCAGAATCAGGCTGGTTTGCTGTTGTGCCATGCCGAAGTACTGATGTAAACTGAATAATGCATTACCTGGAACCAATGAGATGACTCTGGTTGAAAATTGATTTTACCGTTCTGTTTCACCCGATTATCAGATTTTTTTTTCCTGCTCTTTTTCTGCTGTCTGAATTCTCTTCCTGTCTATAGGCTTTCCTTGTAACTTTGTTCCTTCCCTCGTTCATGCACACACGCGGACGCACACACATGCATATCCACTTCACAGAAGAACGTTGAGAAATTTCCAAGTTCCAGAGCTCCTTCATTTTCTTTCAGAGGGGCAGGAAGATGAAAGGATCCTCAGGACTTCTGTTTCCTGCTTTGCCTCTATTTCCATCTTTCCGTTTCTTGTCTCAGACGAGAATCCCACAAAGCAGTATTTCTTCGCTCACAGTTACTGCGACCTCAGAACACGTTAGTATTGCAGCAGCCTGCTGGTGAGGGAGACTGTCTCTCAGACCCTCATTCAGTGAGCACCGTGTCTCCAGCATGGTCCCAGGCCTCAACACCGACAGACATGCTTTGATGAGTATTTTTTCTGTAGTTAAGGGAATGATAATTAGTAACTAAGAGCAAGACAGCAACATACTCCTGTTTCCTAGCATTCTGTCTCTTGAATCCCTGTATATTTGTGTGCTAGTTCATGTTCTCGAGTGACAATTAGGAGGCTTCAAATCTGGAAATGCTGCATTATAATAGGTAAGCTTAAAATAATTAAAAGTGTTTTGCAATGGGTATGGTTTTGACAAAAGCATGAAGGAGACTAGTTTAAAGATATGCACCAGAAGTTCCAGACGTATATCCCGGCTTAGCGCGTGATTGTGCAAACCGTACCTGAAAAAGAGATCCCAATGAGATGGGACAGCATCTGTTCTCTGAACCAAAAGGACCTGCTTTTCTGCTCCGCCAGGCTTTGCTTTGCCTCTCACGCACCAAAGCTGGTATTTAAACCTTTGCTGGAGGTGTGATTCCTTATTTTGGAAAAGGCACAGATCTTGAAAAAACAAGTGACAAACTATTCAAAGGACATTGTTCTGCTAGAAAACATGAGTTATATGTGTGCTGCCTCGGATGGGAAGCATGCTACTAGCCTCAATTAGGTGTTTGCTGTCCAGAGCAGAAACAGCTGACTTCGGGAGGGTGATTCAGTCACTTAAACAGAGATTCCCAGCACCCTTGTAGGCACTGTGGCGTACCCTGCTGCCCACTGGGCACCCAGAGGTCCTGCCTTGTCCCTGCGGGCACTGTGCAGGTCTCTCCCATACCCTAAGGGGTGTAAAGTGGCACTGGGCACCCCTCTTCAAGCCATTGCATTTGGTGGCAGAAGGAAGCAGCTGGGGGTGGTACTGTAAGAGATGCCAGGAGCATTGGGCAGCAAGGAAAGCACAGCCAGAGCACCTGGTAAGGAGGGTGTGAGCGAGGCAAATAAAGAGTGTACGTGCCGAGAAGCAAACAGATAATTAAAGAAACTTAAAATATAGGAGCCTGATTTTCAAGCGTTGGCATGTGTTTCTTGACAGAAAATCACGTTGGCTACTTTCCTCCTGCAGGAACAGAAAAGTAGCTCAGGCTGGGTTTGTTTTTCTGTGGATCTTTCCTGCGTATAATGTGTTGCTGTTCTGTGGGTTAGGTTTGTTGACAAAATTCCTCTCCAAAGGGTTTGTCACTTGTTTGTCAATACTGTACTCGACTAATATGAACCAAATTGATGATTCAGAATTATTTTGAAGTAGATTGCCCTTGGCATAGAGAGATATTTTCAAGAAAGTATAAAGCCAAAAACAGAGGTAAAGACAAAATATACAGCAGAGCCATGACGGGAGAATCATTAGCAATGGTGTCACTAACTAGGCCACACTTAAAAAAAAAAATTCAAATGGGAAGAAATGTAGCATGTGTCTGCTGCAGTGGGAAGCAATATCTGGATAATGTACTGAGAAGCAAGTGCCAGGTTTATGAATTTAAACAAAAAGTTCACACGTTTAAAAAATCTGGCTGCAGGCAGAACAACTTGGAAGCAAGTCAGCTTGGTGGCCAGAGGCTGGATGCGAGTGCTGCTCCGGACAGAGCCCAGCCAAGTCAGCACTGCTCAGCGCAAAACTGCGTTTTGCAGCAGCCCAGCCTGGGCAAGGGCTCGGCCTAAGGAAGAGGCAAAGAAGGAGCAGGTGAAGACAAAGAGGTGAGGACCCAGGAGAGGGTGTTTTGCAGGACCGTGGCTGCAGAAGGTGGGTGCTTGTGCTGCAGCTTCCCGGTGGCTGCAAAGCCGGGTGCTGCAGCACCCGCAGCCGGCCTGGCTCTGCCCTTCCCTGACCTAACACTGTCTCAGGCATCAGCCTGATTTATCTAAGCCCGGAGCCGCCCGCAAGCTGCCCAGTGAATTACTGGCTGTTATTCTTAATGAGTTGTTGAGAGCTAGGTTAGCTCAGATCTTAGCCAGCAATGTGTGGTCAGTACACTTGAATTATTTTTAACTTTGTAAAGAAAGAAGGCTGTTGAATATATTGTTTAAGTTGTGTTTCTTCTGGCAGTAAAAAGAAATTTACTTTTTAGCACCCGCTATATCCCTTAATGTCTTCCTTTAGCTCTTTGGTATTTTTTAAGTCATAGCATCCATTACAAAATAACACCCTAAAGTTTGGCAGCTTTTTACACAATGATAAGATGGCAATTTCTTTCACCAAGGGAGGCCACTGCACTCCTCCTGCTTCAGCCTCTGGGAGTGACAAAGGAAACAGACCCGTTTTGTTTCGTGAGTGGGCCCTGGCTGCTGGTGGTTGGGCGCCGTGAGATGTGCCCAGGAGCGGGCAGCTGGAGAGCGGGTGGCCAAGTGACTGGGAGCACAAGGATGCCAGGTCTCTCCAAGTCTGCATTTAGGTCTGAACCTCCACAGCCAGTGTCTTTGGTGGCTCTCGTCAAAAATATTGGTCATTTGGGCTGAAGATAGTGTAATATATGCTTGTACAAGGCCCCAGGGTCACCTTTTTTCCTTGCTCTAAATGGCAAAGTAAATGAGACACGCTTATGTACTTGAAACAGGTGTTACAAAGGCTGGGATTAGCCAGGTGTCGTGGCTGAAGAATCATTGTTAAAACTTTGGCGTGATGAAGAAAGGTGGATTAAAGCTTTTGCAATTAATCAGATCAGTTATTTAGCACATTAAATCAGCATCTAATCAAGATCCATTAACAACTATGTCACAAACCTTCTGCTTATTGTAGATCACAGGAAAAACAATATTGTTGTGAATACTGCTTGAGAACATAAAGACACTATGGCAGAGCTTTTAATCTACTTTACGAGGGTAGTTTTGCTATTGTTGAGTGCCATTGCTTCTTGGCAAGAAGATGTATTGAATAGTCTCTAATATTAGTGTATCAGTTGTATTACTGACCTTGTGCTATAAAAATTAGATCTGCTCAGTGTAACCACTTTTGAAAAAAACCCCTGTGTTTCTTTAAATTTGTTATGCTGCTATTCTCTCATTTTTTGTTAATATATTCCATATACGTTCTCTCCTAAACTTGCAGAGGATCAGTATGAAGGCGACTACACAGTATTTTATCCATTTTAAACAATAATTTAAATGTACTCAACTTCGTTCATTTTGATACTTATGCCTTTTCTGCATCATTTGTTACTCTCTCTATCTGATATTTAAACATTTTGTTTGCTCCAGGTGTATATTGAGAGAAACCTTTAATATCCTTAGATGGCCAGGGATGTTTGACTGATTTGATTACCTTCTCTTGCCCGGTTTTCCCTTTTTTCCCTACTAAACACAAACATATTCGTGCATATTCTTTTCTGGTGGTTATCCTTTCTTCCCTGCCTTGAGAAACTCTTGCAGAAGAGCTCATTGCTGCAGCCGTGTCTCTCTGACACATCCTTTGTGAAGTTCAGGTGCTTTTTAAATTTTTTTTTCCTTCTCTAATATTACAGTCATGGATTAATATAACTTACAAATTATGCTCCTGTCCTTGACAAGGTCAAGTTATTAAGAGTCATTTACAGCCTGTAAGACGTGTCTGGAGATGAAGTCTGGCACTACTAAAACGTCAGTGTGTCTGTCTGCTTGTTACTGATCATTGCTGTCAGGTGAGAAGACCTGTGATACATATGCCCGTCTCATCATCTAAGCATTTATTCACGTGAGTCTTAAGCAGCGCTAATCTGAGCTGGAAGGAGGAGGGAGACATACACCTGCCAGAACAAGTCTAGGAAGTTCATGTTGCAATATGAAAGAAAAACAAACAAACCAACCAGGAATATGACTGGTAGGCAAGTGTGAAGATAGGTTAACTAAACATGGAGCTCTCCAGTTTCCACCAGCAGAAATGTGTTTGCACAGGGGATGATTTGCTTTTGTTTTCCTTTTGGTTTTCTAGGTTTGTTTTGCTGAGGTTTTTTTACTAAGCTGTTTTCTTGTTCTGTTCACACTGGTTTTGAACTTTCCATTTCAGTGCTCTACAGAACCCTTTTTTCACCCTCAGCACTGCTAAGGGAAGCTGCTGTAATGTGACCTTTTTAGAAACTAGGATCAGTGTTGCAGAGGATAAAACTGTTCCAATAGTCCTCTGAATTTTGAGTGTTGAATGATCTCCCCAAATGGAAGAAGAAGTAGTGATTCTAATTAATCCTCTTACAATACATATAGAGCTCCAATTCCCATATAGTTATGTTTCTTTAAATAAAGAAAAAGTGAAGAAATATCATTTTAATCAAATATGAATAAGATTATTTTTCTTGTTTGTCTAGACACGAATCTGTTTCCATAGCATTGTTTATATCTGGAGAATGACTGCAGGAATGTCAGAAACAAAGAGGAGAAAAGTTGAAAACCATTTTTTTAATGTTTCTCTCTCTTTGTTACCCACTGTGAGTATATCAGTCCCTTGCTATGAATTTTATTGTATCTATTTTGAAATATTCTTTTACCTACACTGAATATAGTCCATCCCCACATATTTCATTTCAGGCCTCCAACCCGTTGAAAATGCAGAGTTTTCAGCGCTCAGTATTAAAATTCCCCTCAGTTAAGTTCTTCTTTCCAGCCTCCAAACCGAGACAAAAAAGTGCTGTAGGTTTTTTCGTTGTCATTTTCTTGTGCAGTACTTGAAAGTGTAGTTATTTTAAGCTTTCAGATTTTTCTTAAGGCTTTTAAAAAAATTATTTCTTTTTTCCCCCAGAAAAGCTCCAAGGTCCAGAAACATTTTCTAAGGAAAGCCGAGGTTCATACATGATTACTTGATTTTTTTCCTTCATCCACAGTGTCCTCTCACCCCCTTAGCACTTCTGTCTAGCTGCCTGACATTTAGATGATCTTTTATTGAGGACTTGTTTTTGGAGGAAGGATGGATGGCTTCCCCTCAACCCCGTCACTGGCTTTGGACAAGCCCAGCACCCTCACCACTTAAAGAGGTTGCTGGAGCATCCCATACCTGGATTACCTCTCACTTGCCAAGTGCATTGTCATCCATCCCCAGAGGTTCTACAAGGTGTGAGTAATGTAGAAGTTATGAGACAGGAGACTTAACAGGTTGGGTTTTACTTTAGGAAAGACTTGCAGAGCTGCTTATCCTCCAGTCTGATTTGTAGTGACTTTTGCAGGTGGGAGGGATGGGCCCGTATCAAAGTCAGGAGGGAGAAAGCAAAACCACCAACTTGCTAAATGAGTTTTCCATGAGTTTTCCAACCCTAATCAGGCCTTCCAGCAGAGTCAGGTTTTCCAGTTATGCTTATGAGAAGTTAATGAAGCGCAGTATGTGGAATTTCTGGACGCATTCGGGATTTTTCATTACTTTTCCACAATATGATTCCAGATCATAAGATGAACTACACTTGTTACAGAATCCCAGCACAAATCTAAGGCACTAACTGTACTGTGTTGACAGCCTTGCCTTTTCCCTCTCAGTCATTTCGTGTGTTTCTTTGAAGCTTTTCTTTTCTTTTTAAACCATCTTTTACATTGAGGAAATTAAGCTTCCAAATTAAGTGTGAAATAGTCCCTTTGTCAACAAATAACTTTTTACAGTTCTGCTGTGTTATGCATATACATGTTCTTTAAAAGATGAGCGCTAGGAAAAAGCTCGTATACCTTTTCCCTTTCTTCCTTTTCTTCACCCAGCGGAGTATTAATGAATAATTCATGCAAAACTCTCAGAATATAAGGCATAAAACGGAAGAGTACCAAAATTCCCCAAGACTTTAATTTTGCGCTACTTTTCACTAAAAAAAAAATCCTGTCGGGATGCATACATCCAGATCTGCGAACAAGCACTATTGAACATATAGTATGTGATCCTGGGAAGATCCAGATGTGTGCTTTAAGTGCAGGAGCCATTGACTTCAAAACCACAGCTACTAGTAATAAGCATTCTGTATTAAGCTATATGTTGAATATGAAAGAGACAATTCTGTGGAAAAACGCTGAGCTTTTTTATTTTGCCAGACTATAGTTGTCTTTTATCTTGATTTATTCCCTTATTCGTCTTTGTTTTTTCCTTATTCCCTGCTTTGTGGTACTTGCATGTTGAAACCTGTGATAGTTAATGGTGGTAATAGAGAGAAAACCAATAAGTGTACATACTGGAAATCTCTGTTGTTCTGCTGGGACCAATGTTCCCAATGAGGAATTAATTTCGAAATAGCTTGTTTGGTGATGGAGAAGTTTTTTAGAATATTTACTTCGAGACTTTATGTTTGGTTGTGTCACATATGATGCCTAATATTTTTAATATTTTGTTAAACAGGAAGATTAGTAAATCATCATTTTTGATGGCAGTCTAACTTCTGTTAGTCTAAACAGCGACTGTGGAAGGAAGGTGATAACTGGAAATGAAATAAATTGTGAACTTTTTCTCTTGGTGCAAGCATTTTTGCATTTGCATATAAATCAACCTCAAGGTTCAAATATTATGCTGTAGAGAACTGTCGGCATTTGTAACACTCTGCTTTTTTTGTTGTTGTTTTTGAACTTCAAAAATTAAAATAAAGGCATGGAGAATTTTATTTCTCTTAACAAAAAAAACCCACTAAATCCTCTCAGCTCATCAATGATACATTAGGCCTTTTCCGTTTTTTGGCCCTTAACTATTATCCAAGGTGATTATGAAGAAAATTTCTATTATCTGAGAGGGAGTCCTGTTGCTACTGAATCCTACTGCAAGTTACATTGCTTTGCTGCTTTTATTTTTCTGTCTGCTGAAAAAGTGCCCTGTACTAGATATAAAAATACTGGTAGAGGACTTGGTTCTACACAGTGCAGAAAGTCATTTTACTTCTTAGTGTAATTTTACAATAAATGCTTTTTCTTCTCATTCATCTAATGAGTTTTGTTAGCTCAATGTTTTCAGAGTACTTCAGTTACAAGAGTCAAGATGCAGGAGAGCTCTCCTGCCTTTAGGTTGTAATTTGATGAACCATTATAATATTAATATGTATTTAATGTGGTTCATAATATGTCCATTGTGCGTAGTGGTCTTTAGAATTAGAATTATAGTACAGTTCCCATAAGTGTTTTCTTTATCTGAATCCACTCCTCATTTGTCTGTTTGCCACTCTGAAAAGCCTGATCTAAGCTGATATTAAAAGGCCAAGTTCTACTGTGTCTTATTTTGGAGGCTAAATGCTTTAGGAAAGATGGACTAATGTTCTTTTAATCTAGAACATGGAAAATTTTTTGTTTCATGTTTGGGGTTTTTTTTGTGTGGGGTTTTTTTTTGTTTGTTTTGTTTTGCTGATTTAAGTAAAGCATCAGTATATGTAAAATGTGGATTGATTTGGGTAGGAAAATGCATGGAGATGGCAGAACATTTAATGTAAATTTTCACAGAAAGTTTCATTTTTCATTCTCCAGGAATGTTTCATTAATATTTTCAACAGAAATTAAAATACGATCTTTTTTCAATCTCTATTGATGTGGATGACTCATTCTACAGGGAACAATTTTTGTAGTTGTCTGATCTGTCATCAGATCCATGAATCCTCATACCAGTTGTTTCTGCTCCTTGATTTTAGCAACTTTTTATTTAGAGAAGAACAAAGAATACTTTTCTGAGGAAAAAAAAAAAAACCAACAAACAAAAAAACCCTATAATGATGATGATACGAGTTCTAACCAATTTTCTGACATGGGCTGTAATGAATTTACTCTTGTCTAAATGCAGTATTAGAGTAGACATCAAAGAGAAGTAAATATACTAATACTTGAAATCTGTTTAGGAGAAAAAAAAATGCTGCTTTTACTTAAATCTACCTATGTTTTCTATTAGTACAAAACACGATTTCCATATCATGTAATTCAGTACATGTGTACCAGTAGCTGGTTGTCAGTTTGTTGGTATGATAACGCCCTCGAAATGCTGCTTTTCTTTCTCCCATACTCTTTTATGGATGCAACAAGCTGTAGCCTTGCAAAGCAGCCTTGGTTTGTAAATGGACTACAGCAAAGAGGCCTAGATGGTGCAGAAATGTTTGGTTTATGCTTTATTCCAACAGAGAAAACTGGCCTTTTAAGTCCATCTTACTAATAACAGGATGGTGGGGTGAAAGTAGGCAGAGAAATGGGAAGAATATAGGTTTTATTTGTTCATTGTTTATTGGACATTGGAAAGCTGATTTCTGTTGTTTGTGTAGTAAATCTAAGAAAATAAACATATACAGAGCTATCTTCCATTACTCACTTAACAGTAGCATAGCAGAGAAGTACAAAGGTAGGATAAGTTCTTAATTAGTCATAAAATGTCATATTTTACCACCTGCTTCATGCTCAATAGTTACTCATTCAGTCAGGTTCCTCCCGGAGCACAGCAGAGGTGCCAGGATTAGGCCCAAAATTTGAATGACAACCTTATGCTCTGTTTAGCTGCAACACTGATTTAAATGGAAGTTGATCCATCTGGTATTTTCATCCTACATCAAAAGCTCTTTCTTGAAAATTGTTTGTTATGAGAAAGAATAATTAGACTGTCTACTTTAATATAGGGTATTGATTTTGAAAACTGTGCCAAATACTTAAGTGGTTATGGAGGAGAAAGGTCTATTGACAGTGGCCAAAGCAGTATGACATCAAGGTCATCTATCAAATGGAACCTAGCAGAAGTTGGAAGTTTTTGCTCTACATAGTGCTTTGGCTTTTTGCACTCTAGGGAACACTGGACCCACTGAACCCCAGATTCCTAAACAGGACTGTAGGAAACTTCAAAAAATAAAACACAGAAAATATATCATATTTACAGGGATGTTTTTAGAGAGCATAGTGTAACACAATGGAGTACCATGTGATGAAAAATGTCACTGAATATATCGCTTGTAAATCTTTCATAAAATATACCCTTGAGTAATGAGTTCGTCTGACGAGGTTTTGGTAGTGGAGGGGATACAGGGGTGGCATCTGTGAGAAGCTGCTAGAAGCTTCCCGTGTCCAACCGAGCCAATGCCAGCTGGCTCCAAAATAGACCTGCTGCTCCCAAGTCAAGTCTGTTTTGCCCGTGGTGGTAATTGCTGAGTGACCTCCCTGCCCTTATTTCGACACATGAGCCTTTCGTTGTATTTTCTCTCCCCCTATCCAGTTGGGGAGTGGGAGTGACAGAGCATCTTTGGTGGGCACCTGGTGTCCAGACACTTTTCTGTCTCAGAACTTCTGTCAGACGTGTCATTTTCTGACTTTAACAAAACTTCATTTATTGACTTCAAACTGCTGTGTGGTGGAGGTACTGGGCACAGAAGCAACCTTTTTTTTTTTATTTTCTTTCTGCTTCTTGCATTTACTTATTTGAAATGCATTATAGAGAGGATCAACAAAAGGTGAAAGTGTAAGACATTTTGTACAAGGTATGGTCCAAATCCTTTTTCAGTCCAGCTGCCTCCAGTCTAATTACCTATTTTGTCCTGCTCAGGTGTTCAGACAGGAGGAGGAAACTGAAGAATTAGGTTGAGAAATTGAGCAGACTGCTCCCAATTTTCTGTTCTGTTGAACCAGTGCCCTGAGAGTGAGGGACATAAACACTTTCCCTGAGATCTCATTAAAGGGCCGTGCTGCTTTACTATTAGGTTTTGCATCTCCCTTTGGCTTTCGCCACGTACAAGGAGCCTCACCACTGAAAAGATTTTTAAAATATGTTATAGAGGAAAGGTAGCTTTATATGGGGATGAAGAATCAAATGTGATAAATCTCTTTAGCTTCATAATTTGAAAGAAAAAATGCAATGCCTTAAATGTATTTGAGATATCTGAGAAGATGTGTGTGTGCTACTGTTTTGATTAAAAACTACTATAGAAAACCTTGAAGGCCACACGAATACATACACAGAGGTGGGGGAGTCAAATAGCAACCTGTGCTGTGGGGCGGCAGCGACTTACACATGGATCCTCAAATGCAGAATGCCTGAGCCTTCACACCTGAGGTATGATATGTGATGTGGCAGATGTGTAGTAGGGCTTCATCCAGGATTTCTCCTGTCTTAGACTGAAATTAGTATAAAAATCTCTATTGACCAAGAAGAGGTTGGACTAGAATCCTGGCTAAAATTTTTGGGAGTCTACAGATAGGTCTAAAATTACGTAAGAACATCTCAACTTCAGAAGACATTTGATTATAGGAAAGACTGGTTTGCACTAGCTTTTAAAATCTCTTTGGGGGACCTTTGGTAGTTTGGCCCTGTGGGTGATATCTTTCCTTTCTGCTTAGGTAAGGACTTAATTCTCAGAGGCTGATTGTGCTCAGATCCAAGGATTTGGCTCAGAACCAGTTTTCTATGTTGATAATGCAGGAGTGCATGAACTTTGCAGGTTCTTTGCAGCCAGGAACAGCTGAACTATATACTTATGGAGAAATCAGCCAGGCTCCCACTAGTTAAATGGTGGTGGAAGGAAAGTTGCACATGTGGAACTTGACTCTGTTTCCATTGAAGTCAATGCATTTTCATTCCAAGAAGAATAGGATCTGTTTTAGTTTTCCTTTCTATGTTGGAAATGAGTGTCCCAAAGGTCTGGAACTCTGTGAAGCATTGTTAGAGATTTTTTCCATTTAGTATAACCTCTGCTTCCACTTTCTGAATCTGTTTGTTCAAAATGGTTATTGGCATGTTAGAAAAAAATGTATATGCTACACTGGGCGAGGTGGTGGTTAATTTTTAAAGAGCTATTTAGTTGGCTTGACATAATTGCAAGGGTAAATTTCTATATCACTAAAGACATCCGACAGAAAATTATTTCCACAATTTTAGCTAGAACTAAAAAGAATGTTTTTGTGCTTTCAAAGCTGGTTTTATGACAGTATAAATTTGTGGTTTTCCTACAAAAAAAACCCTGAAACCGTATAGTTTCATTGAATGTTGCCTGTAATTTCTGTATGGCAAAGAACCAAAACATCCCTAGGAAGCTGTTTGTTTGTTTGTCTTTTATTAAAAAGCTGTTGGCTAAATAAATTTCCACTGTTGAATGACTAAGACAGTCAAATATTTATGATGCAGACATAGGGCAGTTCTTTTCAAAGTCTGCGTAAGAAACATCTGGCCAAATGAATTCACATCTTTTGTAACAGGGAATTTCTGGGACTAATGGTCAAGGATTATGACTAATTGCAGGCACTAACTCTTAATGAGTGCCAAATGTGCACCTGTTCACCTCTCTCTCTAGCCGCTCCATAACTATTTGTATGGATGATGTTCTTGTGGGTGGTTGTTTTGTACTGTGGCTTGAAGATGATTTTTCCAGCAGCTTCGTTTTATTTCGCACATCTGGGCACATCATGGACACAAGAGGATGTCAGTGCTGTTATTCAGCTGTAATCTAGGGGCACTGCTTATGCACTAAATCAATTCCTTAGGCTGTACTTAAAAATTCCTCTTGTACTTAATGCTCTGTGTTGGACAATGTAGTCAACTGTTTTGTCAGTATTTGTAAGATTTTCAGAATTTCAGTGATTGTATTCTGAGACGCTTTCCCTGCCCTCTTGCATCTAACAGTACAACTGAGGCAAATGCAAGAGAGTTTGCACTGACGATTTAGGGTCTGGAGCACGGCTTTTCTAGTTTTAGATGGATTTAATGCCACTCCAGGGAAGCAAGCTAAGAGAGGAGGTGTTCTGCAAATCACAGTCTACGTCTGGCAATGAAATTTGCAGAGAACAGAGCTCACATACCCCTTCCAAGCCCAGTCAGTGCAGATCTCGCCAATCCAACCTGCACTGACTACTGAGGTACCTGTGCTAAGCCGTGTCTTTGCTCTCAAGGTGCTAAACAGGTGTATTCCCTTTTCTGCACAGTTCCTACGGACCGGTTTAGGCCATGGCTTTCCTAGGCGTTTGGGAGGCTTCCAGCAAGCGTGCAGATTTGTTGCATGGAGAAGCTACAGCACATATGCACTGAGTGCTGCTGGACGGAGAGAGCTGAGTGGGTCTTCTAAAGCTGGAGCCCCAGAAGACAAAGTTGTAAGTTGTAAAGACATCACTGCTTGAGTCGTCAGGTCATAGATAGGGTAGGGCAGGACGTCTTACTGACGGCTTTCCTCAAGTGCAAAGTAGCAGGGAGACGGTCCTGTGAAAATGTTTGGCTTTAATATTGTAATGCAGATATCCCAGACAATTAAAAGTGAAATAAAATAATCTAGAAAGGACAGCCCATGTGAAGCAAACGGATAAATGGGATGTTCGCTGAGCTAAAAGTAGTGGCCCTTATCCTCAGTTTAGAATTACAATAAATGAGTCGTTGAACTGCAAATCAATAAGGTGAAACTTTCACTTAAATAATTCTCTAATGGCTGCTTAAATCCGTGGAAACTTCCTCTGTTATGCAATGTGGTGTGGGATAGTCTGGGATATGACTTTCAGAATCAGGTACTTCACAGCACCTTTGTGCACACTCCTTTCCCTTTTGCATTTAGGAATGTAGACCTTACTGTACTTTACTTACAAAATTCTTAAAGTCACACAGAATAATGGTTTACTTCTGAAGCCCAGACAAAACAAATCAGGATTCTTAGCACCAATGTAAATGTGATAAATTACAAAAAAAACCCAAGATCAAGTCCTAATTTTGAAAAGCCGGTGTACTGCTGTGGTGTTTTCAGGTTGTTGCTGTCCAGCCACTCTGGAAAGGCAGCAGCTGCTGTGCTTCATTGCCTGCTTCTTTCCTGGAAGGTGCTTTTTAATTTAAATCACTTCTTTGGGTGGAGAAAAGCAAATATCTCAAATTCAGCAACAGCCGTTTACATTGACTTGACACCAAGAAATAAAACCAATTGAAAAGAATCACTGCAAGGATAGAGAAGAATAGGTTTAACTAATAAAAAGCTGCTGAAAGCAAAATTAAACAAAAAAGACAACATACAGACATACTACCAGGGATTAACTCTATGCTTCAGAACGTAAAAAGCAGACACACAGTTCTATGCTTTTAAAAGTAAAGCGGTGTTTGGTGGGGTATTTTAAAGGCAGGATTTTATAATACGCATTGCTCCTAGGTCTAGAATAATCTCTTAAATCAGACAGCAGTATCCATGTGCTCTGTGGGCATTTTAAGCAAAGAGCTGACTGTCACCACATGAAAATCCTTTTGCCTTTTTTGGCTAGAGGAGAAATGCTTCCAAACTCGTTGCAAAGGCAAGAGGAGGACCAGACTGTACGGCTTTGTATTTGTGACTCTGTGCCATGTGCTTTTAGCAGAGTGTGGCATGGCTGGTGGGCAGCTTCCCCCCCTCCCCAAATCAGATTATCTAACCGTTAATCTGTTTTGTTGATGTGCTGAGGGCAGCAGCTCTTTCAGGAGCTGACTCGGGGCAGGAGGGGGGAGCACTTTCTGAGGGCAAGCTGTTTCAACCAAACATTTTCCTTTTAGTGATTCGTAGGATTAAATTTCAGGCTGTTGCCTATGGAACTTGGCATTAACAGCCAACGCGTTCGTCACATTAGCTTTTCTCCTCAACTTGCCTTCTGGGAAAAAACATAGAACCAGAGTTTATCATTATCAGTCTCCCCTGACCAGTTTATAATGCTGTGATTACCCCTTTTCATCCCCTTTTAATATTGACCAAAACCTAGGTAGTTAAAATCACAGTTCCCTTGCCTTTTTTTTCCTTTGTGCTCATGTGTGTTTCTTTTCAGCATGTACAGAGGGGCTCTGAAATGAGCTGGAATTGATCTATACTGCCGTTGACCTCCTTCCTTTCTAGACACATAATTATTATTTCTCAGCATATGTGTGTATGTAACCATCCGTACTCAAGCTATGTAGCAAGCCTATTTCATCCTTACCTAGAAGAAAGGCGGGAATACGTGTTGTATTTTGTCAACAGTTATTGCATCGTCTTTCTTTTGTTTCGGTTAAGTCCTTTAGTCTGTAGATCTTTACATGGCTCCTGAGTACCAGTTTGTATAGTACTTGGTAGTTCGTATAATGTCTGAATGGTGAAGCCTCCTGTAGTCTTCTCTCTTTTCATGACTTAAAGAGGGGGGCAGGGAAGACCTAAGTCTAATTAGAGTGAATGAATCTGTGCCTTGTACGTGCTGCTCAGAGGCTTTGCTATCTCTTATCCATATTACTGTCGCAGCTGAGGAGCACAGCACAAGGGCACCCTGGTGCGGACCTCGTGTGCTTTATCCATATAGATTACTGCAGCGTCTCCGCGCAGGGTGAATCCAGACTCTGCAGCTTCAGCTTTCACAAAGCCACTTCACAAGGGGAAAACAAATTATGTTAGTTAGCATGTCAGGTGGTAAAAGCCTAATGAAATTAAGACAACGTGTGGTTCTCGCAGGTTGTAGCAAGTGCTATGAGGAAGCCGAGACATAATCAGAGCCTGATAACAGGCACTAAAACTACAGATACCTTGCCTTTTCCAGAATTCCATTTCACTTTAGTCTGTGAAGGGAGACGAGATTTCAGCTGGTACAGACACGGCTGAACTAATAACAGTCTAGCGGACAAGCAAGGGACTAGGCAATCTTGCAGGGATAACAGGAAGCCCCACTGTGGAGTCACAGGGTTGTAGTGTGTGTATTTTATTTAGGAATGCTGTGTTTGCTTAGCTGGACCTGTTAAACTTGTCCTAACAACTGTAGGGAAGCAGCTTGTCTCTTTATAAACCCATGTTTTTTGTATCTGAATATTTCTGCCCATGGAGAGTGTATAAATTCCATGATACTTGTATGGTGTTTAGAAGATCCTGAAGGCAATAGATTGAAACATATGTATGAATGTGGCGGCTTCAGGAATTGTCTGGGGCTGTGAGTAATCTGGGAGCTGCTGTAGTCAG
The DNA here is from genome assembly GCA_013399365.1 of Pampusana beccarii. NCBI lineage: Eukaryota > Metazoa > Chordata > Aves > Columbiformes > Columbidae > Pampusana > Pampusana beccarii. The sequence continues at coordinate 471,715 of VWYH01010317.1, forward strand.
GAGAGAGTCCCCTTGGCTTACTGGATTGATACAGGTGGATTTTTAGCTTCTAGACAAATAGTGAGAAGGGTCACAAATAAATCTCCTCTGTCTGTGATTGAAGGTGATGGTCCTCCATCTCCCTTCTGTTTCCAGAGGATGGCAGACAACAGTGGTTGGAGAGCAGTCCTGGTTCTTGAATCTTCTATTTGTCCTCTCTGGACTTTTTCCAGGTTATTTTTTGAGTCTGCCCTATGTGCGACTTCTGCCCCTACCCTTAGCCCTATTGTAAATGTAACCCTTTCACTCTTCTTTGAATATCATAGTCATTTAGTCTAAGTCGGCATCTTTCATTCTGAAGGGTTCAGCGTGGCGAGACACCTCATAGGGTGCCACGTGGTGTCCAGCCCTCATTCCCTCCCATTCAGCAAGCTGCTCTGAAAACCTCACCAAAACAAAGCACCCATTTCCCCTGTGTGATTCAGGCACCAGTTTTATTTCATTTGGAAGCCCAGCATCAGCCTGTCTTGGCCTGAGATACAGGACTACAGGAGGTTTTCTTTACAGTTCCAGATTTATGCCTCTTGAGGGTCAGTTTCTCCAGTTCCTACTAATAAGACTTCTGTAGTTCCAATAAAACGAGTAAGATTTTACCGTCAGAGCATTTGGCTAATATTGTATGCCAAACAAAGACATTTTGAAGATTAGCTGTCTGCATGTCATGAGTGAGCATGTAAATACTGACTATTTGTTTATGTAACAGGTTTTTTTAAGTGGTAACTTTTGACAGCTACAGTTCAATTTTACCAACTGTTTCTTTCTAGAGGTAAAGAAAATATAGCCAACAGAAACAATACTTTTTAGTGTAAACAAGTTGGTTTTACGGATTTAATAGATCAAGCAACTACCAAAAGATGTAAAAAGGATTGTATTAGTGACTAGAAATGCAAAGTCAAGTATAATTCAAAACCAAATTCCCCAGGAAGAATTCACATAATGTACATGAACTGTTGAGCAGTTTAATGAACAAGGAAATTGAAAAGGGCAGTATTTGCTGTAATGCAGACATGTTGTTAATGCATCCAGGTATTTGCAGCCAACTGAAGAACAGTTTTTAATGCCAAAGTGTGAGTAAGAAACAAGACAGGGAATTGATAATGCCTCAGTGGTTAAGCATGCTAGAGTGATTCAGCATCCTCTGTTCTTGAAATGCAAGAAAATTTATCAAACCTCTAAAACCTTTTGGGATTCACTTTCCCAGTCAGGAGCAGAGAATTTCAAAACTGTCTGAACTCACCAGTTAGTAATTACAGAAGCCATTACTGACATACACCTGGCGGTATGTGGCTTATTTTCAACCAGCACTGTAGATCCCCACGGAATAGTGATATGAGAATTTCAGTTCATTCTGTGGCAACTTCTTCCCAGGATCTTGACAAAATGGAGAGCTCTAAAAACTTCACATTGTAATCAAAGCTCCAGTAAACCAAACTTTGCTCTGAGTTAAAGAGTAATGCCATTGATCCATGGAAGTCACCCTGTAGCATTTCAGCATTTTGCCCAGCTGTCACTTTTTTTTTTTTTTTCCCACTGCTAAATCTGAGATGGGAATAACCATCCCAGCAAAAGCCACTGATGTAGATCTTCAGTGTGACAGCTGAGCTGCTTTCTTTTTTGGAAGGTCCTGCTGCCCTTTAGCATTTTTGGTAGCACTCTCAATCAACCTTCATATAGCAGCTATCGCCAGATTCCACAGGCTACAGCTTCCAGTCACAGGTGAGAGACTCCCTGTGCCTTGGAATGAGCACTCTGCCCAGTTTCCCCGTGCTGGGTGAAAGTCAGGTTTTGTTTGTCAGAAAGACAAACTCTTTGCTCTGCTTCGTGCTGTCTAATCTGCTTGTACCTCGGAGAGCTGATTTAAAAATTGCCCACAATATTTCCTACTAGAAAGGAGTCCGAAGAACTCGGGCAAGAACACCTTAAATTTTTGCAGGCTTTTTGTGTGTGTTTCTGGATGGCTGTGTAGCTCCGCAAATATGGGGAATAAAACTATAATGGGCTGACATAGATTTCAAACCTCTAGGTCAGTGCAGCTCACTGTGGTGATTGCCTAGTGACCTCCCTTCCGGAGCCTTGACAAAGCCACTTCCGCTATGACCTCTGATTACCGATATTAAAAAAAGTATTTGATTCTTGGTCTTTCTCTCAGTCCTTGTAAACAAATAGGCATTGACTAGTGTGGTAGTTATTCCCTGAGACCTTTCTGTAACCACCTTTCAAATAAGCTTGTACTGAGATGAACAGCTTTGTGGTTTGGGGCAGCCTTCACTGTGTGGAGATCAAGTTCCTTGGTCTCCCACAGGATCAGTTTGATCACAGTGGGTGGGTTGCTTGGGAGGGCATTCATCTTTTTTTTTTTTTTTTAACCAAAGTTATTTAAAAGTGAGGCCACTAAATGAACCAGGTAGTCTCCATTTATTGTTGAAGAGGAGAACAAGGCATCTACAGAGAGTGAATATCCCATCTTTAGCTGTAGGAAGAGCCTTAGGGTAGCCAACTTGTTACCAACTGAGTTGAGGTGACATTAATGTCATGTTATTCTTTTAAATCAGACCACTCATTGATTTTGATGGGAGCACACCTGAGCACCCTTTTTTGTTTCCATTTCTGGGCACTGACTCATCCAACCTGAGGCATCCTGTGCTTAGAGTATTTGGTTTAACTTTTCTGTGTTTTTCTTATCTTTCCTCTAAGATTTAGATTGCCATACTCCTGTTTGGACACGAAATTCGCAAGCAACTGATCTACAAAAGTGTCTCAAGCAGACTGCATTGTTTCTATGGGGTTTTTTCCTACCTTTTTTTTTTTTTTTTTGCAAGTACGTTTCCACTAAATATTTTTGGGAACTATCGTGATGCCTGTATGTGCTACATAATAGTAACTGAGAGAATCATGTAAAAATAGCATTGGAAGGGACCTCAAAAAGTCATTTAGGCCATCTCTCTACACTTCAAGGCAGAAAAATCCTTTCTTACAGGGTACAAAGGTTTGGTTTGTATCTTTATTAACCTGAGTGCTCTTACTCACTGGTGCCCTTTCTATATGGCTTAAACATTTTTCCCAGCACACTGAGATTTTCAAAAAAGGCACACTTTAAATTCAGCTAGCTACATTTTGTTTGTAGATGAGATAAGTGCTGTCTGAAATTATCTGTGCCATATGCATGGGAATCCATCTTATGTTGTTAGCAACCTTGACAGTGCTTCACAGAGCAAAGCAGTAGTCCATCTGCCCGGAGAAAATCAGATATAAAAGAATTCACTAACAAACCCAAGGTCTTTGTTGATATACTTAGTTTGCATCTCAGTGCTGTGTTCAAAGAACATTAAAAAATTGCCATCAAAAGTCTGGATAAAAGAACAATTTCATTCACTTTTGAGTCTCTTTTTATTCTTCCTGTTTTGGCTTCTGGAAGTGGCTGTCCAGGTTTAAGTGTCTGGAGTATATTTTTGGTGTAGAAGACTTGTATGTGTTGACTTCTAATGTACCCATCTCTGAGACTGCCAGGCTCGCCTTCTGGGGGAATTTTCTATAATTGGAGCTTCACATCAAGTGTGTTGGTTTTTGACTAAATTCCTTTAAAATCTTTGGTATTTCCCTCTTTTATTTCTGCAGTTCCTTCATTTCGTGTCATAAATAACGCTGAACTTGCTGAATCGCTGCACGTTAATTGCTTTAAGACTGGGTGCACAGAAACAAAAAGGGAAGTGAGAGAGGATTTATTCAAACTCAACTGTAATGTGAGCAAGTGGCACTTTGAGGCACTGCCCAAAATACTAAGAACCCAAAAACATTTACAAGAATTAGAGCTGATGTGCTGCTTTAAAGCCATCCTGAACCTAAGCAGAATCAGAAAAACCAGCAGGAAAGACCAAAGGTTAACAGTGCTGCTGTCTCATGACACAGAGATTTAAGTTAAATGTATATATAATACAGTAACTTCATATTTTAAAAAAAAATCCATATCTATGTATTCTCAGAATTATCATCCTTTAAGAAGGTGGACTCAGGAAATTAATTTTGCTTTCCATGAGCTTTGGCACCTGATACAGGCACAGCTTTGATGGAAAGTGACCCCATGGCCCACAGTTTCTGCTGCCCTTGCTTTGTGTCTCTGCTTGTGCCAGTGGTACCTCATCCAGGCACAGAATGATGCCATAAAAGCCACAGAACCATTTTTACATTAACTGTCAGAATAATGCTGAGTTTTTTGCAGAGGATTATTGCAGACTTTGTTTTACATTTCCAAAAAAAAAAAAAAAAGTATTGAATGAAGTATCTTCCCCACGTGGCAGGAAATACTGGTTTATTTCTTGATTTAGTTTCCAGCCTTTGCTTAGCAAATGTCTTTAAGCCTTTGAGTAAAGATAATTCCAGGAGACAAGTACTAAAAGTGTTTGCAAATAAAAATGCCTGAAATAAAATTGCTGGCTGATATTTTCACTGAAGGAGATTACTCTTAGCTGCCCTGGTGTTACGAATAGTGGTTTTAAGAAACACAGGATTTTCTTTGCCCCGTGTAGTATATACAAACAGAACTATGCAGTTGTGTATATAGCCTAGCTAGGTCGGAGATACCTCCACTTGATTCAAATCATGTGTTTTCTTAAGTCTGCATTTCCAGTGAGGTACTTGAAAGGCTGAGAAGCATTGCATGTAAGCATGGAGAAGATACATTTCTCTCTGTCATTCAATTATGAAATATGCAGCTCTATAGGATTTGATAACGGTGACATAAAAACAATGGTATCTTTGAAGAAGTATAGAGACCATATCTGAAAGGCACATCAGAGCTATAACCCTTTTCTTCTCATCGTGCTCACATGCTTTTGACAGCGGAAAAAGGATACACTGAGCAGATGTAGAGGGATTTCTGTGTCTGCAGGCGAAATGTTCTTCAGTAATTATAACTCCTTTTAAGTAACTCTTGGGAAGTAACATCTCTGAAATGAGATTGTGCAGTTGTTTAGGCCAGGGAGTATATCTGGCAGTGATTCATTCAGACACTGTTTAAAATGTCGTTTCATGAAGTATGCAGTTCTACTTTGCTGACAATGACAACCCGAAAAATGCTGGGACGTACTCTAGCATTTTAAGAAAATGTTTTTGCTCTTACACCTGCCAGGACATTTGAGGCCTTGTTCTCTTTCTCCAGGATGTCTGTAACTTCCATATATAATCAATAGGCATTGCTCATATCCTGTGCTAAGAAAATAAGGCCTGTATGCCAGTCTTTTAAAACCTGTTGTCTAAAGAGCAGCGTGTAGATAAAAATATCCAGCTTTTTCAGTGGTGGTAGATGTTTTTCCTTCTCTTCAGTAGGCCTTCCATAGTTGGTTTTACATACTAAAGGTCTGGTTCTTCATCACTTTAAACCAGTGGGGGACTTAACTTTAATTTCAATGTTGTGAGAACTGACCTAATGGAGAAAAGGTGCGTGACTTCTGAATGGAAAAACGTACCTTTCCTCCCTGCTTGTAAGGTGGGAAAATAAGGTTTATAATGCTTTTGCATTCCATATATTATAAATATGCTTTAGAGGTGTTTCTATTACTGTCATGGCAAGATATGCATTGCAGAGATTTTTAAAAGCAGCTGTGCATCCAAGCTCCACATAGATTTAATAATCATAAGGTCCCAGAGCATAATTGTTTCTCTGTATTGCATTGCAAAGCATTCCAGGGACTTTCTCTACATGAAATCTGGAGAGATAAACAGCATGCCTGTATAGAAGTATAAATATTTTTCTCCAAGACATTTAGACTTTCACATGCTGTTGAGGGTTGTTTTTCTTGAAGGCCTGGGTGTTCCAAACATTTTAAGGCTTGATGTGTTGTAGTTTTAGCTAAGGGTGGGTGTATCTTTCAGACCTTGAGGTTTGGTTAACACTGCCAACTATTTCTGGGATCACACGGTTCATTCGTCTAGTTTAGGCCTGAAAAAACATTTCTCCTGTGTTTCACTTGTGGAGTTTTTGCTTTTTTCCGTTTGTTTTTGTTTATTCTGTTTCTTGTTTTGAAGTAGGATTTCTGTTCTATGCTCGAGTTGGAACATCACCTTAGGAAAGATCGTGTGTGTTTTGTAATGTGCAGCTTGTGGTGCCTCTTTGGTGTCGCTGCCGGAGCCAGGGATGGCTGGCTCGATAATAAATATTAAGAGATTCTTTAGTGAGGCTGTGGCATGTGAACAGCAACATCTGGCAATCTCGACCTTCCCATCAAATAATCTCAGCACTCGTGTTACTTTAAGCCCAAATGCAGATGGGAGTTACAGTTGCCCTGGCAGGTATTGGTGACTGTACTGAATAAACACACACATGTACACGTCCTTGCGGAACGCTTCTTTTGACTTCTTTCCATGTGGAAAGAAACCCAGTAAAGTACGTATTTTGTCAAACTTTTTTCTTCTAATAGCTAAGTGCATTTGAAATTAGATCAAGTAAGTTCACCATCCCTAAGTTTCAAAGCTTCTGAGAAGCTGGAGTGTGCATCTAAGAAATTGCAGAGTGATTTTTACATTTTTTCTGATCTGTTTACTACAGATAATCAAGTTTCAGTCAGTTTGTCACGCACTGGCTGAATATGTTATACAGCTTAAATTAAATGCTCTTCCCAAACAGTATTTTTTCCCCCTGTTTAATCACCCTCACAGTTTAAAAATTTGTGATCTATTTGTGATTTATTTCTGATTTGAAAAGACTACTTTAAGACTCCAGCTGTTGGTTCTAACTATGCTTTTTATCCAGGGTAGACAAAATCCCTCTTACCAACCATTGTTTTCTCTCATTCAGAGCATGTGTTACATGTATATACACACACACACACACATATGTATGTGTATACATATAATCAAGTCACCTCCTGGTCCTGTTTTCAATAAACCAAACTCCTAGCATTCTTCAGGTCTCCTAGAGACACTTTTTCTGCAGCCACAAGCAGTTGCATTATTCTGCTGTTCCTCTCAGTTGCTCTTTGCTTCTGCTCACTATTTCCTGTTTATAAATCCCAGGATCGTACTTTTTTTTTTTGCCGTGAGGTTACCCTTGAACTCCAAATGGCTGTGGCACTTTTTTGTTTGGTTTGCTATCCTGCCAGAATAACTACTGTCCAGGTTTTAGTGTCCTCTTTTCCCCCTCTTTTTCCCTCTTGCCCCTCACTTTTCTTTTCCCCCCTTTATTTGTTTGCCCAGTCTGGCTTCCTAGTTCCTAGAAGCATCACCTTGCTTATAGGTGTGCATTAGGAAATGTGTATCACTGCAGGGGGCCTGGCATCCCTCCCCTGCTATTCCCTCTGCTTTCTTATGCTATTTCATATAAGAAACAGGCTCTGTTGCATATGCACAGTTGGGCTGGATTTTCCTCAGGAACACAACTAGGTATATCTTGGGAGATACACCAAGTAAATGTAGGAACTAATGTATCAGAAGATATTCCTGATTCTCTGTTGAGTGACCAGGGAACCAGCATTCCCAGCTCTGCTATTGATTTTTCTCTGTGACTTGGACACCTTGCCCCACTCTAAGCTGATAATATTGACTTTACAGCCGGTGGAGAGAGAAGATTGTGGTGTTACAGCTGCAGAGAATAACACACAACCTTTCGGCGGGATCAGGAGCAATCATTTCTAGACAGGGTCAAATGCAGAAAAGCAGAATGCGTGGTGCTGACCAGGTTAGTGATGGTCAGTAGGGAATAGTGATGGTCAACAGGGAATTCTAGCTGCTTCAACACATTCTTTTGCTATGTGAGTCAGGACTCAGGTTGGTTATTTACTCAGACTGAGCAGAAGCAGACAAGGTACCTTGTCAGCCGTACCCTAGACTCCAAAGCTGACGCTTGAATCAGTCAATCAGAGGAATGTTAACTAACACAAAGATAGCTTAGTTGGGTGAAAAAAGAAAAAAAAAAAAAAACAAACCTAGCAGTTTATTTAAATGAACTCTCTGCTGCATCAAATCAGCATTTTTAGGTGGCCTGTTCTCAATTTTGTCTCAGTTGTTCTGAATTATGTCTCTTTTCCTGTGATTCTGTATTTTTTATTTATATATAGCCAAAGCATTACTGAATTTGTCTTTAGAAAATACTGACACTATAGTTAAAAAATTGAGTTTGTTGCTTACCAGACCTTTTTCTGTGATGTACAAAGAGGCCTTGGAAGTTTTATTTTACTCCAAAAGCACTCTCACTCTCTGAAGTTGATGTTCTTACAAATTATTTTAACCTGGTTTTCAATGTTGTAGGTAATTTAACTACATTAGTAGGAAAACCAATTTTAGTTAAGCTTATCTCTGTGCATAATGCAGGAAAGAATTAACATTTATCTTCTGCTTAATTTTTTTTTTTTAATTAGACATTTTAAGTGTTGTTTACCCTAAAGGATTGTAGGGACAGCTGGAGAATTGCAAAACTAACAGTGTTAGAGACTAATGAAGCTTGATGTCTTGAGAAAGGAGGTGAACTTTATTATCTGAAAAATATGGTTTTGCCCTGAATTATGTCTGATTTATACTAGTTTTACCTATTTGATTTTAGTATGTCAGGGATAGGTCCCCTTAACACTACCACTTGAAAAAAAAGGCCAAAGATGCAGCAGCTCTGCCTCATCCTGAGGATGGAAGTTTTCCCTGACAAGGCTGTTGAGCAAATAAGGTCCCTCCAGCAAATGCAAGAGAGACTTTATTATTCCTGTTTATGTCTGAGGTAAAACGAAGACACATCTCACTCTATTTTGAGGTGTTTGCTTGATTTTTCTTTCTTTATGTAATTCAGGAAGTCACTGGCATTTGGACATTTATAGCTCATAAACAGAGAGAGGCTACAAATGTTCCCCCTTATTTGCTGTGGCATCGGTCATCCCTGTGATGCTAACGTGAGGTGATGAAGAAGGTTCAGGCTAGTAGCTATTGAGCATAATAACAGAAGACTTTTCTTTCTGGGAATGTCGTTAAGATGGCAGCAACTAGAAAAGAAGTGTTGGCAAATGTACCACTATTAATCAAACCTATCCATCCCCTATATGGAAAAGTATGTCCAAAGGTATGGAATGGCTTCCATATGAGGAGTGGCCGAGTAAGACAGGGATCATTCAACTTGGAAAAGAGATGTCTGAGGGTATATATTGTAGAGGTCTGCAAAACTCTCATAAAAATCTAATGGCACTGGAGGGATGTTCAGCAATTTTGGAGGGTATGGCAATGTCAGTGATACTCTGCCTCAGATTTGGCTTATTTGACTTCTTGTTTCATTCTGCCAATGTGTTCCTGGCCTTGTGCTTGAGATTTGGCTTATTTGCCCTTTTCTTGTTGTTGTTTGGTTTGATGTTTGTTTGTTTGTTTGTTTTTCCCATGTGTTTTCAGAGTTTTCCATCTTTTACTCCATTTTAATTCATTGTTCTTATCAGCTACTTTTAATCCCATCCCCCTGCGTGGAGCAGTAAAAGCATTTAGAGTGTTTTTGCACCTCTGGGGAAGTTTTATCTGAGTGAGGAAAGAGGAAATCCCCTGAAGTAATTTTTACAAAGTTCCAGGATTGCTGCTGCAAACCTGTTTCTTGCCCAGCTAATTCGAGGTCACTTGAACTGGAACATGCCCAGCAGTGTTTGCTTAAAACCACACCAAATGTGCTGTGCTGTTTTCTAGTCTGTGCTTTTAAAATAGCAAAGCAGTCCAGCCCACGTAGAGCCACTGGAGTTGTAGTATGTGACTTCAGTCAGAGGTGTCTTAATCTCTTGCTTTGGGGATATTCTGTGTTGGATTTGTAGGCAAGTGTGTCTGAGGGCCACTTCCGTGGAACTCCACCTTCTCCAGAGGAAAGCGGGTACCCTGTTCAGGCTGCTCTGACTGGCAGGTTTGATGGTGCAGGAGGAGGATCTGCACAGTCGTGCCTCTCCCATCTCTCAGTGTCACCATGTCCCCTTTCCTCCAGCCTGCGGCCCTTGGATTGGCATGAAAGGGGGAGAGAAGGGGGTTGCAGGGGAGCCAAGGCAGCCTTGAGCTGTCCCTGTCTAAGAATTCGGGTGCTGATGTCAAAGACCTTCAGCAGGAGCTCTGCTAACTGATGGGGAGACCTGCTGCACCTCCGAGGTGCTGGGGGAGTTGGGGAAGGTGCAGGAGAGATCAAGGGTGGGAGCAGCACCCATGTGGGGACTCTGCGGTGCCCTGGGGGCCCTCGCCAGCTCCCCGGTGCTGCAGTCCGTGCTTGGACTTGCACTGGGAATCGATGTGGTCCCAGTCATAGGGACCGGTGATGAGAAACTGTGATTAAGAAAATCCCCTCTGGTCCCTATCTATTTCCTTTAATGAATAGTTTTCAGGCAGAGTTGCAAATGAAGCCTCATGGGTTTAAGAGGTATTTTCAGCTGCGTTGTAAGTATTTGTAACATCATGTTATAACTCAGGTATTCCAGCTGAAATGAGATTTTTGCATACATGTCTTTCTCTCCCTCTCTTTTTTTTTTTCCTTTTTTAATATCTGAGAAAGTTCCTATTGATACTTTACTGTCCAGGGTCAAATGTTGTTTGTTTTGCACATGGCACTAATACTTTTATAACACCTTCTCTGACATTATGAGTAAATGGGCAGAATTTGTCACTACATCAAAAAAATCACTGATTCTGCCTCTAAATTTAGATGCAGAGCTGTAATTAATCTGCATAACAATGACTACATTTTTTTTCTGTGTATAGTCTCATGCTTATTTCCTAGTTTTTGTGTATTTGCAATATTATTTGTTCAGAAAGTTTGCAAAACACGAACAGCACATAACTCTATGACCAAGACATAATTCCGTACAGCTATTTAATTATGCAAACATCAGCCCCAGTTACTTCCAGCATTGTTGATTTATTTCCCTCGTTTTATCTTGGAGTATTCCATGCATCTTTGTGCACCGGTAGGTTGCATTTCTACTTGGTGTGTTTGCATATTGTCAGGGTATGGGATTGAAGTTTGGGAGGGGGAACCGCAGGTCCCCGCTGCAGTTAGCTGTGCTAGTGTGGCTGGCCTGGTGTGTGCAGCAGGGAGCTGTGCTTCTTGCTAGGGTTCAGCATCTCGCACTCCCCCGCGGGGATTTCCCCCTGCAGTCATAAACAGCAAGGGGTACAGCCTCTCTAAACCCTTCCAGTACCATCAGCTGACTGTGTTTTTATCCCATATTCTGTGCAAGCATCCTGATTCACCCAAATACAGGCTTACATGGGGAGAGATCCATAGTTTGAGGGGAAGAGGGTTTAAACAGGGATACAGTGGCAAACTTGGCATTTGTGTCCCCATGCAGGGGTGCAACGATGGTAGCATCTACCAGCTCTTGCCAAATTACCATGCTAACAGAAGGAAAGGCTCCTGGGCCAGGCAGGGCTGTGCTCAACCCTGCCCCTGTTTCCAAGGAAGATGTGAGCAGTTCCAGCCATTCTGCTTATTTATCTTGCCTTTTTGGAGGAGTAGCAGAGCTGCTTGCCTGTCAGGGGTGAGGCTGAGATTTAGATGCTCTGCCATTACCTTTCATGAACCTTTACTGAGTTGTTCAACACACTTGCTCTAGTTTCCCCATTTGTTAATGGAAATATATTTATACCTGTTCTAAGAGTGCCAGGCACAGTAACTAGCTTGTGTTTGCATTGTACTCTACCCTGAGTACTTAAGATGCTATTTAAGACATATTTTCTTTTGGCATGTTTCCACTGAAGATAGCAAAGCAGCTTCTGCTTTACACAGTGGGTGTGTTTTGCCACAACTCTGAAAAGGTCATATTTTACTAATAAATTATCCTCGTAGCGTATTCTGCTATGAGTTGGAGCATTTCCTAGCTGTAAGGCCTGCATGAAGAAGCCTGTCTGGCCACCTTGTACGTGAAAAAAAGAAGATAAAGCGTTGCAGTGCAAACTCCAGAACAGAGAACTTATAAGAAGTGACATGTGCCATTGACAGTGTATATATTCTTTAGTACACAAGAGAGGTTTCTAGAGAGGTCTGCAGTATAAGTGATGAGCAGTTATAATAAAGTACTGCCCTGGCATGATAAGAGTCTCAAAAATGTGTGCCTTGGTTTGGGTTTAGGTCTGAGGAAACTTCTCAGAGAACCACCCATTTTCTGTAATCAAGTGTGAATAAATAACACCGTGTTGGTTCATTAGCATTGGTTAGTTCAGCGGACTGATGACCTGGCACTATGGGAACCAAGCCCAGGAAAAATGCAACTATCGTGCTGAGTTTGATTTTGTGAGTTTTTGTAGCTTTTTACTTCTTTTTCCTTTGCTGCAGTTTCTGCATAAAATTAGAGGAAGTCAATATATTCTGAGCTCTTACAGCCTTGGCAAGATCGGCATTGATTACAAAAACATGAACAGAAATGTCTTTGTCCCTAAACAGTAATAAACAGTGGCTGAGACTGCTTTTCACTGGAAAGATCACAGCCAGAAGCATCTTGCCTCTCCTGGTTTTAGCATCGAAACAAATGAACCGAGAGCAGCCCTGCTGGAGGTTATTGTTGTTCACTTCAGGACCAAATTAAAAACTTTTGTATCCATCACTTAAATACTGTAGCCAGTCATTAACATTAGTAGGTCTTTTTTTCTTTACAGGTCGTTTAATTGTCCTACTAGATATTTGTGTTTCTGCAATGAAAAGTGTTGCATTACAATAAGGTTGTCTAAGAAAAAAAAAATGCATAAAAGAGTTTCCTTCTTTTATAAATGGGAAAAGTGCTGTAGGGAAAAGGTGTTGCTCCTCTCTCCAGGGTTGCTGCATTTCCCTTATAAGGAAACCTGATTTACAGTGAAATGTTTTGGAAGATGGGCAAGGGACCAAGGCGAGCGCTAACGGTGCCAAGGAGAAGCGGGAAATGAGGGAGAGGATAAGTTGAAGGAAATATCTCTCTGCTTTTAAACGGAGAAGGAAAACAAATTGGAAGTGTGGGTGGTGGGGGAGATGAAAGCACCTACGTCATTGTAAAGCAAGAGCTCTAGTTTTAAAAAGGAAAAAGATTATATGGTGAAAACTCATATTCTGATAACTTCAGTAGCTTGAAATCCATAAAAAACGGGGCTACGTGCTGCTATGCTGTGTTTGCTTCTGGCCTTCCCCTGCATTTTTTTTCCCTCTCAGGCCGGGGCTAGCTCTGCCTGCCTGCTGGGTCTCAGGGTTGGCAGCCAGGACAGAGAATGGCCAGGCTGCTGCTGTCCTGTCCCTGACGGAAGCTCCCCTCTCCTCTCCCTCTCCTCTCCCTCTCCTCTCCCTCTCCTCTCCCTCTCCTCTCCCTCTCCTCTCCCTCTCCTCTCCCTCTCCTCTCCCTCTCCTCTCCTCTCCCTCTCCTCTCCCTCTCCTCTCCCTCTCCTCTCCCTCTCCTCTCCCTCTCCTCTCCCTCTCCTCTCCCTCTCCTCTCCCTCTCCTCTCCTCGCCAGCCCCACCAGTGGGTAGGCAGAGTCTTCTGCATCCCACCCCACAGCCTTCCCTCACTGCAGGATGAAATCCTTCCCAACACCTCGCCAGTCCCTTGCCACTGGTGACAGTGACACCTTTCTGGGATGGCACTGAGGGGTGTGGTGGACAGGCCCTTCTGCAGGACCCAGGTGTGGTGTTTGGCATAGGGGGTGATGCAAGTCCATCTCTCTGGGACAGCAAGTACATCTCTTGTCTTGCTTCTGCTTTCCTCTGCTTTGCTCCTGTGTTATACCCCCCATGGTGGCAGCTGAACCCTTGATGCCCACCTACGTGGTGCACAGTTTTGAGCCACCAACCCACCCTCCAGCCTCCACACCAGAAACACACACTTCTGTCTTGGTTCAAGTCCTGGCTGGGGCTTTGGGAAGCAAGAGGCACCAACTGTTTCAGCCTCAGTCCTTGTTCGTCACTGGTTGCAGAAACAGGTGTGGTTTCCCTACTCCAGCTCAGAAGATTTTTTTGACTTAATCAGACCTCTGACTTTGGTCCTGTTGTTTCACTGTCATGACTGAATCTTTTGCCTGTCCAGGAGAGATACAACTTTCAGTTCCCAGTTAACGTAAAAGCAAGTCTACGGTTTGACACCAAGGATCTATTTGTCCCAGCATTGTGTATCTCAGAATGACAAGCAGCAGCTGCTTGAGGAAGAGTATATTGCAGGGTGAACCTTTAGTCCTGCCTCCCCAGAAATGTTCTCCCAGCTTCCAGCAGTTTGTGGTCCTTGGGTGTCTTTTGTACTTGGTGGCTCTCTGGTGTTTTGGAACACCAAGATTTAGCCCCTCATTTAGCCCCTTCTTTTCTCATGTAAGACCCTTCCTGTTTTATTCAATACCACCTTTTTTTGCTTAAGAGTCTTTCGTGAGGAACCTCACTGAATAACTTTGGACAACCTGATCTGTAGTTGCACAAATCTGTTGTGAAACCTCATTGGAAACTGGTGACCTTTCTAGTCCTCTGGCCTTGACACAGTTTATGCAAGAGATTATAGATGATGTTTGTAGTCATTTCACCTATGATGTATGATGAGTTGACTATGTTTTACTGTTACTTACTATATTACTCTTCTCTTTGCCAGTTTTTTTCTATAATCTCATTTGCTGATGCTTCCATTTGAGACCAATGTCCTGAATGCCCCATAAAGGAGAGTCCCTGCAGGGTAAAGTCCTTTTGCCCATTTTGATTTTTTACTGGTAATGCTTCCTAGTTGATCTGTGTAAGAGTCTAGGATGTTGTTTAAACAGCATTATGCTGCTGCTTCTCTGAAGTGGGTGAAGCTCAGAAATCAGCATTTCTGAAATATTGCTTTGGTTTCCGAAATTAATTTTTGACTTCACAAAAATGTAATTTAAGACTACGGTTATTTCTAAAGGAGAAAAATAGGCGACAGCTGATACTCTGGTCAATTTACACCATATAGAACAGAAGAACTAAGATTGAACTCTCATTGGTGGTCTTAAAAACTTGGAACCCTTGTTGCAACTATAAAAATGTTAGAATAATTTACACGGCATTAAAAATTTCAATTGAAATGCCATCAGATTAACCTATATACCATTTCCTATGTAATTTAATTATGAAGAAACCAAACATAATTACAAGGCAATAACATTTTCAAAGATAATAAGGTCTGCAGCAAAAGGTAGTATCTTCTAATAGCCCAGCAGACTATTCTTGGTTGTAACTGAGACAATTACAACTGCAGCACCATCACCATGGATTTGTTTTCATTCTCTTCAGGACTAAATTTTCAGCTGAGCTGCTGTTCTGTAGAAAAAAAAAAATATATATATAGTATTCTTTAAAAAATTATGTCTGTGCTTTGCTCCAACTTTGCTTTAAAATGTTACATGTAGTCCAGATCATACTGAAAAATGCATTCACGGAGGCACAGGCAGCAGCAGGAGCGATGGCAGGAGGGCACTCCTATGGTTGGCAGCACAGTGAGTCCTTGTGCAAAGCCGAATTGGTTCTCACTGCGTGGGGCTGGCAGGACCCACGTGCCGCGGGCTGAGCCGGGGGAGGATGCTCCAGAGCTGGGCACAGGCAGGCTGTCGGCAGGTTTAGATCTGCATTTGTTTAGCTTTTTCTCCAATAGCTGGTAGTTACTGAAATTGATTCCTAAAAATGAAATTATTTCTTCGAGAAGTAAAGGAAGAGTTGCTTAAGTTCTTGCACCTCCTGTGAGGTTTCTATTCCTGAGCTCTAAGCAGGACTGGACACTGTCTGTTTTATCAAAGCAATTTCTGAACTCTGAAGTAGTGTTTGAGTTTTCAGTTACAAAATTTATATAAGGGAAATACTTTAGTACCTGATTTTGTTGTACAACATAAGAGAAATCCTTATTCACATCATGATAGGCTATCTTGGGGAAGACGCTGTACGCCTCCCGATTTGGAATTTTACTCAAATAACTCAATTAATTATTTCTCTAACTGACTTCCGGCAGTTGCCAGGCATGAAGAATTAAATCATCTCGTCTAAGATGTGTCAGAAACATACCACTTTTTAGAGCCTCCATCAAAACTTGGCAAAGCATCACAGGAGCAGCCCGCCACTGCTGGGCCTGCCTGCAAATCAAGAGAAGAGGGGGATCATTTGCAGTATCACCACCTGAAGATTCCAGAGCAGAACCAAGAAATATCACAGGTTTGTGAGCACTGCCTGTGGCCAAGGTGGAAAATATACGTACATCTTCTGGCTGTAACATCTGTTGATTTCTCCTACAAAAGCTGCTGTTACAGAACTGAAGTCTGTCTTTTCCTCTGTCACCAGTGAATAGATTGTTACAGTTGAAAAAGTTTTCAATTTCACGTAAAAAGCATCCCAGCTGAAGTCCATTTCCACAGCCAAGTACTGTGGGGAGGAGGAAGGTTTGGAGAGGGTCTTTCAGGTCTTTTTGCTAGGTGCGCACCTTGACATTGAAAACCCTCTCTGATTTTATCACTGCTTCACAACTCTGCCTTCCAATGCCACGTCAGGGTGTCGGTGGGTGGCTGACACCTGCTGCAGACTTGCTGTCCATCTCCCCTCACTCCATGGTTCCTCCTGCTGTTAGCGGTGACCCAGGAGATGGGATGACTTCTTCTGCAGGCTGGGGTGAGGAGGAACCCAGGGTGACCCACACAGGAAGGTGCAATGCTTGGGGAATTCGGTATATCAATACCTATGAATTCCAGAGCATCCATTTGTAAGAGAATGAAGTAGCCTCTGCTTGGCGTGGTTGTGCCATCGGTGGATTTGGCATAGGGCTACAGGTTTGGCCCAGGCGCTGGGCTTGCCCACAGCTCCCCAGCGTGGTCCCCCTGGAGCCAGCAGTGCCCGCCGATGACCCTGCCGATGGCCAAGCCTGTGCAATGCCCTGGGGTGCAGAGCCCAGAAGCCGAACAGCAGCCTGGAGACCAGCAGCACATTTTTCCACCCCAAAATATTTGGTTAAGTGAATACATTTCAGCAAGTTAAAGTGACTTAAATGATCCCAAATGCCTGCAAGTTCCGCCTTACGTGTTTTCTTATTGGCTCACAAGGAGAGATCAGTGATATGTTAAATGCTTCCTAAGCCAAAAAAGAAGAAAAACAATCCATTCACTGCAGCCTGAATACCTTTGATTTGTGAATCTCTGATTCATCCTGACAGCTACTTAAAAATTCATGTCAAACTCTGCATTAATCTTGGCCAGAAAAAGAAAAGAAGTATTTTAAGTAACAAGAGTACCACAAAATGCAGTTACCATTGTGGATGTGTGTAATGAAAGGCATCATTAGTGTTTAACTCACAAGAGAAGCATTGGTACAAATTACCAGACTGCTTATTTTTTGAAGTCTGTTCAGCAAATGTGTTCTCGGGTGTAGAAATGCATCTCTGACATTGATGGTTCGTTGAATTATTGCTCTTCTTTCATATGTATAGTTTTCATGTATGTCGGAGCTTCCTGTGTGTCATTAGATACTGAACCTGAGATAATACAAACATTTTGTTATATAGGGGAGGAAAGGGAAATAAATTACTTTCTTTTTTAAAAATTTTATTTTCTTCTCAATATTTAGCATATTTGAGATTAAAAACTGTGTTAATGACTTGATTGATCAAATAGCATTCTTTATAGTGCCTTGGAGAAATTATCATAAACTCAATAAAATGTTAAAAAAAAAAATCCTGATTATTATTTGTTACTGATTTGGTAATTTTTTTTTCCAAGAATGCTTCATTACAAGTGGTAATGTTTTCTAGGAAAATAACCAGATAGCCTGCAATTTGAATATATTAATGGTTTGAATAAATAAAAGCAGCTGCTTTCCTCTTGCAATAGCTGTGTCTTCTACTTTGCATTTCTAAATGTAGTTTTACATAGCGTATATCTATGGTAATTCACTTAGTATCTTGTGTTTTGTAAAGTATCTGAAAAGGCCCTAGGCCCAAGGTGTCAGTAGGCAGTCTCGGCAGAGAGATGTAAGGAGGAGGAAGCAGAGAAGGGAGGTGTGTGCCTGCACTCCTGTTCAAAACCAGTGGTGGTTCCACCATGAACTGAAGCCACAAAGCTGCCCTATAGTTTAATCAGAAAGGGCAGGTGATGAAAAACAGGAATGAGGTTAAATGTATGCAGGAGATGAAAATTTTTTTTTCTCCCTCTTTTTCATAACTTTATTAGAGAAAGAAGATAGGACATTACTGTAGCATGCTTGTTTTATTATGACAAAAATATTAATTTCATAATTGAACAGTTGAATGGGATTCTTCATTTGCAACATGTCATATCTGGCATGTGCCCATTATTTACAGTTGTCCAGAAATATACTAAGCTATATTCAACTGAATTGTAATTAAACATGCTATTAAAGTTTTTAAAGAAATCTAAGATTAAGCATAATTAAACAGTTAAAATACTAGCTATATTTTCTACTGAAAATGGTTTTGTCTGTATCTCCCATTCATACAGGCTTTCAGGTAACGGTATTCATACAGTGTCCCAGATTGTACAGAAGGAGATGTTAGAGGTCCATACCGGACAAGGAGTGGGTCAGAATGGTGGCTTTTGAGAGGAGCTGATGAAAGGCGTTTCAGGGTTTTTTGGCTGTGGGATTTTTCACTATGGGTTCTTTTTGGCTGTCTGCGAAGTGGTTGCTCTGGTGCTTTGAGGTGCTTGGGTTTTCTTGTAGAGTGACTTCGAAAATTTTGTTTTCTTTAAAGAAACAGAAGAGAGCAAAGGAAGGCGTGTGGACAGCTAAGCACTGCTTCAGGCAATTTGTCTTATTGACAGCAGGAAAATTACTGGCATGGCACCGGTGCCCTTCTCAACCACTTTGAGACTTGGCAAGTTCTTCCTAGGCTGTTAGGGTAATGTTGGCATCTGCCTTTTGTAATAAACAGGTATCAGAAGAGTTGCAAAGGTAGATTTATCTTGGCTGCTGAAGGAGGGCTCTTGGTAGACAAATAAAGGGAAATAACTGAAAATGATTAATGCTTTATGGAAGAGTATCAGCAGGAAGATTAAGTTTCCTATCACGGATATCTAAAACTCTTTTGACTCAGCCGTACTATTGATTTCCACCTGTTTGATGGCTGCCCTGTTCATAAGCAGGGAAGTGTAATGATGGGAATTCTCATGAGAGGAAAAGCAGAACACTTTGCACCTCTACTCCAAGACTTGAGAGAGGAGGGTTCAGATCTCAGCTTTGCAGCAGACTTCGTGTGTGAGTAGCAACAGTCTGTCACAGCTACTTCAGTACCTCCAACTGATCCAGACACTCAGCAAAATTTGATGAAGTTTCCACCGCAGTTAGCGTTTTCCACTGAATGGCACTCACCTATCTGCTTTAGTAGGTATGAAATCCTGCTGGACACCTCTGGGTTTTTAGCACCTTGGAAAACCTGATTTGTACTCCCCAGGGGTTTTCTGTGAAGAAACATTTGAGCTGGACCATGAGAACAGGCACAATGCTGCACCAGCGAAGCTGGGGTTGGATATCGGCTTGGATGGGGATGCTGTAGGAAACACAAGACACCCTCTTGTGTCTCCATTCTCAGCCAAGAGATCCTTTCCCACCTCCGCTGATGTCCTGAGGTAGGACAGTCAAAACACAGGTAGCCATGGGGTTAGCAACATGCCAGCTGATTTCCTGGGATTTCAGCTGAAATTCTGAAACCCCACCTCAGCATCTCTCTGACTCCAGACACCCCCAGTTTGTAGCTTTCTAAATGCCAGTTTGTGATCATTTCACATGCAATTGTTTTTAGCGTGTTTCTGCATTAAAATGCGTCTTGTTTGTCCATAGCTGCTTAGTACAATTCAGGATTTGACCATTGCAACACATAGCTTAGGCATAAAAACTGTCTGCACAATTATGTTAAGCAGAAGAAGAGAGTATCCCCAATATTAAACCACAAAGATGTGATAGTTTATTTATAAAGCCAGAAAAGGCATTTAATGAGCTGCCCAGTCCCAGGTAATTTTGCACTATATTTGTCGTGTACAGAGGGGACGTAAAAGAAAGGAAAAGTTGCTTCAGCAGCATGTGATGCAAGCAAAATGAACCAGAATGGAGAGCTGATGCAGAGTCAAGGCTTGAGGCTTGATAGAAGGGCCCATTGCACACAGTCATGGCTTCAGAAAGATTGACAGGACTGTAGGAAGCCCTTGCCCCATCCCGCACCCCTTTGCCACCCCAGCTGTGCTGACTCACGTCCTTGTGAGGCACAAACTGCATTGGGGGCTGCTCTGGCCTGCTGTAGCCTTTTTTGTGGAATAAAACAGTGCTCTTGGCTTCAAACTTGCATTAGTTGGTGAGTCCAGCTCCTAGCACGGGCTCCCAAATATCTGCGTGGGCTCAGGCCGTGGGGAGCCTCCAGCGGCACAGGGTATGGGTGAGGTGGGAACATGTTGAGCTGCTATGGTCTCTGCAGGCATCTCCTGCTGGCAGCCCTGGGCAAGGGCATTGATGCTTTGGCATGTTCGGGCTGTGAAACTATGTGGGGCTCTGTGATTGAAAGCATTTCTGGTCCAAATGTGGGGTTTGGAGGGGCTTCTCTGGCAGACTTGTGACCCTGTGAAATGGGCTGTGATAAATGTATATGGAGTGTTGGACGAAAGGATGCTATGGCATGTCTCCCCTTCTGCAGTGCTTCCAGCAGTGTTGTCTAGATAAGCCTCAGTAGTGCTGGAAATCTGTGTTTGTGTCAACCCGTGAAACATGTTTTACATATCTGAGATTATAGGAACATACTATGTAACTGGTTCTAAGTGAAACCTTCACTACATCTATCTGACCTACCTGTTGTGAAAAGCAGCAGGAGAAAGGGGAGCTTTTTTTTGTTACTATTTTGCCTTTTTTTTTTAAGTTATTTTTTGCCTTGCCACATCCTCTTATCATTTTATTACGCGGCAATCACCTTTTATACTTAAGGTTTCTTTTCTCTCTTCTGTCTGACAGGTCTAGAAGATGTTGTAGCAATAATGATTCCTGAACCCAAAGGAAAAGAGATAGTGAGCCTCCTGGAGAGGAACATTACTGTGATGATGTACATAACCATCGGGACACGCAACTTGCAGAAGTACGTCAGCCGGACCTCTGTGGTGTTCGTCTCCATCTCCTTCATTGTGCTGATGATCATCTCGCTGGCGTGGCTGGTCTTCTATTACATCCAGCGATTCCGCTACGCAAATGCCAGAGACAGGAATCAGGTGAGCAGTGCTGGAATGGCTGTTTGTGTTTCCAAAAAGTCATCATGGGTTTCAGCTTTAAGTAACTTAAAAGTAAAATCTGAGGAAAAAGAAGCCAAGGCTTCTGTCAATATAGATGGGATTCTGGAAAAAAAATAAATTAATAAATACGTAGTGTGTATATGTTATGTGTTTTTTCCTCTGTGCAAAACACACAAAAAATAGACAGAAAGTTGATAATGCTTATTAGTGAAAAGATTGCTGTCATGCATATAGCCAAGTGACATGGAAATACATATAACTAGTGACCCGTGAGATCAAAATGATGACTAAAATATAGTGAGGTATATGAACGTCTGCGTGTGACACAAGGGTTCACAGTAAGTGAAGAAAGAAAGAAAGAAAGAACAGATTGTGTTTTCATTTTAAGACTTTTTTAGAAGTATTAAACATGTCCCTGTTCATTTATCAATGATCACTGAACATGTAAGTACTGTAGCAATGACCACCAATATTATTACAGCGTTGCTTTTGGTTTTGGCATCTTGTCCAAACCCCCGGAAAAAGATACAAAACATATAGATCTGGAGAGAAGTCAACAACAGTGAGAATGAGCCATAGGTCCTGAGGCACTCTGGATTTATAAAGCACTGTTCATCTTTATGGTAGTTCAGCAATGAATAATAAGAGCAATGATAATAATAAATTTAATCCTTTTCTTGTCTGGATGCAACTATCTAGGCATCAGCAAAACTGTGAAGCTCAGGCTTCTACATTTCATTCTAATGGTACATTAGAAAATGTTATCAACATATGAAATCTGAGGAGATAACCATTTTACTGTGGGGAAAAAGTGCACTGTAATTCAGAGATGTGTCTGGACCTTTAATAAGTAACTGTCAGGGCAGGGGGAGGGTTGCCTTGCTTGCTCAGCATAAAAAGTAAAATTGTGAGTGTTAATAATAATCTTGTAGAGAAAAGTACTGCCACATATTCTGTAATATATATTTAATGCATAAGGATCCCTCACCCACCTCCCCTATTGAAATTCAGGCATCCTCTGGGATGCAGTTGCTCTGTATTTACAGACAGAAAGAACGTATTTTCCTTTTAAATGTACAGTATGAAATTTTGGATAGCAAGAATGAGACTGTCCCAGCTGGAATCTGAACATTACTGGCAGCAGATTCGCTGTGAATGTAACGGCTGTGATAATTTTTAGATGCTTTGACTGCAAAAGCACGTGTGCGTAATTTATGTGTATGAGTACCGTAAGTGTGCTTTCCATCAAGTAATTATACAGACAGATTAGCACTGTAAATAGACATACATAAAGATGAAACCCAGTAAAATAAGAAGTTCCTTCAGCTAATGTGCTGTAGCTTGAAACTGATAGGTTTACATGTTCAAGTAGGTTTCCTTTTCAGTATTTGCTTTCCAAAATTTGAACAAGACTAAGATGCACAAGCAGTTGTCCTGTGCAGATGTTTTAAAAACTTTGTAGTTATGCTAGTTGTTTTTCAGGAGAATAAGAAAACATGCCTCCTAAGTTTTTTTTTTTTTTTTTTTTTTTTTGCTGAAGCTGTAATAATGATATGGGGTAAACTAGAACTTCTCCATGTACTTTATTCAGTTTTGCTTGATATCTCCTCTAATCTCTTCATTATCTCTTTTCATATGAAAAATGGTAGTGATAAACAGACAAAGCTCAACCAGTTGTGTTAATGAGTTGCTGTGGTTTGTTTGTGAGTGGTGGTGTTTTTGTTGTTGTGGGGGTTTTGTTTGCTTGTTTTGTCATTGTTTGTTTGTTTGTTTGTTTGTTTTTCCTTTTAGTCCTGGCTATGGAATGTAATAATGTAGGTAGTTTAGAAGAGCTCAGCTTGCTCTTGCCCTTTCCATGAGGATTCTTCTCTGTATCCCCTAAAGTTCTGTTTTTTTTCTCGTCTTTGACATCTTTTCTTGTAGCACAAGGATTGAATTAGAACATTCTATGTTAATATCGTGGATGTTCAGATATATACAAGAAGAAAGGTTTGTGTTACTTTGGAGCAGGATTCTTTTGTCACTGTGCTCAAGAGCTTTTGCCATTATAAGTTGCATGTGTCTTTTTATGAAGGTATTGTGCTTACTTGTTGGAAAGCCTTCATGTGTTTTAAACACCTTCATTGCTGGCCAGCTTTAGGAAAAATGCTTCGTTCTAGTTGTATTTGATGTACTCGGGATAAAGTTTATCCAAAGGGTAAGATTTAAATGGTTGGATAAACAGAGCATGAGATGCCGGGGCAACCAGCTGGCCTGTTCAGAGGAAGTTGTGCTATCGGTTCTTACCCCACAATGCAATAAAATCTGACTGTGTAGACTGACTGCCCTGTTCTGAAAGTGGAAAACACTGTGACTCATTTATTTTAGACTTCAGTTTAAAAAAAAAACCAACAACCTGACATCTGAATTATTTCAAATCTCAGAGTTTTAAATCAAGGCCTTATGAGTGCCTATGTTTTCTGTATCAAATAAGAACCTTTGCAGACCTCTTTGTTATCCTCTGTCATGGCCTTTGTAGGTTTGGCTGATGCTGGAGTTGCTACCAGGAGCAGTTCAGCCTCCTCTGGGTTGATAGTCTGGGCACTGTGCCGAGGGAATGGGACAGGGTGGCTGACTGCAAAATATGATTGACAGAACAAGCCGTTACCTCCAAGCAGGAGAGGTGTTGCACTATTACATGAAAGCATGAACGTCTTCCCTCAATCACGTCAAGTCTCCCTAAGTGATCTTCCATTTTGCCTCTTCCAAGGTGACCTATTGCAGCTGTGTCTTTGCTTCATGAAAAACGTGGTATGTCCTTTTGTCAAGCTTCAAAATCACCTTTGCCTCCTTTTCCTCTTTTATATGGTGACCCTCTTATCTTCTTGCACACAGCGTAAGTTGCTGTGTAAACAAGCAGTAAACCCAGAAGGAACTGATTTAAATATCCATTGAGAAAGCAACGAGTTCAGCTAGTGAGAGAGGCAACTAGAAATACTGAAGAATCTCCTGGAATAATTTCCTGAGACTCCCTGGTGAAATGAAACCTGAAGATACAGCGTATCTGTCTTCAGCCACCACTCTTCCTCCCCATATGTGCAAAATCCAGGTTCTTGTGCCAAAAGGAAGGCACAGCTCAGTCCCGTTAGGTGCCTCATTTTAATGAGTGGAGAATCAGGACTTCAAGGATTCTCAGTGAATGCCCTGGGCTGTTCATCCCCACTGGGCTGGGAATTTCTGTAGCGGAGCACAAAACTGTCTTCCATTGTGGGCTTCTGTCAGCTACGAATATGGTTAGATTTCAATTTTTATTTTAATACATTTAATTTTTAAGATGATCACTAGCACAGACAACTGTGCAGCACCTGTGGAAGTAGAAGGTAGGTAGTAATATTCAAGGTCTCCTCTCTTTTTCCCACCTAACAAGATGTCCAGGAAGTAGGTGGTTGCCCTGATGATACTCCCTTTCGATATGAAGAGGATATTTTTGTGTAAGGAAAGTGTAGCCAATCTGCTTCGCCAGTGGCTTGTTCCTAGAGCCCTCCTGAAAATGAGAGTGTTTCTCTGTGAAAGACTGTGGCAATCGTTTGCATCAAGAGACATCAGGTTGCAGAGCTAATTGCAAGCAGTTTGGAATTACATGACAAGTTAAGTCTGGAGATAAATCAGCAGAATGTGACTTGCTGTCTCAGCCCTGTAACAGCCAGGACGCAGACTTAAAAGAAAAAAAAAAGCCACGGACACTGCCAGTGTGTCAGATTTCATATTTCACAGGCAATAGTAGCATTCTCTTCTTGTCATCTGTGAGATAGGAAGATGGTGCGGGGATGATGTTTAAGTGCCAGAATTATTGGCAGGATTTCTTGCATGTCATTCCTTCCCCTTGGTTTCTTGGTAAGAAAATGTTTCATGTAAATCAATTTGAAACCGGGTGGGCTCCGTGAGTTTTGCAGGATAGTGAATGCTGAAGCAGGGAGTGATCTCAGTGGGACTGAGCATCCTGGCTTAGTCTTCAGGGAAGTATCTTTTTTAATAGTATGTGACTGGCAGCGTGTCCAGGGCCAAGCAAGTCTCTGAGAAGGAAAACTGCTGGCCATGGCTTTGAATGAGACTTCTGGGTCACTGAATAGAGACATCATCTTTGAAGCAATCTTAGGAAGATGCTTCCCATGACGGAGTCTGCGAACTTGATCTGTGGTACAGATGTGTTGGATACCTCGTCCTGATGGTGCACTTCATTCTGCACAAGGTGATCTCCTCCCTGCAAAGGCCGTTTAGTTTAGTTTATTTAGTAAAGCCGTTAACAGAGAAGCGCTTACTGCAATTTCTCTTCTGCAGCGTTTATGGCTGCTTTCTTCCTCAGGAACAGACAAGTGATGCTTTCTATGCCATTGTCCTTTCTTTTGAACTAGCATCACTGTCTCCACAAGACCACCACATCTGATGTGCTTAACTCTTTCCAGTCCAGCACTGAATGTTGCAGCCTTGCTAATGAGATTATGAGATTTATTATTACAAATCTCTAAGCCTCACTTTAAACCCTTAAACTGTTGCAATG
The DNA here is from genome assembly GCA_013399365.1 of Pampusana beccarii. Lineage (NCBI taxonomy): Eukaryota > Metazoa > Chordata > Aves > Columbiformes > Columbidae > Pampusana > Pampusana beccarii. The sequence goes on from VWYH01010317.1 coordinate 497,423, forward strand.
ACTCTTTTAGGGGAAATCATTGGTTAGTGATAGCATGCCTTTCATTCACATAGAGGAATCCTTTGAAAGTATGTTTTTACTCCAAGATATTCCTGTTCTTTCAAAAACTAAATTATTCTCATTTGCATGTAAGTCATGAACTCGTCTATTTAAGATAGATAAGAGAAAGCAAACATGAAAACGAGAAGATCAAAGATGTACATGAGTCTTTAATCTTGTCCTTTCCCCTGGAAGAATGTGCAAAAAAAGAACTGAGACATTTCATTAGTTTAAGTAATAATAATGATAAAAAGGAATCACAAGCAATTCCTGAAGCAGGACATAATGTCTCTTGTCTTGCTGTATGTTATCAGTCTGTCTTTGATTTACATTGGAGAAACAAATAGCTGGCAAGAAATGTTTCCAACTCGTGTCTGATCCTTTTATTTAAGGGAGACTGTGAGAAAAATGTACTACAGAAAATATGTTGTGTAACTACAAGATACTCCCTCACTTGTAATAATTAGTTATGTTGGAAAGCTCGTATGTAAATCTCATAGAAGCCAAGATCATTTTCACCTTGTTAGCCAGATCTGCAATTGCTCTCTGCTTTCACTATTCCATACGTTTTGTCAGTCTTCCATGTCTTTCCATTCCAATAAGCTCACTCTCTGTATTAAGTTCAGTGATTTTAATTGAATCTGAAGAACAAAGTGGCAATTTGTTAATCGTATCTGTATGGCGATTAGGTCCCAATTTACAAACCACATCCAGCTTCCTGCCATTTTTGGCTTTATGCTCTCACTCCCTCCAGCTGGAAACCCTTCCCGCTGACAGGCCCCGCTCAGGCAGTGCTCCCAGCCCGAAAAGTTGAATGTCTTCTCAGTCACCAGAGCTCCTCAGTGTCCCTCCTGCCTAACAGCACATGGCTGGAAACACGGATGGGGAGAGGAGGTGACGAGTTTGAGTCATTTTTTGGTGGCAAATTGGGATGCCAGGAGTAGGGTCACCAGTATGGTCTGGGGACAGGAGCACACGACACGTGAGGAAAGGTGGAGGGAGCTCAGCTTGCTAAGCCAGGAGGGGAGAAGAGGAGGAGGAAGGGCTCTGCTTGTGGCCTTCAGGTGCACAACTGCTGGCTGGAGAGAGGGCAGAGTCAGACTATTCTCAGAGGTGCACAGAAAAGGACAAGGGTAATGGCCACAAATTGCAACAAGGGAAATTCCATTTGTATATTTAAAAAAAAAAAAAAAAAAAAGACTGAGAGAGCAGCTAAGCACTGGAACAAATTATCCACAGAGGTTGTGAAATCTCCGTTCCTGCAGATATTCAAAACTTGACTGGACACAGCTCTGACTTTGAAGTTGACCCAACCTTGAACAGGGGGTGGGCGGACATGACCTCTCAGAGACCTTTCCAGCCCATGAGTTTGTCTCCACGTTGCCTCATTGTTGGGTTTGCACACGGGAGCAGCCAAGTCCTTGGAGCACTGATAACAGGCACAAACTCAATAGGCACAGGGTGCAGGGGTAGCTCTGCTGAGCAGTGGTTGTGTGAACTGTCCCGTAATGTTCTCAGCCTCTTGAAAGAAGCAGGCATCTCCACCTTCAGCTTTTGAGAACAGGGGTGTTTGTGTCAGGCTTTTATTGCATACTTTAATCCTGAGTGGCTGTGACCCTGCCAGCACAGTAAGAGTGTTTTGGAAATATGGGAGAACAGTCAGAAACAGCATGCGGCAAGCAATTCATGGTCCACTGGAGGGAAAGATAGAAAGGCAAAGAAAAAGCAAATGGTTATATATGGATAGGATGGATACTGCAGGACTGTATAGTGCTTTACCTATAAGAAACTGCAGCCTCCTTTTTATACCTTGCATTGCTCCTATAAAGTAGGCAACTCTGTATTGCAGGAAAATAGAACAGCAGAGAAGATGACATGTTTTTCATGGCTAACGAATTAATGGCTCGCTTTCGACACTTATATCTTGCTGAAGATCTTGCACTAGTTCTGGAACAGCATAAGAACAAAGACCTCCTGAATCTTAAGTCCAGCGTTCACTCTGCTTACCAGCCCAGGCCTCCTTTAATAATGTATTCTTTACAAGTGTCATTAAAAAAGAAGAGGGAAGTAGGATACCCAAATAGTGGATTTGTTACGTGCATTGCTACTCATTGGAGTAGTAAAAGTGCTGTAGTGTAGCATCATGATGGCCTCGTGTGCAGTCTGCACTGGAACTCCATGAGAGTAGCTTTGCCTCGTTGGCCGTGGTTTACCAGTGAGCCTGGAAATACCTACTGTGCCCTTATTCTGAATATCAGCATGACTGACCTCATCTGTTTATACAGTGCTGTCCTGTTTCATGTACAGTCACTTCAGATTATTAAGAAGCCTAGGGAGAAAAGGTGATAATTTCTGCATGAGGAGATATTCTTTGCTTAAGAGCAAATTTTGTGTTACAGCGCCGACTTGGAGATGCTGCAAAGAAAGCAATCAGCAAGCTGCAAGTCAGAACAATCAGGAAAGGTGATAAGGTAATTTTTCAAATTGCTCATTACCAAATGAAACCCTGTACTGGAGGATTCCTGCAGACCGCTGGGACAATGAGGCAGAACAGAAATGGCAATTGCTTATTTAGCTAGTATGTGTCCTCCAGGCGAGGGAGAAATAGTGGTAAGCAATTTATGGATGGAATGGAATAGAGAGAGAAGAAGGTGATTCTGTGACGATGCAGAAAATCCTGGAAGTTTAAACATGCTAACTAAATCTGCATGCTCCCCAGGGCAAGTTTCCAACTGGAAATGTGTTGAAAGTCAGACTTGCATGTCTTGAAGGGATTATTGGATTTGCAGCATGCATCAGTGACTGTTTTACTTTGTCACATAGGCTCTTGTATGAAGAGATTAGCTGACAAAATCGAAAAACGAAAATGATGGATGTTCTCTCTCCTGTAGGAAACTGAGCCAGACTTTGATAACTGTGCTGTTTGTATTGAAGGCTACAAGCCCAATGACGTTGTCAGAATCCTGCCTTGCAGGTAAGTTGAAGGTACTTTTAGTGCTGATATTCTCTCTTCAAGATAGGCTCTGTTCTGAGAGCATCACTCTGATAAGATTGCCTGAGAACCTGGGGGGAAGAGTGAGTTTATCATTTTGATTTATTCAAAATCTGTTCTGTAAAGTTATCCAGAATGCCTGTTTATTCAACTTGAAGTGAAAGTAGTATTAATCATGGTGAGAACCTGAGTTTAGCATGACAGTCAGAAATTTTGTCTGATCTGGACCTAATACAAAGTCTTTGGTAGGATTTTTACACTGAAGGTTTTGGTTTCTCTGTTTTTCTCACTGGTTTTATATCAGCCCGGAATAACTCCCCTAGAAGAATTTGCCCAACTGCAAGGTGAGCAGCCAGGGATAGAACAGGCTCCCACTCCTGTGGAACCATTTATTTTGCAGTCCTAGGCCGTGACAAGGCTCTAGCAAAGGGATGACTTCTATCAAAAAAACCCCATCCGTAAAAAGAGATACTGAGCAGAAACAGTAAAGCAAGAAGGGAATGTGACAAAGACCACATTATCTATTGTTGGCGTGAAAATATTCCCTGGCATGTGGGACACAGAGGTGACAAGAAGAGCTTTTGGGCTTGTTCTTTCTCTTTTTTTCCTCTGATGTGGATGTGTCCTGTACAGCACATACACTCACAATGATGTGGCAGCGCAGCCTCTTGCCCCCCATAACAGCTGTGTTCATCTTGCTGTGCCATTGTCTTGTCTTCTGTGAAGTGTTAGCTAATGGAGGATTTCTCTAAGGAAATCAACTTCTTGGAAATTTCCTAAGAACCATGGTCCCCTAGGAGAGCAAGAGCAAGTGTTTGATTTCCCTAGAAACAGGAATCTCAAGTGTTACACATACAGAGCACAGATCTTTTTTAGAGAGAGCTTTTCTTTTAGAGGCATGTTCACTGGCTTGGGAAACTGAAATATTTGTTTCTTTTCCTGCAATGTTGTTCCCTAGTAGATATTTTAATGTTACAAGCTGTCCACTTCTATTCATTCATGTGACTCATTAAATCTGTTTACTGCCATCACTAAATGGCAAACAAAAAGCAACAGATTAATCATAAATTTGACCTACTGTAAATCCCCCACAATGACAAATTGCATTTGAGCTTTTTTTTTTTTCTGCGGACAGACACAAACACATCACTTCATGAAGCAGAAATATAGAACATTGAGAAATTACCAGAAAATATGGACCTTGGTTTGACATCAAGCCTGTTTTCATAGAAGCATAATAAAGCCTGGAAATTTTGCACAACAGACACAGGCAGTTTTGGGAGGTAGATACATAACAGCAAAAAATGCGTTTATGCTCTAGTTTTCACTTGTGTCTTGCCTCATAATTCGATGACGCTCCAGTCAGACTTTGTCATCCGCAGTGTTGAGTCAAGCAGAGTGAATAGGAAACACATAGTTAACAGGTGATGTTCAGCTCTTGGCTGACTTAAAAGGTCGCCTAGAAAATGACTCATTCTAAAAGGTTAGCAGCAGTAGAACTGTCTTGTAAAATAGTCACAATTTGAGCCTCAGCAGTTTTCAATTATAAAAGCTCAAAAGATCTTTCTCAAGCAGCTACTTCTGAAGCCCTGGCTTTCCTGCTACACAAATTGTGAGGGCAGTATTTTACACATTCACGTCGGTTTGGACTTCCAAAACAGGAAATAGCAGTCATGACTCTTTCTGCTGTTGGCAGTGTCATCCTCATGGAAAAAAAAATAAAAGAAAATTAAAAAGTGGATTAACTTCTGTCTCTGTTAAGTGAGTAGGAGAGTGTTACATCTTAATAAAGACCTACAGGTTCTGTAGGTTTCTTCCTCCAGAATCCTCATTTAAACCACATGCAGTTTCTAGTGTGGGAAACTCATTAGACTGCTGTTTAATAACAGTCTGGCTTTTCACCAACCAGCACAATATGACACCAGTGCTGGCTGACCTTAGTGTTGCTATCCAGGAGGTGGTCGAGATGTAGAACTTTTTGCCTGCAAAGCCAACTATGCCCCAAGAGCTGCACGGGAAAGGTGCTGCTTTGTACTGGAGGCATTGCTGGGAAAACCACCACTATCAATCCCAATCTGTACAAAGCCCTGTATATCTTGAGATTTCTTTTTAAGGCTGCTGTAGCCTGCATCTCTTAAGAAAGTAGTACAAAAGATCCACCAACCAATATTGCAGTGGAGTCACATAGATGTTTACTAGTATATATTGTTTCCCCAAATGTCCTCTCTTTTCTGTTAGCAGAGAGCAGGCACTGGGATAGCTGGTTCTTATGTATCCCATGCTGGGAAGCTGGGAGGAGAAATCCAGTCAGCTTGTGCTTCTTCCCTTCTGTCCTCTTTAGCCACCTCCCACAACTGACTGTATTAATAAACTTCAGTCTACAGAATGTATTAAATAAATAAGGACTGACACTTGATAAAAAACAAAAAAGTGTTGGCTTGCAGCTGGTTTTATGTTTAATGGTACCAAGCATCACTGAAGTTATCTTTGAGGGCATTGACACAACATCAAATGTAACCAAGTTCATTGCTCTCAGAGTGACTTTTCATTGCCCTAGTTCATTCTGCTTGTCCTTTCTCTAGCTTCAAAATACCTTTGTCTTTTCTGCTTTGTCTTTGGAGAAGTTACTGGTGCTGCTGCTCCCAGTGTGTGCCTTTTACTAAACTTTTACTAACTTTACTAAACTTCTACAGAGAGGCAAGATGATTCTTTCAAACGCATCTCTACTGAGTTCTTCATAAGCTCTTTTTTTGGTTGTTTCATTTCTGACACTGATAAATGCGCTTTCTGACCTCATTGCAGCTTTTTTCCTTATACTGAACCTTCACTCCATGAACAACTGTGATTTCAGAGACCACTTTACTCCTTTCTCTTTTTATTACCTTCCTGTGAAAATTATTCATCACGTATTTTCTCCCTTTTGATTCCTTCCTCTCGCTTACCTTCATCATCATCATCACCATCATCATCATCTTCTTCTTTTGTCCTTCCTTCTTCCTCAAGAATAAACAAATACCATAAATGCACCCCCAAAAGCCCAAAGCTCCTCATTGGATACTACAGCACTGCTCAGTCTCTCATTGAAACCCTTCTCAGTCCTCTGATTCAGCTTTACGACTAATCCAGGCAACTGATGCTCTTACTCAGGGTCCCTGGGGATGTACCTCTTTTTCTGCTTTTGCCTCCATTTCTTGTAGCTCATGCTTTTCTTCTGAGAAAAATTACACGACTGCTGGGTTTGTTCATGTGAAAAGCTGGGACTAGGAGTAGAAGGTGGGAGGAGAACAGTTTCCCTTAACCTGGGAAAAAAAAGCTTCTCAAAATTGTTCGCAAGCTGAAAGCTTTACAATGGTTTCACAACAATCAAATTATTATTATTATTATTTATTTTTATTTTTATTTTTAGTCTTATTTTTATTTTTATTCTTATTTTTATTTTTAATTTTATTTATTTGATTATTTATTTATTTATTTATTTATTTATTTTTACTATTTTTATTAGGGGTTTTTTTTGGACTGAGCCCAAAATTATTTTTTTTCCTTGCGTGTTTAAAATTGCCGTTTTAAAGAACATTTAAGTACGTTTCAAACAAAAGTGATCTTCAGTTAAAAACTATGAAGTGCTATTTAGATAACAGTGAATGTAAAGCTCTGGGATTTTGAGGTTCTTTGCTTTTCTTTGCGCTCTGCGAGCTGTACACAGTCGCAGAGGAGCACAGGAGATGTCCCAGGAGGTGGCATCTGTGGAGCGGCCCAGGGGCACTGGCCGGGCACCTCTCGTTCTCAGGAGCTGTTTTTCCAACACGTTCTGCAGCCTCTGGGGATGAAGACTCTTGCAGATTCCCCTGATAACTCGTTGCTGTGCTTCACTACCCTGACTGTGATGGAGCTTTTGCTGTTGTGTAACCTGGATGTCACATGCTGCAGTTTAAGCACATCACTTTGTCTCTTATCCCAAGGAGGGGTGAAGAATAGTTGTTTCCTTTCTCCTTACGGGAGCCTTTGTTTTGTATGAGGATTGTTACAACATATCCTCTCCTCTTGCCTTCCTCTCAATTAATTAGTTACACTTCTGAGAAGCGTTTCAACCTATCCAAATGAACGTGGTTTTGCAAGGCATGTGGTTGCACAGAAAAAAAAAAATTTCTAGGTCTGGCTTTGATTGTCAAAGCTGTGTCCCGAGCCCATGCTTGAAACATCTCTCCTCTTGTCTCCTTGTATGGGTTATTATTTCTGAATTCATCCATGATGCCTCTACCCTCTCCTTTTTTTAAAAACTTGCATCAGTCAGAACTGCAGAGAGAGACTGATTTTTTTGCAGCTGATCTTTTTACATATTTGTCTTACCATATGATGGTGAAATATTGCAGTTGCTCTCTCATCTTACTTTGTGCTGATACATTTTGCTTGAATTTGGATGATAAACTTACCAGGACACCAAACAAATTACAATTTTTTGAAAGCCATAAACCTGTGTATAGTGCTATAGCTAACAACGAGTAAAATAAACTTGCAAATCCAAATCTGCAAAGCCTGCTACATCACTTCTCTGCACAAAATGTTTATGTGTTCCAAAATAGATATGATTGCTCTAAGTGTATAATGTGTATAATGTGATACAAAAATTTAAAAGTGGAAATCTTTATTTGATTTTCAGTAGCATTCCATTCTTCTGTAGATTTCTGTTGAATAATCAAGTTCCTTCTGTTGCACATATTAAATCTGAAATTATGAGAGCCATAATACACCAGGTTTATTTAGTATTGGAAAGTGCAAAGTGACATGATCTGTCATGTATCTAAATTACTCAACATTGCTAGGATTTGTTTTAGAATATTGGTTTTTGAAACCAACTTTAGGAACAGTAAACTTCAGTTTTTAAAGTCTTTAAGGCATGAAAGTTCCAAACTTTTGGTGATTAACAAACATTATGAAATGCTGTAATATGAACCACAGCTTGACTAAAGCTTGCAAAGCTTGAATTTCAAAATAAAAGGGGACTTTCTAGTCAGTGGTAAAATGGCTTGATAGACATTATGGTTGTTGGGTTTTTTTTTACCTGAAACGTTTTGGAAATCTGTTTTTTTTTTTTTTTCAAGAGAATAATAAATATCTCAGATTTTGTAAATGTACTGATTATTTTGGCACAAATGTGCCTGAGATGTTTGCAGTTAAACATACGTGTTTATGAATTTGAGTATAGCATTAAAGAAAACCAATCACTGTCAAGAATTTCATAGTTACTTCAAGTAGCTGGAAAGCAAGACATTGACTTTCAGTACCCTGCATAAATTAACACCCCAAAGAAATCCTGTCACTTAGATTTCAAAATGTAAAACTGCACATGCCTGAGGACTGTCTCATTGTGCTTTCCCCTGTTCGGAATGGTTCCCTGCGGCTGTGCTGAGTATGTCCCTCCTGAGATAAAAGGAAGGAGGAGTTATGCAGGACAGAGACCAAAATTTGGAGCATTGTTGTTTTACCCAGTAAGGCAAGACTTGTTTGGAAGGAGGGCTGTGAACGTCACTAGCCTTTGTAAAGTAGGGGTTCAAACTTCAAGTATCACGATACTTCAGTTGTGTCAATCATGTTGACATACAGGATCAGATGAAGTTGGACACAGTTTGGTATTTCTGCCAACTGATATAATTAGACTAGGTTGGACTTCCAAGAACAGATTTGCCCTTTCCCATAGCTGTGTAAAGTCAGACCAAGTACAGGAATGTGATAATTTGCCATGTAGCTTTGTTTGACAAAGGATCCGTTTCTTTAGAAATAGTGAGAAAAACATGGCAGTGAAAAGAATAAGATTCTGAGATTTCACACAGCTTTGATTTTGAATTTCTAGTGTTATTTAGGACTGAAGCCAGCTAGTAAGTCAGCCAGCTACTATCTGGGCTGGTATCATGTTAGTAAGAGCCAGGGCTGCAAATCGATACCGAAAAAAGTGCATCTCAATATCTTCCATCAAGTAGAAAGGCCGTGCATATCTTGTTATGTGAGAGAGGCCGCGACACAACACAGCAGCCGACCCATTCAATTAAAAGATTTTTAGGAAGGCAAGTCAATTTTTAGTTTCCTACATGCCAGTGTAATTTCCAAGGCTCTGTGCACGGTAAGGAACTTTCCTCCTTTTCTTCAGAAGGAGTGGGACTGGACAAACTTGACTGCCTTGGGCTGAGTCCCAACTGTTTTACTTGCCCTGCTCAACAGTGTTCCTTAAATCCTGAGCCCCACATTGCTGTGTTTTATAGCGTTTGTCCTCTATAACCACAGGCTGACAGAATACACTCAGAAGAGAAAATACAATCTGTCACTCAGGTACATGCACTCAATATCTCTGTATTCAATCTCAGTTTGTGTCAGGTGAAGCTAGACGAGAAACTTGCAGTTCCTTCACCTGGGTAATATCTATGAAAAGTGGTCCCCAGCAGCACAGCAGGCTCAGGTAGTTGATTAGTCGTCACTTCAGACCAAGCACAGGTTGGTCTGTGCCACACAACCTGTTCAGGGCTGGAATTGTTTGAGAGCTCACTCTGGGCAACTTCTAAACATCAGGAAAGTCAGGGAGAATGTTTTAAAAAGTGTCATCCTGATTTTACTGTTTAAATTAAAAGTAGCATTTTTTTTCTAATTTGCTTTATTTACTTACGTCTGCATCCTAAAAAAAACAGACCCCCCAATGGCATCACAGTTAAATTATGTGTAATCAGGTTTGTCTGTAGAACCATCAAGAAACACTACTGTGATTTTACCTTTACCAGCAGGCAGGTTTTGTTTACTGACAGCCTTAAACATGTTAAAGAATATGGGTTTTGCTGATGCATCCTGTGTATTTTTCCTAATTCTCTGATTATGTACATCTTCTTTTCCAAACTCAGTTGAATAATGCTGTGCACATGTGCTTGAGATGCTGCAGAAATAATTTTAGTCTTGTGTGTACAGCATATAGTTTTGCAGTCCTTGCAAAGGTCACAAACCACAACATTTGAAATACTTGCACTTTACTGGGTCCAGAATTGTCTGGTACTAAGTGGTAAATTGTGCTGTGGTGGATTTGAATTAAAATACCCTGTTTTTCATTGCAGGCATCTTTTTCACAAGTCCTGTGTAGACCCCTGGCTGCTAGACCATCGTACCTGCCCAATGTGTAAAATGAATATTCTAAAAGCTCTAGGGATCCCGGTAAGCGCATCACAGAGCAGCGGGTCAGGACAGAAGGGAAACACCAGCCACTTGGATGTATCCCTAGTCCTTTGCCTGTCTGTTCCCATCCTACTTTTCTTGCTATGTTTATTGATTGATTTATTCATTGATTTATTAAGGGGAGTACAAGCTCAAATATCTGACTACCTCTCTCCTGCACCCAACTTTTATTAGCAAGAAAAAGCATGTGTATGGGGGTCAGCTGGGTGTTGGGAGTTGTGTGTCTGTGGCTGCCTGCTTTGTGGAGCAGAGGATTGTCTACTGGTGTATTGGTGGATTTATAGATTCTTTCACGTAACTCTGAATCCAGGAGTGGATTTATTTTTTATAATCACACTCTCAGTTTGAATCTCAAAGCAGAAGGTCTGCAAATAAAATTTTCCCTGCTGTAGCAGTTGAGGACAACTAATTGTTCATTTTCAGGAGCCAAATCTTCTTTCTGTCAGATTTCTCTTGAAGTCTATCCATAGCAAGCTCTGTACTCCTGATTCCAACTAGGGAGCATTTCTCCCAGTAACTAAGCATGTAGCGGACCACATGACTTATAATAAATTGTTAAGCTCTTTGTTATTTGGAAGATTCAGATGTGGTTAGAAGTTGCCAAAGCAACTGATCTTTTTAGGTTGCACGTTTACATTCAGATGGTGTATGGCCTGTCTGCCATACAGTCTCCTAACCAGAGTGATCACAGGCACCAGGGGCTTCTCCAGGAAGAAGTCAGTCAGTCTGTCAAGCCATGCAAGGCTTGCCATGTCATAGTGAAGTTCAACACTGAAACACCAGTTAACAGGTGCTGTAAATATCTCCCCCACCCCCCCTTACAGATGGTGACCTGCCAGATCACATATGGGAGAGCTATATAAAGTAAGATAGCTCATGTGAACATATTAGGGGAGCTGATGCAGCTGTTGCCCAGGAGTTCATTTTCCTGGAGACTAGGTAGCCAAGCAGGTTACTGCAGAAGAAATTTCATAGCAAGTGATAAAGTATGTTTTTACTGACATAGGCAAACATATTAATCAACCTAATATAAACCAAGCTAAAAACATGAAACGGGAAAAATGAAGTAGAGCATTGTAGTTAGGGTAACATGTCATTACAGTTGGGCTACTTTTGCCGTTATACATGTATATTATCTCTGGAATATTAAAAGATGACACAACTGTTAAATCAGCGTTCGAGATGTCAGGATGAAGGCTGTTTCTGCATTCCTGTGTCCAGGCTTAAACATAGGTTGTTGTTTTTTTTCTCCAGGCTCCATGTCTCAGTTCACAGGCCTGCCAACGAGCAGTTACTCAGGATTTTGACACCTCTTCTTTATACCCAGTATATTCTTCCATGGCTTTCTTCTGTACCATGCGGTGCCATACAACTCCTGCTCTCAGGCTGGTCCATTCCCACTTGGGGTTTATGCCCAAGGAATTTTGTTGATGTGCTCCCCGTCTAGATTCATACTCAGGGAATACAGACAAATCAGACCTCCAGTTTTTGGAGGTCTGAGGTGAGGTGTTAAGTTCTTCCTAGAAAGTTTAGTACCATCACTCAGTATTTACATCCAGAACAGGGCTCTCGCTGACTTCACTGGCAGCTGCTGAAGGCTCAGCACGTCTGCAAATCGGTCACAAGCTTTCTCAGGCTGGGTACATCAAGGGGAAGGGGAAAAATATGCTCAGAGGCTGTGTGTGGAGGTCTTGGTTTACATGGCTGGGTTTACTACCTATGAACAGCTCTGTGGTGGCAGGAATAATTAACAGCACCATTCCATTTCCTCAGCTGTTGTTTCTCTTCTTGCAGCTCCCTGTGTCTTTCTCTGTATCATGTAGCAGAAGAAGGATGCATTCTGCTCTCCTCACTGAGAGCTTTCTACATGGAGCTTCTGTGGAAATAATTGTACTGGGCATGTAATTAAAGATACTGTTGTAACCAGCGTAAACAACTGGGTCAAATTAAGATTACAGGACAGCCTTAGTGCTGGTCTGGCTTAACACTAAAAAGCAAGCACTCTCATGTTTATGTCCCACTAGCAAAGTTTGTTTAGAGGATTTTATTGTATGAATTTCTGCAAAAATTTCCCCAGGTCGTTCTAAGACAACAAACTAAAACCAGCGCACTCCATCATTTGGAGGACATATACTGGCTCCCACCCACATGGGACATCAGTTAGGTTCACACAGGGAGAGCCTTACCCCTCAAGGTAACTTACCGTAGGAGCTGTTGTCCCTGGGAACTGGGAGCAGACAACAGCCCTTGTGTCCGTGGTTTCCTCTGGCTGACAGCAAAGGAACTGCAAGTCTGAGAGCGTCTGGTAGCTTGGAGGTTAAGAATTCCTATACTGCTCCCAGTTGCTCCTCTTCTTCTGTGTTCTCTGCCTTTTCTCTCTAAAATATGCCTCAACTCCTGCCTCATGCCCTTTTCTGCTTCTCCTCTGCATTAACCCCTCCTATCCAACCTTTATCCTTTTGAGCTCCTGCCCTGGTGTCGCGCCCCCTGCGCCCTGCTCAGCTCTCAGGACCTCTTCTCCATCCACACAGAAATTGTGCGTCCTCACTCATCTCATCTCACTGCCAGCTGAGGGCAGCCTGGGGTAGACATCAGTCCTCCGAGATGCCTTCTGGTGCCACCATGAGCTTGCAGGCACCATGCAAAGCCCTGTTCCTTTTGGAGAGAGTAGTTGTTGGTCACGAACAAGCCACCAGTCTCATTCAGCACACATTAACTGGTGTTTTCAGCAGCTTATAACTTAGCCAGATGTCAGTAGGCTGTTGTGGGAAAAGACATTTCGCTGGAAGAAGCTGTAAAGCTCTAGGGCTTCTCAGTGAGAGGTGGCAAACATTTCTGTACAATGGATAGAGCAAAATGCCATTCCCTAACCACATTCTTGAGTCTTGCTGAGCCATCTTAGACGAAATTTCCACACACAGAGAAGAAGCCTTAGGCAGGCTGCAGTCTCTGATGAGAGACTTGAGTGCGAAATTTGCCAAAATCCTTTTCCAGGCTTTTACAATGGGAGGAATGAGGAAATCTTACCGTAGGCAGGACTAATATGTTTTGGGTTTTTTTCCTGCCAGCTGCATGTTTGTCCTATGGTTGTTATTAAAGAGCTGGCTTCAGTGACTCTGGATGTATTATGCTTCATTTAGCGCGAAGACTCAGGATTTTCCAGGAAATGATTGGTTAAAACCCAAGTATCTAAATATTTTAATTCAGTTCACATCTAAACTCACCATTTACGTTGTAACAGAGACTTCAAATATTATCTGCCCTAAAAATCTGCCCTAAAACCAGATTCCCCAGACTGCTGTGAGGCACCAGAATGACTGCACTCGTTTTCACGGTAGCTGAGCACCCTCACATCCCCGCTTTTCACTGTGGCACTCTGCAGCTCCAGAGGGTTATTAACCAACCATCTATCAGCAAACAGTTGGCGTAACCTTTTTCACTATCCTTTGCTGGTGAATCCAGCTCAGACTATACCTCTTTTGGCTGTAATATTTTAATTGAATTATCCGTGAAAGTGTCTTTTCACTTTCAAAGAGCTACATTGTTGTTGGGACGATCATATCACATAAAACAGTTTCCCTCTGCTTCTCCTTTTCTGCAAGTATCTGCTGGATATGCAGACAGCTGCATTTTTGGCAGCAGACTGGATGACTTGAAGCTATTCACTAAGAGCCTTAGCCAAGCCCTCAGAAGTCAATACAAAGCCTTCCCTTGGCTTTAGTGGAATTGTGCCCTCAAAGCACTTACACGCAGGGAATGAGTGAAACCAATATAATTAAACTTAGCAAATGTATCTGGGTCACTCTGACAAAAAAAGCCATAATGTATTTTTTTCAATCAGTATTTCATATCATTAGTTTTATAGTATGCTGCTTGGTTTGGGGTATTTTTTTCCAACTGAAATGGTTCAAGAGTAAAGGGATTAATTATACTGAGCAATGCTATTTTTGCATCTTTAATGTTTGGTTTGGCTTTCAATTTTAATCCCCCATTTTTAAAGGTTTAAAAGTTAGTGATAAAAACCCATTCTAGGAATCACTGGAATCAGAGCAAAGGACAGACAACTGATCCCCTGGAAAAAAAAATTGAAATAGTTTTTCCTAGAGTAGAAAAGAAAAAACAGGCCTTTTTTTTCCTTTAAGATACATTGCCATCAAAAGGTAAATTTAAGTTAAAAATGAAATTCTGAAAGCATTTGTTATAACAGCTAAAGGTGAGGGAAGGAGTGATAGATCTAAGGAATAATTTTGAATCAAAATCCTACAAATGAATGATTGCTGTTTCACTTAGAAAAGCACAGGTTCAATGGGTTTCATTAAAACCTGGTATAGCTGAATGTGCCTTTATCCCAGTTTTGAGGTGTTCTCACAGCTTGTGGATTAGATGGGAGCCAGACAATGACAATTCTCATTTTTATCCCAAACTTCAGTTTGTGGTTACAAGTGAGCTGAAGATTGCTTAAAATACCTCTGTTTTTCACTAGGAATGTTTTTTTAAAAAAATATTTATGAGGTGGCAACAATCAGACAGGGAAAACAGAAAACATGCTAAGTTCCCGATTCTGAAAAAAAATGTAAGCATATGGTAACCTTCTATACCTGAGTTTGAATGGATTACCCTTGTGCTTAAAGCTAAGCCTGTATTTAAGCCTTTGCTGTATCGTATTTTGCTTAGTTTCTAGGAGCCTGCTGTTGGAGGTGGGCAGATAGTGAGATTTGGAAATATGCCTTAGAGAGTGAGACAACTACACGCAATGAAAATCAGACCCGCAGAGCAGAGTATAATACATCTCCTCTGACTTGAGCCATCCAGACGCTGGATTTCCAGTCTAGCAGCTTAAACCCCATCTCTGCTGAGTGCTGAGCAATGGGGAGGCAGAGAGGGCAATCCCTACCACTTACCTTAGGGCGGGATGAATTACACAGAGAAATGGTGCAGAGGAAACCTACGTGACTGATCCAGATTAGCTGTCTGACTCCTGGGCAATAAAGATAGATGGGAACAACTTAACTTTACATGTTGTCTAATTTAACAAGGTATCTATGTGATTGCTGCTCTACCTTGCTATGTCTCTCTGTCATTTGGGGAGATTTGCACCCTGACAAACGGCATTCTCATTTCTGAATTAGCCTTGTTTTTGTTACAATGTTAAAAATTCGAAACCCAGTTCTTGAAATAATAATGCAAACAATTTTTCTCTGCACCTTTGGGAGAACTAGACCGGTTCTATGGGCAAACAGCACAAGAATGTGTTTCCTCTTAGAGGAAAAAGACTTTTTTACTTATATATTTGTCACCAATGTTTATGGGCAGCTCCACAGAAATCACTGCTGTATGAACGGGAGCATCAGGCCTATAACAGACCCAGAGAAATCAAGGGTAGAAACAAGTCTGACTACTCTAAGTGTCCAGCTTGGACATCATGTCTCTGGACAAATGATCCACTTTGCCACCCAGTGCACACTTGAAGTCTCAGTGCTCTTTGTGAACAGGTGCTCAACGCTAAGGATGCTGTGCAAAAGATGGGCACCACAACCCCTTCTCATTGCTTCGCTATAAGTTCAATGGAAAGGCAGATGCCTGACTTTGAAGAGTTTGGCTCGTTGTGGAGGTGATGGTGCATTCACTATGTAACTGCAAGAGGGATGTGTCTAGATGGCCCAAAACTAGGTTCTTCCACCTTTGGTCTTTCTGAATCACAAAGAAAGACTATGGATCAAGTAATACTCTTCAAATTCCTGTTATTGCTTGATGCTTCTTTTCTCATAATTCTTTTTTGTAGGAAATACAATACTAGCAAAGGAGAAGGTCTTTTGCCGTTAAAAAACTTGTCTTATAAACAGCTTTGGCTTCTATTTTTGCACCCCCACTCATAGATGCACCCACAGGGAGTTCCCTTGAATTCTTATTCCTGAAAGCTCTGATATTAGCTCTATAAAATGTATATTTAGGGAAAAGATAATAATTTCCCTTCAGCTACTGTCTCTGTTTACATTTGTAATCTGACTCAGCAATCTGCCTGCGCTGAGCAGATCGTATCAAAAAGTGAGTTACTTTTTCAATGTACACTCTCCCAAAACCTTTTAAAAGTATAAATAAGATTATTTAGAGACTGTAGGTGACACGGTTTAATGCTGAATATTTCCAATGCATACTTTGGGTTTCTCTTTCAACAAATTGTACTGAGAGGTTTTCAGCGCATGAAAACAAAAAAAAACTGTACGTGTTTATTAATCATATGCTGCCATTTGCAGTACTGAAAGAAAGTGAAAAAACCTTAAGTGGAAACAGGTAAATGAAATGTTTTTATCAGGCGAAAACTCAAATGTCTTCTTTTTCTTCCCGTTAGCCAAATGCAGATTGCATGGATGATATACCTCCAGACTTGGAAGCATCCATAGGAGGACCACCAACCAACCAGATAACGGGAGCCAGCGATATCACAGTGAACGAGAGCTCGGTAGCCCTGGATCCCCCGGTGCGGACTGTGGGAGTTCTACAAGTCATCCAAGATGTAGACTCCTTTCCCCAGGTTGGGGAGGGTAACTTCACAACAAGCAGTAAGTTCCTCTTTCTGGCAGAGTTTGCACCAAAATAAGCATTTAGAAACCCAAATCACAAACTGATCTCTAGTGTGGGCAAAAAAATAGCCTTTGAGGGCTTTTTTACTGGAGCGATGACCTTGCTTTAAGCCTGGTGGAAACCTATGGGGTAAGTGAATTTAAATGCCACGTCTTTCTGCTGTACTGCAAACACTTTCAGCCTGTGTGCAGATCTCTAATTGGAGTCCCTTGCGTGGGCAGAATGGGCTATTTCAGTCAACACAAACCAATATAAACTTATGGTCATCTTCAGATATTGTTTATAGTTCACGAGGATAACCCACCATGTACCCCCTGTTTTCTTTGTGAAGCAGACTGGTGCATGTCCTTTGGCCTGCGTTTCATCACTGGGCTATATGTTACCATGTTGAAGTTATCCTTACCTGCATTTCATAAAATAAATTGTAAATGCAGCAATCACTTTTAGTGCCTTTGGTCAAGAAAAAAAGAATGCTGAATTCTGGTTTTGCCTTTCCTTTATCTCCTTATATCAACAGAAGGTCACCTCGTTGTTTATTCATACTTGAATTTATCACTTCAGAAGGACTGATGGTCAGAGTTCCTGTACTTGAAAATCTAAGCATAGTGAAATAACGCTGTTTTTTTATAAGCTTTGTAGAAAAAAGGAGAATTTTACATGTTTTCAATGTGTTTAGTTTTCACTTGTTTAAGGGAGGAGCACCATTTGAACCAGTAACTCTCAAAATGTCCGCATGTCTCTCTGTTCCTAAAAACGATGTTCTTTGTTGAAAATCTACTTCTGACAGTTTGAACAGAATGTTGTCAGTTGTTTTGAGTGAGGATTGTACTAGTCTAAAATTCTCATTTTTAGGTAAAATAGCAGATCAGTAGAAAATCCATATCTGTTTGATACCGGTTGGTGGATTAGTATTGGCAGTATTGTAGAAAATCATCAGATATACTTGAAGGGAGGTAGAAGAATGTAATAAAATATAGGTTTGTATATGGAGCCAGCATAGGTCCTGGAAAAAAATTACACCTTTTCAACTATTTCTAGGTACTAGTCTGGGCCTGGGCATGAAAAAGAAGGCAAGTAATAATATGATGTGTAAAAGGCAGGAGAGAGATGAAGGGACTAGGCTGAAATGATTTTACATTAGTCTCCTTACTCTGTGGAGAGACTTGATAATCACGTTTTCCCTCATATTGCAGCCAGAGTCATGGCAGTGAAAATAACTTCTGGAAATGCTGGTCTTGCGACCTTAGCCATAATTGACCCAGCAGTGGATTTTTAAGTTCTCCCTTTGTGGATTAGGCACTTATTTCAGGTTTGATCCTTTTACTGTTTAAATCCTGCATGCAGCAAGGGGTGAGCAGCAAGGTTGTAGGCCCCGTTGCCATCCCTGGCCAGCGTGTCAGCTGGTGGTGTACGGATTTCTCAAGCCTCCTTCAGCGCTAGCAAGAGCTGCTCGAAACGAGATGTTATTTTGTGCCTTCCATTAATTGTTTTTAAATGCATTTGAGGCTGATGTAAACCATGAGGGAAAGATTTTACAAATAGCTCCCCTGGCAGATAATTATCCTTATCCCCCTTTTTCCAAGGTCAACTATTGAAGCTGGGGAGGAAGGCCGTGAGTGCCCTTTACACCCACAGCTGCATGGCACATGCTGAGAAGAGCTGCCAGCCTGGTGCAGAGCCCAGCACTAGGGGTAGGCCGTGCTTTTCGTCCCAGGATTTTGGCACATTGAAAAGCAGTTCTTCTGGTTTGTCGTCAGGGGTAGTGATGGTGTTGAGGCAGCCAGGGAGCACAAGACCTCGGTAACTCTGCAGCCACGCTCTTCCCCTCCAGGTTTGTTTCCACAGTCTGCTGCAGGATTAGTGTCAGTCCAAACACATTTGTTCTAAATTTTCCAAGTTTCCAATTAAGTAACTGGGTGAAAAACTTGCTCTGAGCTGGCAGAGTACTGCAGGGCCTGCAGAGATGCTTTATTTTTTCATTGGTCCCTCCATTTTTCTGCTTGCTTTAAATGACATTGAGCAATAGACACTAACACTGGGCAATCCTGAGGGCTGACAGCAGAGCGCATGGGCAGGAAACTCGTGCTGAGACCAGTGGTCTGTCCAGGCACACAGGTAACGTGGCAGCAAACTGTGGAGCTCTGGGAGATCTCCATTGCCTGAAGAGGATGGCCATGTCTGGGGAGAGACTCTGAAAAGGGTTTTTCCCTGGTTATTGGAGAGACAGAGAGGGAAAAGCAAGCACATGGGGTAAACCGGCAGATGGCCTGGGCTCAGTGAAGGGTGTGAGCCTCACAGTGTCACAGGGGTAGCTCAGGACCCACTGCTAAAAACAGGCCTTTCCAGTTGTTTTGTGAGGAAAGAGGAGTCCTGAGGAAAGCTCAAAGGACCTAGGGAGCTTCCAAACCCTGGTGCGTGCCTACCTACACTGCACCTGTCACACACAGTCACACAGGGAACTCTGCTTTGATGCTTGGTTAGGTGTCGTCACGCACCTATCACTGGTATGTAGACATGAATCTTCATCTGGATTTCTCATCTCAAAATGGAAAACAATACTCGAATATTAGTCAGTGGCAGGTGTGCAAGTTTACATGCTGTCATCACCACATCCAGAGTGGTACAATTTGCAGTATTTCCCAGAAACAGAACTGTTTGTCCATTTTTGCAGCAGAGCTACAGCGAAGAGGTCTTTGGTTGGATGCTAGGGGCTGAGATCCGGCAGTGATGGAAATTTGTCCCTCCAGCTGGTATACGTGCATTTGGGGTGTTCAGGCCCTCTGCAAGGTAGAACTTGGCATCTTAGGCAGCCTGAACTCTTAAGCTAGCAAAAGGGGAACATCCAGGACCGCTGTATATTTGTGGTATGAAACCAGATGCTAACTGAATCAGAGGACAACTGCAGGCTAAATAACTGGGTCATAGCTGTCATATAGATGGGGCTTTATAGGCATTGGGTCTGTTTATTGGATTCAGGCATTGTATTTCTCATCTCAGTAACCCTCATAGTTACACAACTGCGGAGCTTGCTGAGCGTGCCCTTTTTGTGAACTAGCCTGCCTGGGAATTTGTAAGCGATGATGCTGATTGCTCCTAGCAATCTTTCCTGAAGTTTCTAGCTTCTGGCCTCCTCATGTAGCGTTAGTGATGGGAGCATACTCCAAGGCTGAAGTTTTTGTTCCTCATGTTATTGAATCTGTGCAGGCTGCTTCCAGTGCAGTCTTGACTTGGCACTTTGCACACAGCACCGTGAGACCTTACATCCCTCCTTATTCCTGGCAAAGTTCAGTGGTCCAGGAGGTGAAGGACTTGCTGCTTTCCTTCCACCCGTTTCTGCATTTGCTTAATTGTTGTTGCATACTTTTTGTTTGTTGATTAATCTTTCTGGTATTGTTTTCTTGTTATGGGTTTAATTTCCCTTTCTGTGTTTCCAGTGAACATTGAGAGCCAGAAGAGCTCCCGCAGTGTGTCTGGAGGGAGGATATTTCCAGAGTGCTGCACATTGGGTGCAATTCTGTCTCCATTGAAATCTGGTGGCAAAGCTCCCACCTACTTCAGTAGGGCCACATTTTCATTTCTGGAACTCAGCCAGTGCTTTTCTTTTTATTTCTGTGTGCGTGCTCAGCAGACATTTCCCCTTGTCTCCCTTCCTTTTTCTCCCCACACTCCTGAATAGGTGATGTCTTCTATGGGACCCTTGGTGACGTGTTGTACTATAAACATTTGGATGGGACTTCATGTGGGGGCCCATCCCTAGGATTCCTCACTAAACCAAGTGTCTCCTGTGTAGTAGCACTGAACACTTAAAAATGGACCAGCAGTTTCCCTGAGCTGGCTTCTACCAAGATCTAAGCCCTCATCAAGTCCCTTGAATGCATCTATAGCCCAAAGTCTGTTCAGTATATAGCTTTAGTGATTGGCTGCTTTCTGTGGTGGGATTTTCTGCAGCATCCTGGGATAGTATCTTGTAATGTGCTATTTCTGTAATAAGTTGCTGAAAATGGATGGGTGGATGGATGGAAAAATTGAAAAACTAGAGCTGGAAAAAAAAAGGGAGGAGGGGAAGGTGAAAAAATAATGTGAAATACCTTAGAGTTCATCTCAGCTGAGTTTCCTGCTTTGACTCTATTACTTTTCAGCTCTCCAGAGTGTATGAAAGAAGATCAGCTAAGGATCTTTTTTCACAATAACGCATCATAGCAATCTGTATTGCCTGTTTTTTAGTAGTGAGTTATGCAAATTGCTAACATCTTTGGAAATTCCAGCACAGGTGGAATTTCCTGCTCTACAGATGATGCGAGTGTGAGCCGGACTTGGCTAAGATCTGAGCTAGAAGAAGCTCTGAGCTACACCAGCTTTGGAGGAGCAGAAGGTAGATTGGGGATTTGAGGAGGACATTGCAATATTCTTTGTTTCAGACTCAGAGGGGATTGAATGATATCGTTACAAAAAAGTAGTTCACTGAGGGAGCAGCATCTAAATATTTTAAAGGTTGTATGGTGACACTTGCAGGGAAAAAAGTAGTTATGGATTTTTTTCATGTTTTATAACGTCAGTGGTCATTCATCTCCCTCAACCCATGTGGCAGTTGCTAATTTCTGCAGTAGATAATGTGGACTGCCTGAGTCTTTGATCTCTGCTGGTAAATACCTCTGCTTTTTCAGTTTAGACAAGCTTTTATATTCTTTTCAGTGGGACATCTCGTCACACAGCATAAGGCCTCAGAAATCCCACCATCACTGTCTCTGTAGTTGGAGGAAGATCCATAAATAATTCTGTTGCAAACATGGGCAGTGGTTTTAGTAGGAAAAACCACAAACTCTCCTCCAAGGTGTCGTATCACCTGCAGAGTCAGCCTAGTTTGGTGGGCTGTACAGCAGTGTGGGCAATCTAGAGAATACCAGCAGTTCCTTTTCTGCCTCTCATTTTGTTCTTTCCATAAAACGCTGCCAACGTGTAGCTCATCGTGACTGTTAGGACACTTTCAAGTTTCTTTGATAGCTCTTCATTAAATCTATTAATATAACTTCTCAAGTAATTATTTTGATCTGCGTGTGTCTAAAATGTCTTTGTGAAGAATAATTAGCCCTTGGAAGTGGATGAAAGTGCATGATAAGAATCTGTTGTCTTGCAACCACTTAACTGTTCCTCCTTGCTATTAATGGGGGTTTTTTTAGGCAGAAAGTAAAGGGGGTGGAAAGGGTGGAAAAATCCCCTAGACAGTAGTTAACATGGAAAGTTATTAACACTTGCATTAGCACGTAACACTGTTCCGGAGACAGAATACTGATGGGACCTAGTTAAAGACTGAGCAGATTGAGTCCCATGTGCCTGGAGTATGACATAAGTCCTGGTGGCTCTATTAAAAGCCTGTGCGGATGTTGCACTAAATAGTTATCATGGACTGAAAATTCCAGTGAGCTGAGGTCCTGGATTTGTTTTGAGACTCATACTAGTGCCAGCATAGTATTATTGGTGGTTTAGAAGGCCAGCAGTGGTTTGAAAGAGTCACCAAGTTAAACCTAACTGGCACTAAAAATGTGCTCCGGGTTATTACGGACACCTACAATACTCCTGTAAGGCTCTGTGAATGGACAGTGAAGTTTTCCTCTTATAAAACTCCTCTTCCTCTCCATATGTTAAGATGTGAAATACAAAGTGTTTCTGTACAGTAAATTGCAAAAAGAGATGTACATAAATGCCATTAAACAAGGAGCAAATTTAAAGTCTAGTTTTTCTTATTTTCTGTTTCACAGCTGCTATGTACATTGACATTGTGTACGGAGCAAGGATGAAACTATTGGTTCCCAAATCTCCATTCTTCCCTGCAGACACACTGAGCCGTGTCCCTGGCCCAGTCAGAGGTCATGGCAGGTACATGCAGTAGTCCGGCCTAACCTCGGGTCCCGAAAAGACTGCAGATCTTAAGAAACTTTCTTAATAATTGACTCTAGGTAGAGATTTAGAAGAAAATGTTCTCCTTCAGTAGTGGAAGCTCCGTTTACAAGTCAGTCTCTACATAGAGATGCTGTGGCAGTTACCAGCTTGCCTCTCTTTGTCCCAGATTACTTGTTCCTGCCTCTGTGTTGCCCTTCTGTTGTGTAGCTACCTTGTGAGCCCAAAGCAGAAGGTAAACAATACAATGGGAGGAAAGAAATGCAGAGTGCAATAAATGGACATAGAAGCCAGCTTTCACAAAACTATTGCCAAAAGCAAGCACACTATCTCAAGCACAACTAGACCCTACACAGCTGTCTGTTTTGCCCAGAAATCAGGATAAACAAATAGGCAAAGCAAGCATGATGTTTCACATCTCATTTGAATGCTCGTATCTGAGTATACAGGCGTTTTATTAACGGTCAGTGAATACGAGAGACATAAGGGTTGTCTTATGTGTTATGATGACAGTCAGTAAGGAAAAGCACCGTCATAAAAACTGCGATGGCACACAAGGACATCACTCCCAGTTGCTCTGGATATGCATTGCACGTGTGCAGGGAAAAGGGGGATCCGAGGACAGGGATCAGTGATAACACAGCTTATATGTTTATTTATACTTCACTGTCTTAAGCAGACAGCTAGATAAGACATCGAACAAGAAAACTTTTAAAGCAAAATGAACAAACAATGTAGAGTAAAATACAAGTCTGAACTGGAGGGAGACCGGATGACTTAATACTAGCTGATCTCTTTGATTTAAACTTGAGATTGAAAGCCTTGCCTTGCAAGAGATGTTCAGCATCTTGTATATAATCTCCTTGATTATTTAGGACTTACTCTCACATCTCTAATGTCCGTGGAGTTTTTATTCTCATTAGTTTTTACACGAAAGCCTCCACTGAAATAATCAGCAAGTGCTATTTAAGATACAATGTGCTACCATGATACTGAATCTTTTTCTGGCCGATTTGGGAGCAAAGACAAATGGGAGACACAAGGAACCATCTTGGATCAGCACCTGAATTGGTGAAAGTAAGAATTAAGAAGACTGAGCAACAGCCCTCTAGCTGGACAGGTAGACAAAAGGCAGGATTCCAGGGTCAGTCCTGCTGGTTGCTGCCATTATTCTGAGAAGAGAAGAGAAGAGAAGAGAAGAGAAGAGAAGAGAAGAGAAGAGAAGAGAAGAGAAGAGAAGAGAAGAGAAGAGAAGAGAAGAGAAGAGAAGAGAAGAGAAGAGAAGAGAAGAGAAGAGAAGAGAAGAGAAGAGAAGAGAAGAGAAGAGAAGAGAAGAGAAGAGAAGAGAAGAGAAGAGAAGAGAAGAGAAGAGAAGAGAAGAGAAGAGAAGAGAAGAGAAGAGAAGAGAAGAGAAGAGAAGAGAAGAGAAGAGAAGAGAAGAGAAGAGAAGAGAAGAGAAGAGAAGAGAAGAGAAGAGAAGAGAAGAGAAGAGAAGAGAAGAGAAGAGAAGAGAAGAGAAGAGAAGAGAAGAGAAGAAGGCAAGGCTCCGGGGAGATCTTATAGCAACCTTGCAGAACCTAAAGGGGACATACAAGAAAGCTGGAGAGGGACTTTTTACAAGGGCATGTATTGGTAGGACAAGGGGTAATGGCTTTAAACTGAAGGAGGGTAGGTTTGTGTTAGATAAATATGACAAACCTTCAAATTTTGCCCCATGTGCATGGGATATTGAATTCAACTGAAATGTTGCTAAACTTTATTACTTCTTTATAATTGCTTGTTGAAAAGGTAGTGGCACCAGCAAATTGTCTTTCTGTGCATGAAAAGCTGTCAGTCTGTAAAACTAAGTCTCAGAGTAGGAGATTTTAGAAAAAATGACCCTCTGCCAGCCTGCTCTGGGAGATGTAAGGAAACAGTTTGGAAGAAAAGCTGTGATAGAAAGATTATATTTTCAGTTGTTGTCCCCTCGAGAGTGCCTTGTTAAATTACTGTAATGGCTGCGTATTCCACAGGGCAGAAACCATTACTTTTGTTTGCAGTAGTTCATTCCTTCTCTCTTTTTTTTTTTTAATGAATCCTGCAGTTTTTGTCTGATAATGATTGAAACATGCAAGTCCACTTCCATTGTAAAAAAACTGAAAATAGACTCTAAATTTATATTCAGCTTCCAAAAGCACTCTTTGCAGACTATATAAATGATGTAATAATATGTCAATCTTTAATATTTTCTAAAAGCTCATGAGGTCAAAATATTCTTCTGGAACCACCCGGAAACCTGGAAAACACCACTTTTCAATGAGAGGAGTTCAAATTGAAGAACGGAAAAGTAAAGGCAGAAGGGGTTAAAACAAAATGTAATAGAATTTTGACATTAACTTTGCAGTAGTTTTCCCAAGGGAAATAATAATGAATCCGTGCAAAGGCATTTAGATTTTTTGAAGTTATACAGTTGGTTTTCAGAGAACTTTTGTTATTTTTACTTTTCCAGGTACATATTGGTGCACAGGGCAATACCTCTTTCTTCTGCTTCTCTGAACTCAAAAAAAGGTGGAACAGGCATATGTATATATTCACTGAAAAGACTGAAACAGAGACAAAATGTGTTTTAGTGCAGACAAACAGTGTTTAAAATTTACTCTGTTCCAATTTTAGATTCACTTGTAGAGTGTTAGGGAAGTCTTGATGGTAGTGTTGGTGTCCAAGTGACCTAATGAACAAGTTTTCTATTAAATTCCAGCTGCAGTTTGTTGAAACTTTAGTTGACCTTTCCACCGAACTGGTCCAGGAGGAAACTCTGAAAATGGGTGTCTTGGTCTTTGTCGTGTTCTTGTGAGTATTTCAGCAAGAGTCTCTGTTAAAAGCAACGGTTTGGGGGGGGGGGTTCTGATGCCAGAAGTTGTTCACATGAAACTATATTGTGACTGCAAGCTTATCTGAAAGGAAATGCTAGATTTATAAGACCAGTTTCTATTAATGTCCCTACTGGGTTGCCTACCAGCTGGTTCCAGGCCTGCAAGGGCACTTGGCCAGTGAGAAATTCTCCTGAGTCCTAGGACCAAGGTGCCCTTCAGGCACCTTTAGTGGCCTTTAGGTGGGGTTGAGTTCTGTCTTTTGTCTTAGTCTTGCTGCTTACTGTCCTGGTTGCCTCTCTCTGGGTTTTAATTGCCGCATCGAACATTTTGTAAGCAAATAAATGGAGCTCACCTTTTTGTGATGTTACTTGTGTGATACACGATCAAGGAAAGCAAAAGGAACTAGTCAGATAAGCGGGGAGCATTCTTGCACCCTTGCTTGAGGCTGGGGAGACGAAACCATTGGTTTCCCGTCTCGTGTCGAAGAGTGAGGTCAAGTAAATCTGTGCTGTGTTCTTTTTTGCAAAGGCTCATTTTGGGCAGAGAGAGAGACAGGCAGGAAGGAGATGGGATCAGAGGAAGACTCATATTAAATTACTTTAAAATCTTTAACTCAATGTTTGTTAGTTTGGTCTCAGTTTTTGTAAAAGCTGAATTTTTTTTTCTTCTTTACTTAAGGCATTTTTATAAATGTCTTTTCATTCAAGATTCTAATGTAGCAGGCCTGGCCTGGCAGATCAAAGATTTATATTTTAATGGGAAAACCAAAAATGTCAAGCTATTGCAGCATTGTCAAAGAAATGTTCCAATTAAATGGAAATTGGCATCAGTTGATTTAAAATTTCTCAACGTAACAAGAGAAACTGTTGACCTTTTTCTTTATGAATGCTTTTCTGAGTTGTTGTTCTGTACTCCTGTTTCTCTTTGAGTGTGCATTAATACACACTGCCTAGCTTGCTAGAATTTTATCTCATGCATTAGCCCTTCTGCAAGAAACAATAATACTTTGGACATTTCTGTTCCGAATAGACAGTGGTTCTGTGTATCTCCTAGTCGTATTTTAATCTTCATTTCATGTGCCTGTGATGAGTTTTAAATATGTTTATCTTTCTTTCCTATAGAATGCTTTTGGTTACATCAAAAATGTTGTTAAATCCTTTAAGCAAATTTTGGAGGCAAACTAAAGGAGATCCAAAGGGCATTTTAGAGGTTTTACTTTACCAAAAAGAAAAAGTTTTAATACAGTCTCTGGACGGGGTGAGGTGTCTGATTTCTAAAGTAATGAAAAGAGCCATATTTCTCATAAAGCAAACTATGCATAGACAGATTAAATCAGGTTTTTTGCTTAAGTTTGCAGGCAGTCCTGGCGAATGTTCCTGCTGGAAACTATGGGCTGTTTCCGGCTGGATAGCTCTGCTTCGCTCTTCCTGCTAGTACTGAATCAGTCACACGAGATTCACAGATTATACCGGCACTGACGATGTCACGTCCCACCTGCCAGTCCGTAAATGTCAGCAGCAGTTTGAGTCGCTTCACACCCGGTGCAAAATGCCGACCCACAGCGTGGCTCAATGTTCTACTTACGGTTGCCCTGTGGCACACAAGGACCTTCCTGGTACACAGACCATCCAAATAATAGTGGGAAGCTCTCATTTTAGGAAGAAATCTTGAGTACAGAACTTCACATTTTGGTAAGGAGGCTGCTGTTTGTGGCTCTGGTCAGGTTCAGTTCTCAACCAGAGAATCAGCAACAACCACAGGTAGGAAATCTTACTGATAATGAAAGTATTGAGTAGGCTGCAGGGCAAGATCGGAACTGGAATAATTTCTGCTCTAAAACTGCATAATTACACTGGAATGTAAAACATGTTGCAAAGTTTGATAGGCATGTGAGGTTTAAGAGAAAGTTGCATTAGCAGCTGAACTCATCTGTCATCACAGAATGTAAGAAAAAAAAAATCTCTGTGGGTTGCTGCTGCATGAAGGGCTCTTTTGAAAACCAGGTATTATAGGCTTCAACTGACATCTGCCTGCAGTTCTGCACTGGCAAAGAGATGAACTAAGTAGCTGGAGAGCTCGTGGAGTGAATGATGCTAATTGCTAGCAAATCTGAAACGGATTATACGGTGCAGCCACTACAATAGCGGAAAGTAGACTCAACTACCCAGGACATCCCTACCAGTGCTTGTCTCCTCTTTAACTGAAGTGAAATACTCCATGTGTTAAAGAAATTGTTCTGAGGCTATTTTGAAGTGTTGTTTTCAGCACTATGCACCGTCTCTTGCTATTGTTTTAAAACAACATCGTCACTCATACTCCAGAGAAGATGAAAAATCTGAAAACAGTGAAGCATTTCAGGTTACATATTTTAAAGACGACATTTATGGTAGCTCCAGCAGTTGCTAGTGAGTCATCTTAACTGTTTGCCAGTGCTCAGCGAAGGACAGGACTGTCTTTTCTATGTCTATATGAGGGAGTATCAGACACAAGTACCTACCAAGAATGCGTCTGTACACAGGGCACCAGAAATTAAGTGTACACTGTTTTCAATTAGGGTAGAATTTCCTTATGTAAAGATTCGGCAAAACTGGATATTAAAGAAAGCTTCCTTGCTGAATTTTTGAATTATCCTAGGGGCCTCAAAAGAGAAGTGTATGAATACTGAAAGAAGCCCGTAGGAAGGAGATTCAAATTAGTAGAATATGTTACTTTGAAAGTGTCTAGAATTCATTTAATTAAAAAAACAAAACAAAACAAAAAACTTACTGCATCTCTAATGAAATTAAGGGGTGACACTTCAGCTTGTCATTATATTTTTTTCATTGCTGATGCACTTATAACTGGCTGAAATTGTTTCTTGTGTATGGAAAACTGGCTGTTCTTATTTTAATTCATCATTCTATTAATTCTTAAATGTTTTGTATAGACACAAAAAATGCCTGGCTAACCAATTGAACCGTCCCCTCCATGTATTCAGAAAAATGTCTATTTACCTGTGTGCCCATCTTAGCAGAGCAGAAATAGTATAGCTATAGGATATGGCTGTAGTCATCTGTTCAGGCTCTTACTTTGTTCCAATATGTTCATCAAACCTGCCTGGAGAATATTGTGCTGTTGCTGATGCCACACCATCAAGAACAACTCATTTTGCAGTACCTGGTGGAGTTTGTGAGACTGAAAATCATGTGCTTTGCTTTAAACAAGGGATTTCTTCCAGAGTCACGGAGACGCTGTACAGTTGAGACTCCATGATTCTCCTTTTTTTTTAATCTTGAGGTTTTTCTGCAGCTGAGTTACACTTAAATCAATGTTCATCTTTGAAGTACAGTTAGTAGATGGCTATGGCCTATGGCGAAGTATATAATTAAGCTATTCAGTTTAAATCAGGTTAGACAGTCCTGAAAGATCAAGAACTTTTTTCTCTGGGTCGTTGTGCTCGCTTTATCATGTATTTCACATTTTTACAGACTTGTGACAATTGATCCTTAACCTAACCAGTGTCAAACATCCCCCAGGTTTTTTGGGGGGCATGTACCTGACAGTCCTGTAGGAACATGAGCATGTGACAGGAGACTAAAGATGGTCAAATCCTGCAAGTCCACATGTGGCCGGTGGAAGGCAAGACACTGATTTCACTGTGGGGTGTCGGGGCGGCGGGGGGAAAAGCTGTGACACACAATGTTATGGTCTCTGTACGTGTCTGTTGTTTGTGGGCAGCCCTTGGGTAGCGCGGAGGCTGCTGAAGCCGTGTGGATGGACGACCACTGAATGCCGCACTGATGTGCTCAGCCTTGGCAGGCGCGGCGATCCCACAGCTGTGCCCTGCTTCAGGCATCGGGGCGGCTGCTGCAACAGAGCCAGGCCCCTTCTCAGGCGTGTTGTTTCCTTATACTGAGCAAAACAGATGACTGGTTTCCCCGTAACGTAAAAGTTACGCTGTTAAAAGTTGTGTTTTGCTAGTGACAGCGGTAAAAATGACATACCCGATAGGCGAGTTCCTCCATCACAGTGAGATTTTTCTCCTTTAGCTTCATTGTGGTGTGCATGGTTTTTAGATCTAATGAGGAGACATCCCTGGGTGAAATTTTTATTATAGACATTTCTAATGGAACGAAATTTCAGCCAAGCATCACCATCACCAGCATACATGGTGAGGGAGGAATCTGTAGCAACATGCACCAAATTCAAGAGCCCAGGAAGGGCTGGGCTAATGACTTGCCCCTTTGTCCTGGAAATGTCCCGGAGGTCCCTGGTGGAGCCCAGTGTTAGCAGCATTGCGAAGGAAGGCAGGACTGTGTGTGAGCAAGAGGGAGAGAAGATACACATGAACTTTATTCAGGTAATTCCACCACTGTTGAGCACTTCAACCACCTCCTTGTGCATTTTCTCATTAAATCCTCTAATATATGCACAGGCATTTTTGTCATCTCTTTGCACAAGGATGTTCGTTGTAACTGCTCTCCAAAGTTCAGTGTATGATTCCTCAGGTCCATGTTTTGCTGGTGACCTGGGTTTTTTGCGAGCTTATGTAGTAAAAGGTATTTAAAGAGGCAGATTTGAAAATTGTGCACATGCTGCCATGACAGCCAAACTCAGCCAGCCTACTGTGAGCTTTTCCAACTCCCTCATTCAAAAATTAACAGGAGTTGTCTTTAGAGCAAGCTGTTGTTTTCTGTTACAGCTGTGTTCATACTTGTAATTGAGGCAGCAATTCATAGTGATTAGGCAGAAACGGGTCTCTTTTCTGCTTGTCATAGTAGCCTATGTTTCACAACAAGTTCTCAGAATTAATTGCCCCCGCTCAGATTTTTGCTGGCCAGTAGCCACCTTGTACATGAGCTGAAGCAGGAGTAAGGAGCTTCTAACATCCTTGAAGAAAAGCTGCAGTAATCTGAGATCTCTTACAGCAGCCTAGCCAGGCCTTGCTCCACAGGACCACTTTCCTACCCTGATCTCATTGTGTGCCCTCGATGGGTTGCTGTTCCACGCACCAAACACCCCATCTTGCGTTCCCCCGAGTGCCAGAAGTGGCATTCCCGCTTCCCAGGAGGGCTGTGGTCCTGGGTGCCTTTGGAGGATCCAACCATGCTGAAGCCATTGGGCAGAGATTGTAGTAATGGGCTGCAATTTCCAGCCAGCAGACCCTGCTGGGCCTCCACCACCACACAGCCACAGGTGCTCTGGGGCAGGCTGTTCCATTGCCGCAGTGGGAAGGAGGATGCCTCTGGGTTGAGCATCCCTTTTTGTCACTCCTCCTGGCCAAGAGCAGGGTGCAAAGCAGAGCTGCTCTGCAGGGCGGGATCAGCAGGGATCTGCAGTCCCGAAAAGGAGCAATCTCAGGTGGCTTTGTGCAGCTGCTCCTGCCGTGGAGCCCCCCACAGAGAAGCCAGGGCTCTGCAACATGATCAAAACAGAGAAAAAGGTTTTGGAAACCACTAGCTTACGTTGACCCTTCTGGTCTAGTATTGTGTGGTGTTGGCCAGTAAATCTCTAAATCACTCTATGAAAGGATGTTTCTTCCTTGTGTTCCCTAAGAACAGAAGTTTCTCTTACCATTAGACTCTCACTCGTTCCATCTAGTGCATTATGTGTCTGAGTCAGGCTGTAATTTCCTTCTCCTTTCAGGCTTGCAGGAAGCAGAGCACACTGCTGACATGGGTTTTTAAAATATAAATAAGAAAGCTCAGTCACAATAGCAGTCAACAGTATAGCCCATGGAAACTGCGATGCAGACGGCTAAATTGTGTGATTATTCTTCTTGGATGTAAAAGCCTACTATGACAGCCTGCTAATAGGCCATAGAGCTTATAACCCGTGCTAGGACATACAGCATTTAACTCTACTTTTGTCACATACCTGTTATCCCTTCACATTTTTAAATCGCTGGCAGTGTAATTAAAGATGTTTGCTCACTGTTCAAAGGGTGTATGTTTGTCCACACTTTGGTGACTGGAGGAATCCTTGCAATATTGCTTACACACCACTAGCATGACCAAGAATGATTATTTTTAATGTTATCACTTATTGCTATTTGGTTTGCAGTAACACCAAGGAGCCCTGGTCGTTTAGCAGCTGTTAATAGAACCAAATTAAAGAAGTAGTCCCCATGCCACACCTGACATTTTAGATGTATAACATCACGGTACCCCAGGGACAGCTTGCAGTACTTGCCTTGTGACCGAGACAGCCCATTCAGCTGCTAACCTAGCAAAATAAATGTCTCTAAGGTAGTTTGCAGACTTTTTTTTTTCATTACATCAACTTCCTGGCCACTCAAAGCAACGGCAGAGCTGACTCAGGATGGGCAGCAGGAAGGTGAGCGAGGGCAGGGGAGTTGGACTTCCACTGCTTGGCTCTGTCGTGCTGCTGGTACACAGAACTATACTTCGGCTAGGTCAGAAACTTAGTCTGCATACGGACAAGTTAAATGAAAGAGGAATAGAAATCATCAGAGAATAATACCTGCACGTGAAGTGTTTGTAGCAGTGCTTGGGACTGCACGGTAATAGTGAGTTTAGTTCAGTCTGGGCCTAAGAGACTTTTTTGTGAGTGAATTTGGTGAAGAGTTGAATTAGACTTTTGTTTAACATGATATGGAAAACGTAATTTTTCTTAGGATTCTTAGAGTGGTGTAGAAAATGGCAGGATGTTACCAAAAGCAGCAAAATTCTTTCTGAATTAAAGATCTTTGACTACTAAATACATTACAAAAGGTAACTAAGGTACTTGAGAATCAAAACTGTCATGTAGTTATCATCCTGAACTTCAGTATTTTAGAATCTTTTCCCTTTTTGTGGGAGATCTTATTTTCTGATTCTCAATCGAATACATGAATAATTTTGTATGTTCTAAATAGTAATCATTTCTAACAGGATGTACATTGAATGAAATGCATTCAGATTTATTTCTGAAACTTACTATGGGCATCAAAAGAACCTGCTGTCCTGACCAGAGGTGCATCCAGTGCAGTATTTTGGTTCTGAGGATGGCCGGTGGTGAAGGGTAGGAATGATGTGCAGCGGCATCCCGCTGTCTCTGTCCCCTTCCAGGTAGTGGGAGAGCTTAGAGGGAGAAAGGAAAAGCAGCTTTGCAAAGGTTTAAGAGGCTGGAGGCCCTGTTGTGAAGGAAGTAGGATGGTTCTTGTCTGGCAATCAAACAAGTGCAGAGTGTGGGCCTGAAAAATGTGGTCACTCAACAATGGAAGAAAATACATTTTAGTGAATAAGACCAGACGTGCAGATAAACTGTTAAGGACCTTCAATATGGAGATTAGCTGATATGAGAGCATAGAGTCAGTGCAAAAGACCTCAGGGTGATGACTCCATTCACTGGCTGTTCAGGTAGTCTTTCTGATGATATTTTGCGTTTCCAGTACGCAAGAGGAAAGACTAGTCATGGGAAGAGAAAATTATATAGCAGTATCTAGGCCACAGAAGTAGTTTCCCTGCTGGTCTTGGGGCAGGAACATGATGGGCATGATCCATAAAAATAAGGAGAAAGAGGAAGATATACTGAAAGCAAAAGTACTATGTTTCCTTGTGTTATACTTGGCAGAGGCGTGTTCATTGTATGGCAGAGAGGGTTGGCAGCTCCCACTAAGACAGCCGATTGAGAGCTCGCAAAATATCAGCCAGGCTCTCGTAGAGAGCAGACAGATCTCCAGAGTGTTCACCCCTAAAAATGAAGTTAATACATGCTGTGAATTTCAAAAGCCTTGTGTTCTGATTCATGGACAAAATCCCATGGAGCTAGTGTATGCTCATTAAAGATAGATATACATATACATATAAAATTTAAAAAAAAAAAAAAAAGCTTTGTTTTTCCAGACGATCAGGTCCAACTGTCTCCGTGCAATAACATCTGGTATGTGTTCTTCCCTTTTTGCTCAGTTTTCTGCAAATGTTTTTGCTATCAGCTCCATGTGTTTTATATCATATATCCTTATTTGGACAGGTTATTTTTTTCCTTTCTTTTGGAGAGAGCATTTGAGTGCTGGTACTTTCTATGCTGTTTATGAAAATTAGTCTATTGGTCTTGCCAGAACACAGAATGTCTTCTTAGGTAACTGGTATTAAAGTTTATTGCTTAAGTACAACATGTTCCAAATTTAGGCTTCAGAAAATTGATCTTGTTGCTAATAATTTCCCTTTCATTTTTAGATGCTTGACTTGAGATACTGGGATATGATTTCCAGAAGTGCTGAGTACTTACAGCTGTTGCTGAAGTTAGTAGAAGATATATACTTGGGGCATACAATGTGCAGGTTAATGCTATAACTGAAAAATCAGGTTTACAGTGTCTTAACTGGGCACCCAGGATCAGTTAATGCCTCGAAGAGTCGTGACTCTCCATCTCGGTAGCTCGTGTCTAGAACGATGATGACGATGTTACCCCTTGGTACTGCAGGATGTTTGAAGACAGGGACATATGTCTTTGGCTGTTTTCCATAAAGAGATGCTATATGTTCTCCTGTAATATGTATCCTAAAGAAAGATTAAGGGAAGTTTGTTGCCTTTTCACTCCGTAAGAAGGAAAAAAACCCACAAGTTTGCTTTGGGAGAGACTCTAGCGTTTTATGTCATATCCAGGCCCATCTATCAAGTCTCTCAACCGCTTATGGGTTTGATCCAGATAAACACATTTTTGAAATGTTGTCTTGAATTAGCCTTGCCAGGTCATGGCGTTTGATTCTTCCTGGTGTGCTGATGTTTGGATATCCTTTGCCATGTGTTTCAGATGTCGTCTGCCTTATGCTCTGGATTAAGCCCTGTTGCCTTTAGTATATTCACAGAGCTCTGGGTTGTTATTTATGGAAAATACTCTAGCCTTTTGTTCCAAAAGCAGTTACCATGCTCAAGTACTTTTTTCCCCTTGCTGCTTAGCAAAGTCTCTCTGATGCTAAGGAATACCAATAAAATATTTCCCCAGTACTTTGTTCTCAATTGCAGCCAGATAGAGTTCTTCATCCATTTTATTAGCCTCTGTGTACAAAAGGACTGTGTTAGTAGCAGGTTTTTCGTAACCCTTCCTCCTCAAACATATTCCCACTGCTTCTTTTGCATTAGAGATTTTGTAGGCATTTGTTTCCCCCATGTGTTTTATCTCAGTTGTTTTGTTAGTGTAGTTACGTCCTGTTCTGAAGCATTATGATTATTAAAATGATATGGAAGGAATTTAAGACAGACTTATAAAATGATCCCGTAACAAGTACTGGATGATTAATCTGAGAATAATTTTAAGAATCAGTAGGGTTTTTTAAAGAAGAGTGTCTTAGCAATAAAATAAAATTGATTGGTGCTGTTGTGGAAGGAGTTGCCATCTGAGGTACGAACTTCATGGGACCGTGCTCCGCCTTTTAGACTCCAGGCAGCAAAGTGATGCTGTGGCAAGGCTGCAATGTGAGGGAGCAATAAACTCTCTGCTAGTGGTAAAGTGCATTCTTTGGCAGACAAAGGAAAAACAGAGGGCTCTAGCAACATCTCTGTCTACCTCTCATAAATCAGATATGATGAGAAATGTTCTGGTTGTTCTAATACTGGAAGAAAAATCTGAATAACACTGCTTGCATTGGCAGTTCGCTGTGGCTTTGTATTGACCAGAATCTGTTTTGATAAAGGTCCCACATCAATGTCTCTGATGACCCTGGGTATATTTTCTTCCTCAGAGCTCCAGGAGATGGTCACATTTCTAGTTTCTTCTGGAGCAAAATGCTTCTAAACGAATCTGACTGGGGGCAATATTTGTTTAGTAGAAGTGGGCCGCAGGCTGGAATAATGTTCATGCTAATACATACATTTTAGATATTTAGGTAGATCTGAGGGCATACCTGTCACCAGGGATTTCATGTTTTGGCTTAGCTCCATCTTCAGAAGATGAAGAGTTCTGAAATAGGGCATATTTCACAGTAGTGAAAATGTGAAATGAACAATGAAATCAGGTTTGAATTTTGCTGTATATTTATTGTCAAAATGAGGTTTTAGACAGCATCCCATTGTCTGCTGTACAGTTTCTGCCAGCTAAGGATGGGATAATAACTGATAAATTTTTCAAGCCATTTAATTAGATGAAGAAATCAATGATTATTCATTTCTCCTCAAAGCTTGGCATCTACCATCAAGAACGGAAGATCTGCGTAGAACACGACTTGTTTCTTCTGCTAAATGCTCAACTTTATAGCTAGGCAAATAGGTTACACCTAAGTCAGTAGCACAATAGCAACATTTTCTTACCCTCTGATTCCTGTGACCACCATGAGATGAAGAAAACCATTGGCAGCTGCACCGCTCTGTGCAACCATTCAGTTGTGTGTGGAGCAGGGCTGAGTATGCTGAATTAGTTCGTAGACCACTGATAATAAATGAGAGAAGGGAGACCGAATTCCAGCTGAAGATTTTATTGCTGTGGCCCATGCTTTTAATCCACAAGAACTGGAGATTGCTGGCTTTAGTCACACTTCCAGTAGGTGAATTACACACTTGGTGGCAGCTCTCATTCAACTTGTAAAAATCAATACTTCCCTGCCTACTCACAAATGGGTATAATCATGAAGACCTGCCTGAAGGTCCAGAGAAGGTAAAAAGTCTGTTGTCTTAGACAAACCTTATAATCATTCAATGCTGAGAAGCTTTTGCTGTTTCATATTTTGGTGTATTCTTATTTTTCTGCTGATTTCCTGTATGCAAATTGGTTGTGGACCTTTTAGCCCAATCATCAGGTTCTGCAGCTTTTCCAGCTCTGTGAGCTTGAAGGAAATTTCAGGCTCTGGGCCAAGCAGGAGTAATTTTAGGAGAGCCCCATGGCACAGCCCATGTCCAAGCACAGTGACGGACGTGGCCCCCATGGGAGGAGCACAGAGTCAGCAGGAGTGAGGCCTCTGCAAGTGCAAAACCCACCCCAGTTACATGTTTGTTCCTCATCCTTGAGTGAGTCATGACAAGTGTATTTCCATTTGTGCTCGTGCCTGCATGCTTACCTGCACATGGCAGATTAGTGTTTCTGCAAATCCCCTTTTCCGCTCACTTTTGAATGCTTAGATCCCTCCCAAGACTCTTGCAAACAGTATCAAATTCCTAGAAACCCATTGTCTGACCTTTTCCTTTTGGAATATTTATTAGCGTACAACAGCTACAGTCTTCTCAAAGTGTTGCGAGTAGCAGCAGCAGTAGATAACTATTACTAATATGCAGTCTTACTGTTTTTAAAACACCAGAGTAATTAACTATTTTCATCCTTTGCAATTATACTCAAATATAAACACCACTTAATGAACTTTGCTACGAGGCTGTACCACTGTTATGTAGGGCAGTCCCATATCTACCTAGTGATATTCTTCCTGCATTAACGTAATTAAAATGAGAGTAATATTGCCTAGAGAAGGAGTTCATTTTATTGCACCCTCTCAAACGAATGTGTGTCAGGGAATATGAGTGGAAAAAGTCTGTCTGGAAGTAGGCAGCATGCCGGGGTGTATTGCATTTCGCTGACATGAGAGGAATGTGGCAGTGAGGTCTACGGTTGCCTGCTGTAGACACTAGCACTCACCCTGAAAAGCAGCTTGGGATGTGCCTTTCGCTTCATTAAGCAAAAGGCTTTCATGCCTGTGGCATGAAATGCTATAAAACATGGTGGCAGTATTATAGTGTGTGCTGTTAGACAGGATTGCCAATCTCAAAACATGTAAAATCGCAAGTCAGATATTCCAAAATAAAATCTGTCTAAAAATTAGGGATCTTTTAAAAAACTCTTTATTTCTTTTTACTTCTTAAGATTCATTCATTTTTAAGTGAAAGCTGAGATCTTCACTGGTAGTTGAGATCCCCACCTGACTTCAGGGCTTTAAGAGAAACACCAAATGTCTCAAAACTTCCAAAAGCTCATAAAAGTTCTTGAGAGTGAGTCAGGCATCTGCTGGAGAAGCTGTGTGATTGTATAAGCTTTGTAATTGTAAAGAGGATCTAAAAACCAGGGATGCAAAATGCACTTGCAGTTTGGTTGAGGTTTGTTTACCTTTAATGAATGTCCCTAACTGTGCTGGCTCACATTATTGAGCAGCTGGCCAACAAAAAAATTAAAATAAAATAAAATAAAATAAAATAAAATAAAATAAAATAAAATAAAATAAAATAAAATAAAATAATAAAACCCCCACAGTCTAGAAAGGCTGTGTTGTGTGGGGGAGCCGCGGTGAGGCCGTTTGTAGCCCTTGCAGCCAGATGGGCACCCAGAGCCACCGACAGCTGATCCCTGTCTGCTCTAAGTTCTGCAGCCTTCCCGAGTTTCGTCCTGTGCATGTCGGGGTCGGTAGCAGGACTCCTGTGTGCAAGAGCAAGCACGTAACGCTGAGGGGATGTATTCGTTTCCTTGTGTTGTCTGCATCTTCCAAAGAAATGTCAGTGCTGGCCCCATCCCTGAAAGAGAAGGTGTAAGGGCCGGTGGTGTCTGTGTTTTTCTCCCTGCTCTGCTGAAGCAGCAGGCTGTAGCTCTAGGATTTTGAACCTCTGTGCTCTTAGCAAGCAGCAAAGATGGAGCAGTCACGTTTCTAGGCCCTTTTGCAGCACCGGAAAAGCAATGCCAGGGCATGGGCATTTTTAGGATCCTTTTGTTCGTTGTCCTTACTGACCTGCACTTCAGTCCCGAAGAAGCCAACCTATAAAGCCCATAGTTTGGAAAGAATAAGATCAGAGAATTTGAGTATTATATAGAATTTTTAATGTAAATCTCAAGTTTGCTGTTTTGGAAAGTGCTCCTGTACATAGGTTAGAAAGCTGGTAGGTGCACTGTAAATCTGCTTCTGTTCTACCTGCCTGTCTTGAACTCAGTTGAGATATTTTTCTCTGCTGTGCAGCCCTGGAAGAAACAACAATCTTGCAATAACATTTCAGCACCAGAAACGCTTCTCATTTGACACTCTGACATTAGGTGTTGGCAGCTCATCCTGGCTCTTCAGCGTGCATGTGGCTGTCACCACTGGAGCAGTTCTGTCCTGCACAGCCAGCTCTGGTGAAAATCACCTTTCTCTCAGGAGAAACATGGGTAAACCTCTGGAACTCTGTCATGTACATGTAAACTTGCTCTTAGGTCAATGTTTAGACCATCACTGTCGTTGTTTTTAAGAATCCTATTAGTTATAGAGGAATGATAAATAATCCAGTGGTCTGGAACCACAGCGTTCTGGCTCAGGGAGCTGTTACCACTACAGATGATGCTTTAGGGCTTGGGGTACATGTGTTGCACTTTGGTACTCTTGGATCTAGCAGTTCACCTAATATGTAATCATGTAATTGAAGCCCACCGAAGTCTGCATGAGATATCGCTCTGTTCGTAAGTACTTCCTCCACCTCCAGTGGAAACATTTCTAGTCAGAAGCAATGCCTTGAAATGTTTTACTACTGTCATATTGATAGGGAAAAAATACACAGATATAAAGAGGTTGTGTGCATTAATTATTTATCTTGCAATCAGGAAAGTATAAAAATAATCCAGGGTGAAAATTCAGAAGGGTTGTAAAGGAAAGCACTGGCTTTTTCAGTTTGACTAATGCAGGTTCCGCTGAAGCTTTCTCCGCAGAACATGAGGTCTAATCCCAGCACAAGTAAATACGTGTTTTTTCTCTAAAACAGGTTTTTAAATCATGCAGTTCTTGAGAGGAGACTAATTGTGCTCACTTAGATACAACTGAATAATTAAACTGTGAGGACTTATTATTTTCCTGGCTCCTTTGTAATGTTTCTTATTTATTAATTCTTAGATATTCAACTTTTAGAGTTTTTAGCATCAATCAAGCTCTGCTTCTATTGTCTGAAAAATAAAATATATAAAGGAAAAACTGCCACACGTTTAAATACTTGTATTGTTACAATAGAAATATCGTCATTGTAATTAAACCACTGGAAAATATGAACCATCAACTTCTTCTCTCAGGGACTGGGCCACCTATGGGATTGTTGTGCCTTTGAAAAATCTCCCCAGAGATCTAGCGTGCTTTGTTTCTCCTGATTGTTCTTGAAATAAAATTAGCTTTTAGTCCATTAAAATCTGCTGGCTTTATCTGCTACTAAATACATGTGTAGTAAGTGCTGTGGAATCAAAACAAAAATAAGTTATTCCTCCTGTGCTTTTAGTTTTGATGGGATTTTCAGTTCGGCGGAAGTCAATAATCTGACTCTTACTGTATTTGGGATCCTGCTTGGATTAAGGTGGATCCTTTCAGCCTGGATCAGGAACCTGCCAGGTATCTTCAGAGGAAAGGGTGAATAGCAAAGAGGCTTGAAAAGGATGAGAGAAGGCACCTGAGAATGCAGGTAGCCTGGTCCTGAGTCCTGGGCAGAACTAACAACACCTGTGTTGCTCCTTCCAGACATTAGCCAAGAGCCCTCTTAAAAGTCTCCACCGACAGAGATTCTGTCACCTAATGAGGGCTTGGGCAGATATTTTCCCTGTTAGAAATGTTTTCCTGATGTCCAACCCGCTCCACCAGGTGCCTGTGACTTTGTCCTTAACTTGCCGCCTTTGGTGGAGAGTGTAGGATGATGTCAAGTTGAAGAAGAGAAAAGGGACAGGGAGAAAGTGCCCAGGCAGTGGGAGGAAGCTCATGGAGATGAAAGGCCTGGACGGAGAGCCCTGGGAGGATGAGGAGGAGAAGAAAGTGCTACTTATCCAGGTTCCTTGTCATCGTGTTTCTTGCTACTGATGGCCTGAACTTTCTGATGATTTTGAAGTGCTTAAGGCAGATACTGAATAAGACTAAAGTTTGAAATCTAACCACGACCTCAGTGGTGGAGAAACATGGATCTACCTTTGAGTCCTGCCTGCAGAAATAAAAAATAGTAATATGTTGACAGAGTGATATGACCATAATGCCCTTTTCTTCTCTTTTCTACTCCCACAGATGAACAGGAGCCAGCAGTCAGCAGTGATTCAGATATTTCATTGATTATGGCAATGGAGGTTGGACTGTCCGATGTGGAGCTTTCCACTGATCAAGACTGCGAAGAGGTGAAGTCTTGAAATACAAACAGAGATCTGACACTGAACTACGGGGGGGTCACAGTGAGGGACTGAATCAGCTTTCTAGGATTTGGACCAGTCATGCACACGCCGTCCAGAGCACTGTCACCCCTGCACACTCCATTCTGGGATGGTCACAAAAAGCAATAGCAGCAGTTGTGTCTGCCTGGATGCGGTTTCATCATCTGCATACGTTCATTTTGTTCACATGGGAGATGGATGCTTCCAGGTAACCCACATGCTTGAGAGCAGTCATGTAACTCTTCAGTGGCTCGTAAATACGCAACTGAAATGACAGCCTGAGTGTTTTCTACACTTGTTCGATCGGACTTTTGTTTCTTTTTTTTTTTTTTGAGAAGATATATGTTTGTTATGTTTGTTTGTTTTTTTGTTTATAATTTGTTATGGATGGACACTCTGTTCTTGTTGACTGACCCCAGCTTTTTCAAGAGTTCAATCCAGAAATCTGAATTCTCATTCACTGGTCACTTCACGATCTGACTCCAGGATTTATCATTGCCTTGTTGTTTCTCCATGAAGTACACATGGCTTCAGAAGGACGGTGCAACGGCACCCTGCATTATTGTGAAGCCTGATTTAATTAAGTGGGAGCCTTGGAAATGGTAGCCCTTTGTTTGCAAGAGAGCTCTGAATTAAGAGACTGCTAAGATTTGGGTTAAAACTGTTATGTTGGATTTTACTTAGAGCTCTATTCTAGCCAAGTATCGTACAGTGTGAAGGAGAGAAAGAAAAGCTTAAAGCTTCGCTCCGTCCTTGTAGTCCTTTGCTATATTTTTTGCTATTAGCAGTTGCCAGTGCATTAGCAGCCTTCCTTCAAGTTATAATTCAGTAGCTGGAAAAGAAGATCCGGTATAACATCATGTCTTTTCTTAATTTTACAGACCAAAATCTGACCAATAGGCTAAAGGAGTGTCTCAGAAAGTTTCCAGAGGCTGCGCATTATGCGGGTTCCAAGAATGTTCTCAGAAAGGGTCTGGAGATGCTGTTGTCAGTGTCAGAAATTGCTAATGAAGAGGAGGCAGCTGGTTAAAATGTTTACTTCCTCTTCAGTTTTGGTTTTGTTCTTTGTGTGTTTCACTTCTTTTTTGATGGCAGTTTTTGCTTCCTTGTCAAACACGAGAGTCCAGGTGGTTCAACATTGTGGCAAGCATAATGGAATACTTGCAATTTGTATATAAAGAGATTTACCAAAATATTTGGGGCAGGAGGATTTGGAAATAAACACAAGTAACATAAATCAAAACACCTAAATAATAATGACCTGTGATTATTGTTTAGTTTATCCTGAACTGTGCTTTCCAGAGAAAAGCTTATCGTTACTTGTTCATCTTAAGATTTCATTTTTCAGTCAACATACTCAACTGTGAAGAAGCATTTTTAGCTTACTCTTATACAAGAGTAAATGTTTTCTGTTGGCAGTCAGATGGTCTGAATCACATTACCGCGTCCTGAGTAAGTCCATAGACTCAACAACTCACATTGAAATTTCACGGAGGGGTCAAACGTTTGGACTTGATGGTGTCACAGCAGCATCTCAAAATGCAACTATTAGGGTTCTTGCTGCATTTAATCTCCTTATGGATTTACTTGTTAGCTGTGGAAACCAAGTGTCAGCCAAAATTCATTTTGTCAGGTCTTATTTGGAAACAAATGTGCTTAGAACTATCCCTAAACTTTTGGGCAACTTGCTGCTTAAATACAGGAAGAAGGAAAAATTGTACTCCATTCTTTTCAGTTCAGTTAGAACTTGATTTGGTTTATAATTGAGGTTTGTGTTCTTAGTCCCTAAATTGCAGGGTAGCTTTGAGGCAAAGGAGCCCAGCCTAATAATCGTTCTAAATCGCGATCCGGAAATGCGCCGTTACATTTTATAAGCCATTCGAAAGGATGTCTTCTTTTAATTAAAGAGATGCAGGCAGCTGGAAACCTGCTTGGTTTAAAAAGGAAGTTAAGATCTTTCCGGAGGGCGCAGCTAGGTCAGTCTTGCCGATATTGGTGGTTCTGTAATCGTATTTTCCTTGTTCTTTATGTCTTCTCTGTTCCTTGCTGCTATGGGAAAGGCCCACAGTGTGAAGAGAAGCAATGCTGAAATTCAGCCCCACACAAGAGAGTTTGCACGAGGCATCACATCCATTCCTCTTTGGCTCTGGAAATAATGCTGAAATGGGATTTAAGTGGTGCTTACACCAGATACTGGCCCTTCGCACGGAAATGAAATTTCATCTCAAGCGACTGCAGGGGAAAGAGTAAAGCTGGTTATACACAGTCAGGTGTCCCTACGGAAAGTACACACACGGGAACAGTTTCTTCTCTAGCGCTGGAGCCCGGGTGCTACATGTCACAGGAACATCATGATCACAGTGTCTGAGTTATCAGTGATCCTTTATTATCTGTCCACTACAGCCCGGCACACAGACAAAGGGAAAAAAAAACAACAAAAAACGACTCCTGGCCGAACTGTTTGGTTTTCAGAAGAGCAGTCGCAAAGTCTTCGTTTTATTTCACAAACTTAATTAAGTT
Source organism: Pampusana beccarii (assembly GCA_013399365.1). Lineage (NCBI taxonomy): Eukaryota > Metazoa > Chordata > Aves > Columbiformes > Columbidae > Pampusana > Pampusana beccarii. The sequence continues at coordinate 540,536 of VWYH01010317.1, forward strand.
AATCTCAATGGATAGATTGACCAATTATGTGTTGCCATAGCAGAGCAAGGGAGGTCTGTGGAAAAGCAAAGCAGGAGGTGAGACTCTCAGCTAGGTCTGAACTGGGTATTTTGCCCAGAAAAATCTGTAAAGGGAGCTGTGCTTAAAGCAGCATCACATGGGTGGTAACTGAGACCCTGCCCGTATTACTGGGAGCTGGGGAAGGATTTTGGAGAGGGATCACGCTGTGCATGCTCTTTTCCTAAGTATCTCATAGCAGATGTGGTCCCTTGGGGTCCACAGCTGGCCACTGCGGGAGGCAGGGTGTTAGGCTGGGCGAAACTTTTTTTCTTTTTTTTTATATCACCATAGTGTGGTCTTTCAAAAGAGGCATCCTAGCAAATCTGGATCAGGAGTCTTTCTCCTTCTGTTTTCCCGATGCTACCTGCAGTTTCGCTCAGGAAATATGTTTTTCCATCCCTGTCCTCAGGTTTTCTACAGCCCAGAGCACTGTTAAGTGATAACTAGTGCAAAGCCAGGTTACACATCACTGAAGCCAGAACTTAGGAAAGCACTTCCATCCTTCTTCAGAAAAGCACTTTTAACTAGTTTTGGACTTGCAGCAAAATCATGTTATTTTCAACAGGTCTTCTATGAGCATGATTAAGCTGCTGTGTCAAATGGAAATGTTTTCCTAAATCAGGACCTGGCTGACAATATTCCTTGTATGTATAACCTGTGAAACGCCTTGGGAATTTGAGTTGCTTCATAAATATCAAGACCCCCAGAGGCGTGTTTGTAACACATATGAAAGCCTTAATTCTGCAGATCCGTACGCCCATGCACAATTTTGCTTACGTGGGTCTCTCCGCTGAGATTCCTCACAGGGTAAAATTAAACCTCCTGATTTGCAGCTTTGGGCAAAATTAGTCCCATCCTGAGTGTCGTGCGATTCCTCAGTACTGCTGCCCACTAAGCTTGGGCTCCAACATTAAATATGTGGGATTCGGATGCCAGGGACACAGCACTGCCTGTTCAGAAGGGAAAGCAGCCTTTAGCTTGCAGGAATCCTCTGGTGCCCTCTGATGAACAAATGCTCATGCACAGAATTCTGCAGGTTTGTGCTGTGACTGCCCACCCTCGGCACGGTGGCTTTGCTGCAGCTCCGGCTCTCTGAGAAAGGCCCTCTTGCCACGCAGCTGTTCCTGTGTCTCTCCAGGCTCTTCCAGTTCTGTCATCTGAGGCTCTTTTCCGTCAGCGAGTAGTAGGTGGTAGAAGCATTCGCTCATCTTCACTCAGGCTGGCTTGCAGGATGAAACTTGGACGGACAGAGACTGTGCTCTGAGTTTCCTTTGATTTTCATGGGTTTTACTAAACTGCCTTCCCAAGGGTCTGTTCAAGAGTTAGGACACATAAAAAGTTACATGGGCTTGAATTCTGCACTCACAAATGACCTAATGTGCACGTGCAGACGCGCAAGGCACTGGCTCTGCACCTCTTCCCCATGGCTCACTCATTCTGATGGGGGTATGTATCTGGCACTTGCTGAGGGTTTGAGTTTTTTGCTTTTCTGACCACTTTAGAGCCTCAAAACTAGGGTCAGGACAATCGTAGCACTACAGTTTGTTCTTTAAGCATTCTATAGAATTAAATTGCCACGTGTGCATATAAAAGTATATTGATATGACTGTAGAAACTGTATTGTAGTAAAATGAGAAGCAGCTGCCATTATTAGATTTTTTTAATATGGGGGAGATTGTGGCGCTGAAGAAAATGGCTTTATAGAGGCAATTTGAAAAAAAATTATTGATATCATATATGGTAAGATGTCCCTCAGATCTCACTACTTTAACAACCCCTGGATCACATCAGAGGAAGTCATTGCAAGAAGGTCAGTACTTTGTCTCTTATTGAATGACATGTTTATAATATGTTCTCATTTTGTTAACAAAACGAACCCAAGCACCAGAGACAGATCCAGCTCTGAATTTAATATTTCTCAAAGAATATGCTTTTTGTGATCCAAAGTTTTTGTTGTCAAACCTGTTAACCTACACTCTTTTCCTCCTTGCTAAATAAAAAGAAATGCTTCTTCAGTTTGAAAAATGTCTAGCTCAGAAGACCTTTGCATATGGATGGGTTGCCCTGGCAGGTATCTGCAGATCACTTCACACATCTATGTACTTTTAGGCATCAATTTAACATCAGATTTTCCATAAATTGTATTTTATTTGCCATTCTTGTTAAACCTGGAGTGCAGTCATTGTATAGATTTTCCACAGTTTTGCCTTACAAGTTTTCTCCTTTAAACATGCCACAGCCCTTTGAGCATATTCTGTAATTAAAAGGCAAAGACTGGAGTACAAGTCTTTATATACAATCTCTGGTCTGCAAGTCCTTGTTGTGACAGTTGGCTTGTACTGAAATAAGGATACGGGCTGTTCCTAAGAGTGGGAAATGCTTTTCAGCCCAGGCAGCTGGGAATCTCCCAGGCTTTGTTTAGAAGAGGCTCATTGCTTTATGGTCTGTGTCCATAGAAGAGCTCATGACTAAGCGTATAGTTTGAAATAAGACCAGAATAGGAATTTATTATTGGAAAACCAATAGTCATTTATTGATTTCTATTTGTTAGCAATAATGGATTTTTTTTAATCCATCGTTCTTGCAGAACCCTGTTGTGGGGCCAAAGCTACCAGTCTGCTAGGAATATGGGCCAGGACAAGCTGATGGTCTAAACAGAAGAGAGAGGGCTTGATTTGCTGTTGGGATGCATCCATTTTGCAGGACTGGAATGGCAGAGAAACCCAGCCTGTTCCTTCTCCTTCCCAGCCCCTCTCACAAATGTTTGCTCTAGTGTGAGCGTTTGCCGCAGGGGAAGGAAATCATGGGATAAAATTAATGCTGTGCCGCTTCCTCTCTCGTATTTTGTGCTACCTGTGTCTCTGGTAGCAGGCTGGGCTGCTCTGCTTCTGTACAGGGTGAAAGGAGCCAGCCTAAGCTCAGCTTAAGGGCTTAATGAAAGATAGGCTCAGGGTTTTCGGCAGGTTTCAGGGAGCTGAGCTTCTTCATAAGCAGTGCTGACTGAGAATTGCTGCTTCACTGAAGAACACTGAGCACTGACTCATTTGTTTTATAGATGCAAAATGTGTGAGCGTATACGGGGCAACCAGCGCGACAGAAATGAATCGGCTTGGTTAGCGCAAGCGGTGAAAAACAACACACTGAAACATTTTAGGGGCGAGGGGAAAAGAGGGTGGAGGTGCTGTTTTAGCAGACCTTTTAAAAAAGGGACAATCGATCCGACACAAGCACTTCTTTTATTCTACCAAGGCGTTACCTGAACGAATTGATAGTTTCGCGGCTGAAAGAGGAGCGCCAGATGGGCTTTTGAGTCTGGATTTGTCGGCGTCGCAGATGGCAGCTGCGGGCTGGGGAGAAGGCTGTCCTCTGCACGCAGCCGCCCCCGCCGCGCTGGGAGCCCGCGTGGCTCCCTGCCTCAGCTTCGGCGCTGCTTTTTCGAGGGGGGAAACAAAAACCCAACCAACCTTCTGAGCACGAGCTGCGTTTCGAAGGGAGAAAACAGAGAAGAAAGATGAGTGGTGTTGTGGATTTTGAATGGAAAGCCAAAAGATGAATTTTCCGTCTGAGATTGATCTTGCCTCTCTCAACTATTTTAATTGTGAATTGGTGGAAGTTATTTCTTTCTGGAGTGAACGCAAAAAAAAAAAAAAGGAGAAACAAAGAAAAGAAATAGCGTTTTCCCTTTTTTGTTTATTTCCTGATTCTTCAGTCCTGTGTAGCATTAAAAACAATAGCAAGATCAAGATGCTTGTTTGCTCTGAATGTATACAGTTATTTCAGATGTCAAATATCTAAATGTTTTTGTATGTGTACGTAATACCATCCTCACTTCTTGTTTCATGTTAGGAACCTGAAATGACTGTACCATTTTATAATTAGAAATGTAACGAGGGGACAGTAGGAGGGTCTCTTATTTTTATAGCAAGATGTTCCTGGTATTTAGTGAACATTTAAAATGGTTTTGTACTTGTCAAAATATACATTCCATCCATTTCCAGAAGAGAATTATTTTTATTTAGAGTAGTTTATAAGCAACCAAAAAAAGTGGCGTCCCGTTTGTACGCAGTTCCTGAACAGAGCAAAGTATCCTGGTTTCCACTGATGGCTCCAAAGCTTTTTCTAGCCGTGTCTCTTCTCACACGCTGCAGAGCCCTACCAGCAAATGCCGATGTTAAAAAGGGAAGAAAAATCCCCAACAAAATAGCTACCATATGGATCAGCGCACAGCTTACCGAAATAGCTGCCAGTTAGGAGACAATGGTCTGTCCCAGTGAAATTCCCCGAGGTAATCAGTCCTGCTGTGGGTTTACTGGGAGGTCCTCAGCCCTGGCAAGCTGGGGGTGACAGGGTTGTCACACAAGCGCACACTCAGACATTGCGCCTCTGGTTGCGCTGCGGGTCCCTCGGGATGGGGACGGATTTTTGGCTGAAGCTGTGTTGCTGGTACGGCACTCGCTTTCGGCAGGCTCACCACGCTGTGTTTCTATTGACTGTGGAAATAACCCTTGATCTCCATGTCCAAGGAAAGTTCCTTTCTCTAGACAGCTACGCTTTGGTTTGTGAAACACCCAGTGAAAGACCACGACAACATCACGCAGTGGCGTTTGCGTAGGTGGCTCTTTTTCTTGTGGTTAGCTTAGTTAGTTTTTTTTCCCATGCTACCTGTGACTTGCTGCCAAAACAGTGCAGTAGCAGTTTGTGAAGCGAGCCTTTTTTCTAGCATTACTTTCTGTACAGTATTGCAAATAACTCTTTGCTGATATTTTATAATGTATACATCTTCCCTTCCAATGCACTTTATCTCTCTTGAAAAATGTGGGAGTCGGAGAACTACCATCTTAAAGGGATTTGCCTGAAATCATGAGGCACACACTTTTTTTTTTTCCCCTTCTTGCTTAGTTACGTACTGTAAATGCTAAAGAGCATGGACAGTGACTCAGCTGGGGGAAGTACCGAAATGTTGAGGCTAATATTTGGAAGCATTATTCAGTAGTACAACACGGCTATTTTTGTTATATAGAGGATTATAATGTAAATAAGTGAGACTGTGTTATTATGTACTAGTAAAATATTGCAACTCTCAAAGTTAAGATGGTGAATTCCAAGGAATTTTATTGCAAGTTTTTTAATAAAACAGATCTGATTACTGTGTCATACGTGTTTTCTAACGAGACTATATAAAACTGGCATCTCCTGATGTGTGAATTGTCCTGATTGTTCCTTTCTGGACTCAGCCGCTGCAGATTTTGGCATTCACAGGGGGCAGGAGCGATAGTGGGCAGGGACCTGAGGAGCAGCCTGGCCTCTGCACCAGTTACTGCTCTGATCCTCCTTGTCCTTCACCTTCTCTTGATCAGAAACCAGCGGCCGTGCAGGAGGTAAATGCCTCTACTCCACAGGAGGAGAGCAGCAGCCTCACCCTGGACACTGGGCGTGATATGTTAAAATACCTTTAAAAGGTGACAGCTCTGCCATGCCTCAGCGCGGATCGCACTGTCTTGGTCATCTGGCTGCTCTTCTCTTGCCTGATCAGCCGCTGCCCCGTGTCACTGGGTGTGGGGGCCGTGGGAGAGCCCTGGGGCTTGTCATGAGATAGGTGTGCTGCATGCAAGAGGTTGAAGGCACAGTGAAAATCCTGCTTGGAAGAAATTTAAGAGACATAAAGAGAAGTTCTCCCATGGATGCAAAGGAAGGCAGAAGTCCCTGAAGGAGGGCCAAATCCTGGCTCGAGCCGCAGCCCCACCGCGGGGGCCCAGCCCGCCCCCACCCTGGCCACGTTTCGTGCTTGCTGGCCCGTGCTGCTGGCGCGGATGCCTCTCTCGCAGCCACAGCAGTGCGTTCGAGGCGTCAACGTGCCAAGTCAGTTGGGGCCCCAGCTCCTCTTTCCCCCAGGAGCAAGAAAGCAGCAGCCGTGGGCAAGATCACACCCAGCTGCCCCGAGCCCTGCGCCCGCTTGCTCCCGCGCGCCCACCCTCCCGCTGGGCTTTGCTCTTGCTGTTCACAATGGAGGGGCACCGAGCTGGCTCAGAGCTTGAAAACTGCGCGTGATTTAATGTGGCTTTATCAGCAACGCTGGGAATTACTTTTCCACTCCCAACCTGTGTCAGCTAGTCAGCGGCACAGCCTACAGCTCCCTGTCCCACCAGCCTTGCTCCAAGGGCAGAAGCCTTTCTCACCAAAACAAAACCTGGGCTGCCTTCAGAGGGAGATTTTTAGGTATTGCTAGCCAAGGAATCTGGTCTTGCTCTTCCCCGTGCAACTCCCTCCTTGGCCCCTGCTTTGTTCTCTGCTTTGATTTAATAAATGGCCAGGGGAGCGAGCGGGGCCGGTTTTCCTTGGCAGGCAGCTGTGCGCAGTTGCTATGTGATCTGCACACACAACACAGCTGCTGCCGGTGCTGCAGATCTGGCGGGAGGCAGCACGCTCGAGTATCGCAGCACAAGTAACACAGCATTGGAGCTGCTGGGAATGGCATCAGGGCTATAAATAACAAGGGGCGTAAGGCAATTAATTCCAGGATGCAAGCACATACCTAGGGCTTGGGCTATGGCACTCTCTACTGTATATGGGATCCATTTCTGGTGAAAATACAGACATAAAACCATGCTGCTTTACGTTCTTTTTTTGTTTGGTTGGGTTTTGTTTTTTGTCCAGAAAGAATAAGGCAAATTGCACTCACTCCTGTGATTCAATGGGGTGACCCTCAGATGCGTTGGAGTCAATGGACAGGACTCAGGATTCGAAAGGAATTTGTGCAGCTTTGCATAGTGCAATGATTTGCATGGCCCAGAGTCCCTTCTGTCCCATGTTACCCACATGAGGCTAGGAAAGAAAGCAAGCTTTGTGCTGCATGTTGAGGGTGCCCTAAGGGGAGAGGCAGTTGTCTGTGCCAGGTCTTGGGGAGCCACTCTGGAAAAAGCACTCTGAGAACGCAGTTCTGTAACACCAGGAGATTGAGTCTGGGGGTATCCCACAAGGAAAAAGAGAACTTCATCGCCCAAAAGAAATCTAATGAGTTGGTGCATTTGTCATAGATAAGCCATAGGAAATCAGTGCTCAGTAAGCGAGGGTGTAATTTTGCAACACGCCCATTCCTCAGCCTTTGATCCCCATGCAATCAAGCGGCCTGGCAGCAGAAGAGGGCAAAGCATTACCACCCTGGTGTGCCTGGGCCAGCCTCTGCTGCAGGGCACCACACTGCTCCTCTGGACATCCCCCTGGACATCTGTGTCTCAGTAGCTTGGCTTTATACTCCATCCTCTCACATGAGAGCAAAGACAGGCTTGCAACAGACCTGTAGCGACTCGTGGTGGCTGAAGCCCTGGCATATGTCCCTCTTCCTGCTCCAGCTAAGAAGCGTGGTAGCTCCTGGCAGAGGGACAGAGCAGACATCTGGGAGCGGTAACGCCTTAGATGTGTTGGCAGAGCCCCAGAGCTCATCTGTCAAAGCCCACAGCTTAGATGAAGTTGTTCTTCTGTCCCTGTTTGGGGCAGCCGCGCTGGCTCAGACCAGCAGCCCCTCCTGGCCTGGGTCTGACTCAACTTGGGCCAGGAGCAGACACCCACACCAGGGAAGCCACCTCCTCCAGGTCACACCCGGTTGTGCAGATGTCTGGTATATCCCTGTGGTGTCTATGCTTTCCAGCTGCGGGGTCCAAGCTTGCTCAGTCGTGTTTTGTGGGACGCTGATCCATGCTTCAGCACATCCTCACTGCCTTTCTCCAGACCTCACTGCCCTTTCCTTAACTGCATGGCCAGAGCGGGGGGTCTGCCACAGCATGATGGCAGGAAGGGAGTGTGGAGCCAAGCCCTGTGGTGGGGACACAGCCAAGGAATCAGCTGGTGCCGTGATGGGAAATGTTCCCACCTCCCTTGGGTTTTGGGTGGTACCAGCACACACCGACCCGGAGTACAAGTGGTGCACCCCCCCCCCATTCATGTGCCCTGGGGCCTCCCCAAAGGCCGGGGGTGCTGATGATGCCAGCTGACATAGAATCATAGAACGTCCTGAACTGGAAGGGACCCACAAGGATCATGGAGACCAACTCCTGTCCCTGCATATGACAACCCCACAGTTCATACCATGTGTCTGAGTGTGTTGTCCAGTCTCTTCTTGAACACTGCCAGGCTTGGGGCTGTGACACCTCCCTGGGGAGCCTGTTCCAGTGTTCACCACCCTCTGGGGGAAGAACCTTTTCCTAATGTCCAACCTGAACCTCCCCTGGCACATCTTCCTGCCATTCCCTCGGGTTCTGTCATTGGTCACTAAAGAGAAGAGTTCGACACCTACTCTTCCTCCTCCCCTTGTGAGGAAGCTGTAGATCGTGATGAGGTCTCCTCTCAGCCTCCTCCAGGCTGAACAAACCAAGTGACTTTAGCTGTTCCTCATCTGGCTTCCCCTCCAAACCCTTCACCAACCTTGTAGCCCTCTTCTGGACACTCTCTGGTAGCTTCACATCTTTTTTTATCCTGTGGCACCCAGAACTGCACACAGTGCTCCAGGTGACGCCGCAGCAGTGCAGAGCAGAGCGGGACAATCCTCTCCCTGTCCAGCTGGCAATGCTGTGCTGGATGCACACAGGACACGGTTGGCCCTCTTGGCTGCCAGGGACACTGTCGGCTCGTGTTCAACTTGTCATCCACCAGAACATCCAGATCCCTCTCTGCAGAGCTGCTTTCCAGCATCTCGTCCTCCAGCCTGCATGTACAGCCAGGGTTGCCAAGTCCCCAGTGCAAAATCCAGTGTTTGCCCTTGTTGAGCTTCACATGGTTGGTGATTGCCCAGTTCTCCAGCTTCTCCAGTTCCTTCTGCAGGGCCTCTCTGTGCTCGAGAGTGTCAATAGCTCCCCCCAGTTTTGTGTCACCGGCGAATTTACTAAGCAATCCCTCAAGTCCTGAATCTGAGTCAAAGACATGGAAGAGTGCTGGCCCTGAGATGGATCCCTGTGGAACCCTGCTAGTGACTGGTCACCAGCCCGACATAACCACATTTACTAGAACCCTTTGAGTCTGGCCCATCAGCCAATTGCTCCCCCACTGCATCGTGTGTTTACCCAGCTGTGTGCTGGACATCTTGTCCAGGAGAATACTGTGAGAGACAGAATCAAAGGATTTACTGAAATCAAAAGAGATCACACTGACAGGCTTCCCTTGGTCAATTAGGTGGGTCACCAAGACTTGCCCCTCATGAACCTGTGCTAGCTGGGAGCAATGACTGCGTTGTCGTTCAGATGTTTTTTCAGTAACTACCAGAGCAATCTTTTCCATTATTTTGACAGGCACAGAAGTGAGATTGACACACCTGTAGTTGCTGGGATCATATCTGTTGCCCTTCTTGTAGATTGGGAAAATATTTGCCACCTTCCAGTCATCCGGGACCTCCCCAGTCATCTGAGACCTCCATAGACTCCCATTTCATGCTGTCCATTATGATGGCTCTGATATTTGGTGTTTTCTGCCAAGCCTCAGCTTCTGGAGGCAAATAAGTGAAGCGCAGAGGGGAGAGAAGGCAAAGCAGGTGTGCAGCCTAGATGGCTGAGAAGAGAGTGGTTTTGGCTTTTTGGTTGGTTGGTTTTGCTGTTGTGGCGGTGGTTTTTTTAAAAAAAAAAAAGTGAGAAAGGCCGTTTATCACTCGGGTGGGGAGCAGCGGGGCAGACGCAGCTGCTTGCACCACGTCCCTTCCCTCTCTCGCCAGCAGGGGGCGCTCCCGCCCCGCCAATGCCTCGCCCAGCGCCGGGCGGCCACACGGGGGCGTGCGGCAGCCGCTGCCCGATGGGACCGGCTGGGCGGGGGTTCTGTCCCCGCCCCCGGCGGCACCGGCTGTACTTATCACCTTAAATTAGCGAGAAAGGGTGGAAGAGAAGAATCACACAGAGATGTGTTACTTAACGGTGTTGCTTCGGTGAGGGTGTTGTTTTCTAAATAATTGTCCTAAAGGACAATAGAGAAGGGAATTTTTCTTATGGAAAATTGACCCTGGTTGACTTCCCTCTGTGAAACTGCTCTGAAAAGGTTGATTAACGCCAGAGGAAAAAAAATTTGCTTATGTCCAGTGAAGTCCTAAATACAAGCAGCTGCTGAAATTCCCCAGATGTGTGTGATAACCTCGTTAGCAGTGCCCAGCCTCGGTCATTTGTGCTGCCCCAGGTGTGCAGGAAGGGGGATGCTCTGCAGGCTGGGAAGGTCATTGTAACTGTGGAGGCTGGTGGTATAAAGCCTGTGAAATAGAGGTGCAGCTTGTTTGTTTTCTTTTGCTGTGCTTTAGGAACTTGCTTTTTTTTCTTTCTTTTATTTATTTTTTTTTTTTCCTCCTTCCTTTTGAGTGGAAGGAAAGAGCTCAGAGCAGCACTGAAGAGTTGCTCCTTGGTGAGTGCATTTCTTGTGCTTTGACTGGTGGGAAAATGTAGGGGTTTTTTTCCCCTGAAGCCAGTTGTCCCTTGGTGGAGAGGTCTGCCTAGGTCACGGTTTAAATGCTCTTTGTGTACACCTCATGCGTTGCTACCTGCAGCCCTTCACTTTGCCTGGGTTTGTTATAGGCTCCATATTAAGAATTTTGTTTTTCCTAAAAATGCCTTGGTGTGGGTGGCTCCTTTTCAGGGTGAGGAAGAAGTGTTACTCTGAGCTTTGGTCCTCAGTGGCGTGACCTCCTGGGCCAGCTGCAGACCTGAGCTGTGCCTCCCCAGGCCCCTCTTGTGGAGAATGGCTCCTGGAGACAAGTGGGCAGCGAGGTGGCAGGTGGGTTTCACCCCCACTTCTTCTAAGCCTGACAGTGTCCTCCAAGCCCTCCTGCTCACCGAGAGGGAGACATCCACCGCTGGAGGTGATCAGGCTGATGTGGTCCATAGCAGAAACGTCCGCTGGGGAGCAGTGATGTCTTAAATGCCCTTGGGAGTGGAGCTGCTGCAGCAGGTGAGTGATGTGGGAGGGCTGTGAGCCACAACGTTGCTTTTTACAGGCAGGTTGGTGTTAAAAGACCTTGAGGATGTCAAACCCATCTCAGCTCAGAGGCTGTAGGACCTCTGACAATCCTTACATAGTATAGGCTTACTTCAAGGGACCTCGGGAAAAACACTGATGGAGTGTTGAGCAAATGGACTGAGTGTATCCTCAGATAAAGCACATGGAAATGGCAAATGGCCTGGGGGGGGTTGATGGTTATTGCTTGAGCACTGTATGTGAGATTTGCTGGCAGCCAGGCTCCAGCGGTGGCAAAGCAGCTTCACTCTGACCATGAGAGTTTCTCTCTCCTGTGTTGAGGACAATAATCTTGCGCAGCGGTGAGATCATCTCCCTTGAGATGAAATCTTGCCAGCTAAGGAGCAAATCTATGCTACTGAGTCTCATTCCTCGTATATCTGAAATGTTAAACAGAGCAATTCAGAAATGCATTTGACCAGCTCGGAGGTGTGAAATCTGACTCCATTCAAATACTACATTAAATACAAACTGTGTGTGGAGTGTATATATCATGTTGCCTTTCTAACAGAAGAGTGTCAGCTTGCTGTTCCTTGCCCTTGATTGTAATGCCAGAAACCTTCCTAAATACCAGTAGTCTTGCTGGTGTGAGGAAACATTACCTATCTTGTTTATTATCTAAAGTGGACAGAAGCAGAGATTACTCCTGCCTTTTGGTTTATGTAATGCTTACTGGGAGCTAGGGAGTCAAATGTTTTTCTTTTGTTTAAAATACCTGGCTGTAAATGTGATGAGCATCCTTGTTGCTCCTTTCTCACTAACTTTGTTACCTCCTTTTAAAGGACTGTTGTCCTCTGACACCAAATAGGGGATGCAGAAACTGCAGTTATTCCAAGGACCTGACAGAGACCTTGTATTGAAGCGTTTAATGCTCAAAGAGCATCCATGCTTCCATTTTTCCATTTCCTCCCTTTCAGAAGGAAGTGACACTGTTGACCTGTCTTTTTTTTTTTTTTTTT
>VWYH01010317.1:552560-573636 GCA_013399365.1 Pampusana beccarii
GTGTTTTTTTTTTTTTTTTTTTTTTTTTCTAATTAGGACGTACTGTCCTAAGAGACTGCTATCTTTTCAAGGTATTCTGGCCAGAAGCTGGCAGCAAACTGCTTGTAAAAGGCAGCACAGTTGCTTTGTTGTATTTGGCAGTGTTTTTTTCTTTTTCTTCTATCCTTTTAGCGCAAGTTTTCAGATGTTCATGTTCTGGTAGCACAGGAGGGGCTATTTTTTTGCAGCAACACCTTTCTGTGTCAGCTATGCTCACATAACTCTGGCATGGTGTTTGCTCATCACAAAATAGGTGGAGGAGAAGGTTTTTGTGTTTGAGGGGCTATATGAATGGGACTGCTAAGCTAGCTGCTCGGCAGGGCTGGAACTCACACTGGGGTTCATGCTGGTTGGTGTGAAGTACCATGTCTGCAGTGCTTTGGGCACTTTTAGTCACTCCTCCAAAAACTGATACCTGCTATAAGAAGCACCCAGAGCACTGTAAATTCTGCGGGATACAAAGCACTTTCCACCCCCATTAAAGCTGGATATCAAAATGTGTGCTACTTGGCTTGTGCAGGAAGCTTAAGGGATGTGTAAAATACCATTGTAGAAAACAATCATGTAGTTATTTACTCCTGCCTGAGACAAAGGCATGAAAGCTATGAAACCTGAAGACAGTGAATGGGAATACCATAATGCAATGTCCTATTGATCTGTGGAGTTCACTGCCAGTTCAGACAGCAGTGCGACAGATAACATTTGTAGTTGTACTAACTAGAATTTAAATAATTATAGGATGGAAACAAACAAAAACACAAACTCCTTAGGCTTAGTGTTTTTTACTGCTCACTGGTTAGCTGGTGGGGTTCAGAAGAAATGTTTTCTGCCGTCCATGCAGATTACTGCAGTGCCCGGTTATGTGTGCTATGAATGTTTTATGTCTCGCTCTAGCACAGCTCGTAACATCTCGTCAGGAGGGCTGAGCGCCAGGCTTTTTTAACAGCCCCCTCCTGACAGCGCCTCTGCCTCCCAATGCGGCAGGGTGGCTGTGATGGGTGCTGGGCTTGTACGGGTGACACTCACTGGCGGTGAGGGGGTAATCAGTAGCACCATGGCACTAAGTAAATGATTGATTTTAATTACGGTGTGTTACAGAGCTCTGGCTGAAAGCATTTTTCTTGATTTCAAGCCCTAGTTAAATACATTGCTGTAATAACTAGCCAAGCAAGCTCTAATGATGGATATTAGGAGGCTGAGGGAGTGTGAGAGCTGGGGGACAGGTGATAGGAAGGTGACAGTTTGATCTTTCCGTAAGCACCATTTCTGTCTGCATCACAACAGCTTAATGTTGCAGATGCTGTTACAATAGCTTTTATTTCTTTTTCCAGAGTACAGAGAGGGTCAGACTCTTCAGGAGCTGGGGGTGGACTCCTAGCCTCCCCCTTGGCTCCCCATGTCCAGGCTGCGTACAGAGGTACCTTGTTGCCTGCTTGCACCCAGGTCAGATATCTACTTGAAGGCATTTGTGCCAAGCAATAGACAACTCTTTACATTATTTCTTTCCAGTACACAGCCAGAGTTTCCATTGCACCTCAGACCAAATACACTTTCTGCTATTGGAAACAAGAAAATAATTAAAAATAAAACACAGGGACTGCAAGAAACAGGGATTTGATTCTTGGCAAGTTTTGAGTACTTTTGACTTGTATTAAAGCTGATAAACAGGGGTCAGTTTGCATCATCCTTCCTAAGAGAAACTCTGCTCACAGGAATAGCTTCTTCTCCAGCAATGTGATGCTTCAATGGGCATGTCTTGGAGGCTGCACAGGGATTTAAACACACTCAAAATCTGGCCTCCAAGGATGCCCCCATCAACCCACTCTGACGCACAACAGAGTTACGCACGAGAACAAGACAGTTCACAAAAGACTGATACCTTCTTCCCTGCCACCTCCAACAGCTCCTGTATCCTTGGACCCTACCAGTCACTAATCAGGTCTGTGGGTCTTCTCAGACGAGGTGAGAGCTGAAACTGGAGCAATGGACTTTCATACAGGCAAGGAGGCAGAGGCTTCAATTACCCTTAGGACTGGCTGTGAAAAAAACAAACAAAAAAACCCCACCCACACAAAAACCCCAAACAACCACCTCCAAATTTCTTTTCTAGGTTTTGAGCTGAGCATCTGGAAGCGGGCACTCGCAAGGCTCTGGTTTCATTTCTGCCAGCCCAATAACATGTTATTGAAATGTTCCTGTGAGATCCAGGTAAAAGGATTTCCCTCCCCATTCCTAATACCCCACTATGTTGCCATTAACACCTTGTTTCCCATGTGTATTTCTTTTTCTAAAGAGAGCCCCAAAGGGTGGTGAACAAAAGCCTTTTCCCATCTTGACTTCTTTTCCCTTCTTGTGTGATGCTTCAGCACAGCTTTAACTGAGGCTCCAGTATCAGCCTATGGGGATTTTGCAGACTCTGTAGTGCAGTGTCTGAGTCATACTCTAAAAATAGCTGGGAAAATGTCAGCCTAGCCAAAGTCATCGGCTGATTAGCAATGAAGTTTTGTGATTCCAGCTATCTCCACATATGCTCCTGATGTTAACTATACATCTGAGCTTTGAAGAAAAAAAAAAAAAAGAATAAATTATGGGTAAGGACTTTGTATTTAAAGGAAAAAAAAATTTTAGAGGTAGTACAGAAACAGCTTTCCCTATCCTCACCAGGAAGGTATGTGATTAACAAAGGGATTAGGTGGCAAAGGGCTAGAGGGACTCGCTGGCTGGAAGCGTGGCACGTCCCTCCTAGCAAGAAGGATGAGAAAGAAATCCAAAACCAGACAGGACCAAAGGTGATAGCAAATGCTTTGAGTTACATGTTTGCATGTTAATTCTGGAAAAGCCTTTGTTCCTGGTCGCTGATTTTGTACACAGGGGCTCAGCCAAAGGCAGCTGCCACACAGTTGAGGGGAGAAGAGGAGGGATGCTCAGACATAACCCAGCTGTCAGAAACAGCAAGGGTGGTGGCGGTGGCAGGAACCAGCATGTGCCAGGGGGGTGGAATTGCTGTTTGCTGCTACTGGGTGCAGCTTTGGCAGCCCCACCATATTCCCCTGTGAGCTCCTCACCAGTGCAGTGCCCAGGGTAGTTGTACTAGGAATCAAAACTGTAGCAGCGAAGGTATGAATGGGCATGCTGCCCCTGCATACAGTCCTTGAGTCATCCCATCAAGTAAATGAGCTTTTCTACAGCTTATTTTCAGGCTTTATGTTGTTACATGAAAAGATGTCTAGCTAGGGTGAATAGCTAAACAAATTTCTGTTAATGGCAAGGAAGAATGGGAGGGGATGTAAAAGGAAGGAGCTTTTAACCTGGTATTTCTGAGGAGCTTTCCTTGAAAAGAGGAAGGAGTTGTGACTCCCCACCAGACCTTGTGATGCTTGATGCAGCGCAGCAAGACACTCGCTGCAAGTAGCTTTTCCATCTCAGAAATCATCACCTTCCCCACACACAATGCAGCTCTGGAGGGTCCATGCGAGTGAAACCACATCAAAGAAACCATGCTGGAGCGGGGTCACCCTGTGAGAGCCCTCGTGCCTCCATGGCGTGGATGTGCCTCTGCATCCAGCCAAGCATATGCCGGTGGGAGAGCTGCTGACACCCCTGGCATCACTCTCAGTGCTCACCCTTTAAAGACTGACCCATGGCATTGCCTGTCTGAGCCAGTGAGTAGGGGATCTGGGCTGCACTCATGGGGGGCAGGTCTTGTTTGCCACCCCAGGGCGCTGCGGAGATTTCCTGGCAAGGCCACAATGGTTGTGCTGCAAGTGCCAATCCATCTCTTGAGCTGGCAGCTCTGCAGGGACACCCTCTGCCCCCACCACGGGAGCTTCTTGTTCCTCCTGAACTCACTGCCTCACTCATTTCAAATTTAAGGTCACTGGCATATGGAGGAGCTACCTTCTTGTCAGGTTGCTGAGCCTCGTGGACAAACCAGCAGTGCCTCCAAGGCTGATGCTCAGCTGTTTGGTGTGTGAAATAGTAGGGATGTGCAACCTGCTCTCCTGGATCCCTCCTTTGCTGGGTAACACTTTCCGTTCCTTGCAGAGGAAGCCTGGCTCCTCTCCAAAAACATCTCCCTTCACGTGCACTGCAAAAAGCTTTGTGTGCCCTGGTGAGTGAAGGTGGCAGAGTTGGTTGACCCTGTTCTGGTGTTTTAAATGTGTAGCCCTTGTTCAAAGCGCCATAGAGAGGTATATATTTTCATTATAAGTGGAGTGACCCCTTTTTGAGCTCCTCTCCAGGCCTAGCTGCTGTTGGAGATTAAAGAGAGGCCAGAGAGCAGCTACATGCTGCTCAAAAAGGTTGTGGGGATGAGGGCATGTGGATTGCTTGATGGTCTCTGAATTCCAGATCTGCTGGAGCAAGGGCAAGCCTGGTGATCAAGCAGTACAGGAAAGCCTGTAGAAGTGATCCAGCTGGTATCTGAACTAAGGTAATTATTAGGAAGAGGTTTAAACATCCAAAGGGTTGAAACATTCGAATCTTTCACTGATGCTGCTTACCACTGAAGTGTGTACTGTGAAAAAGAAAATATTTCTGCAAGGGACTTGTAAATCAGAATTCTTCCATGATCTCTGAGCTTTAGTAGATGCATTTTTATGAGTTGAATAATTGCAAATTAGCAATAATATTTCCCTGATTTGGCAGTCCTTCCTTTTGCACTGAGGACGAGGCAAGTGCAGCAGGTAACAGTGTGTGTTTATGTATGTCAGGAGAGGCTTTTTCCTTCTCGATAATCAAAGAATAACTTTTCAAGGCACCTTGGTGTGGTAATAGCCCTTCACCATCCATCAGTCTTCCCCTGCACTGTAACCCTGTCTGTCAACCCTCATAAATAATTTTGAAAGATGTGAGTGGTTAAGCAGGCAGTGAACCTTTATCAAACAAATATTTCAGCGGCACAAATACTAAAATGGAGCAAAACAGGTGGAAAGAAAGTCTCCTCTGTGATGTGCCTTGCTATTCTGACCTTTCCCAGACTGCCTTCCAGCTGAATGTGTGGGTCAACATCTAGAAACCAACATGTGGGCACCTTTCAGGGCATCAGCAGAAAGGCAGACTGGCCAAGTTGAGATGCATGGAGACAAAACACCAAGTCACTAAATACGGATTACAATAGTTTGGAACACATCTGAAATGTATTGGTGTAAGTCTGACATGTTGATTTGCACCAGATGAAAGCTGCTGTCCTCTTCTCTGTGGTGGCACTCCAGTTTCACCCTGGTTTGGGTCTGTTGAACTAAGCAGTGATTGGCAATCAATGGAAAATGCAGTGGTGTGTTGGCCCTAAAGCTCCAAATTATCCCTGCTGCCTGTACATTAACTAAGATGCAGCAACTAATGTATAATTTGAAAATATTTATAACAGCAGTAATTTTAAATTTTGTCCTTCTATGAAGCACAGGTCTGCACATGAGAATTAAGGCAGGTTATAGCAGGTTGTGGATCTCTAATCCATTTTCAGGTTTATGTTTGATGAAAACAAAATTATTCTTAAATAATTGTGTCTGAACATGGAGTTATTTTGGAATTATTACACAGGTTATTTATTACATTGGAGTTATGTCATTTGAACAGATTACCCAGTCCCATTGATTTTATTCCCCCTGCCACCCACCTATTTTACTCCTTTTCCTTCTTCAATTACTGATGTACTCAGCTACTAAAGAGCACACATGAAATGCTGAGAGACTGACTTACGGCTGGCAGCCAGCCCAGGAAGACCTCACCAGGTCAGAACCACTTTTCTTTAGTATATGTATATACTTTTTTTTTTTCCCCTGCTTTTTGAAACTAATACTGGCACTTTATTATCAAGGCTATCTGGGGGTAAATGCCTTTCTACAAATCAGCTGGGTTTGGGTATTTTTTTTTTTTTTCGGAAAAGGCAGACGAAACAGGTAAGTAACTATTTGGCAGATTCTCTAGCTGTGACTGGACCTGCTCTTTCTTGTATATGTTAAATGTTGTGGATTGTGTTACCCTCTCGTTATCCTGATGAGGACCTGCACAGAAGAGCGTTCTTGAGGTCCCTCTGCATTGGGAAGGCACATTTCTGCCTCTTCCAAGCCCAGTGAGAGACAAGTCTAAATTTAAAGAGAATTTACCTTGTTGATGATCACCTCTTACAGGAAATTACCAGTGAGGGTGGTGGTAATTCATGGATCCCTTCAGTGTTATTCTTTCCCTGGTTTTTGTTTGTCTGAAGACATGAGTAGTTCCCTTTATATTTTTGGGGGCACTCGGTGCTCTCACAGATTTGAAACAAGGGTGTCAAATACTTTTGCAGGTACAATCAGAGGGTTCAGATCTAAAGCAAGAGGCAAAGCCATGTTCAATGTTCAACAGAAACTTGCAGGTTTGGCTCCAAAAGGCATTTTAGACTATATCATCAGTTCATACAAAAACAATCAGAATGAGAAGAAAACACTATAAAAATGTAGATGGGCAAAAAAGTCTGTGACTGCTTTGCTGAAATATGCGTGCAGCAGGACCTTCAGCTACCCGAAATTCGTATGTGCACATGTTTTTGTGAGCCTGTTGTCATCTTCTATAGCAATTTCCTTCTGTCTCAAGACTTTGCTTCTTTCTTTTTTTTCCTCTTTTTTAGGGGGGAGGAAAATTCAGTCTGATTGAGACACACATGACTCCCAGTCTCTGACAAGCCCTGTATCTGTTCTTGCCTTGAGAGCAATTACACTTCATCTTCTCAGAGCAAACCACAAATAAAGCAAGTCATGAAGCTGTACAGAGAACGAAAAGTATTCCTGACTCCCTCTTTCTCAGATTTCAATAAATTGATTTCTGAGGTTTTTCCATTAAATATATATATATGTATACATGCATTTTGAAATATGTTAGGAGTGCAGCTACTTTAATGTCTATTTTATGTAAAATTGAATTGATCTTTTCCTTTCTGAAGCTGACTTTCCAGATTACCATCAATACTTTTCAACACAAAGTTGCCTTAATAACTTCTGTATTTCCCATAACTGATTTTCATGGCTACAGAAATCGCGCTTCTGCACACACATAAGCTGTCAGAAAAAACGGAGTTCTGAGATACAAAATAATTATTTCTCCTAAACTACTCACTGTAAAATTTTGGAGACTGAATGCTTGATCATCCATCCCACACCATGAAACTGATATAGGCAACGACACAGACTTTGTTCTTTATGTGGAAATCATCTGTGCTCCCATGGTGGGGGGGGAGAAAAATCATTATTTTCAACCCTAATTTTCTGTTCCCTGCAGCTGCTGATTTGTAAAGAGATATGAGGTGTGGGCTTTTGAGATACTTGCTGCACAAAAATGCTTCAAAGTGGGGAAGAGAGTTGTTGCAGTCTTCCCTGCCCACCCAAACACCAGGTTCATTATCCAGGCTGAGATACAAGCAGCACCACCAACACCTCTGGGGATCAGAGTCTTAGATGAGGTGAGGATATTTCGGAAACAAAACTGAACGTAAGGGTTGTGCATTAGTCATGTTGGTGATCGTTTTTTTTTTTTTTTTTTTTTTTTTTTACCCTCCCCTTCTTATTTTTATTTCAAAACGTGCACCTGAATGATGCCTGCCTTTTTGTCACAGGGGAGTAGACAACCATGCAAATCCCAGCAGCTGGGGCTGTGAAGGCCAGCATGCATCCCTGTGAGTCTGTGAAGGGCAACATGTTGTGGCTGCCTTTGGGCTCTGGGATCACCAGCGTATGGCACCTACAGTGTCACTGCCCGCTTGGTGACGCCACCTGCCCTTTCTCTCCCAGCACACCAGGTCACCCACTGCTTCATGCTACAGCACCGCATAAGCTCTTTTGTGGCAGAAAAAAATCCACAGGTCATCAGGTATTTCATTGGTGTTTGGCAGCTTCTAGAAGGAGACAATACCGAAGTCATTAGCTCGGGTTTATGAAGCTGTTAATAATGCATATGCATAATACATAATAAATTAATTCTACAGAGAAACTAATGGAGTTTATCAGTGGGGGACCTGTGGGGAATAGTATAGAGAGTTACTTCAGAGTTTCTAACTGGTAAAAATATTCATTTGTTAAAAAGCCGTGAGCTGTTTTTAATAGAAAATTTTAGTGTTTTGTGCCTAACCTTATTTCAGCCTTGGTATTAATTTTTGGTATTATTTGGTATTAATTTGATATTATTTGGTATTAATTTAGTATTATTTTATTTATTAATATTGTAATCTGTATAACTCAGAACTGATATTTTATGGGCTAATATTTCTGAAAACTGTTATTTTCAAAAACATGCTTAACTGCTTGGCATAGTTGAAGACTAAGTAACACCTCTGCTCTACCTGTTGTGAAACAATTTCGTACTTAGTCATACCTAGAAAAATTAATGAAAGTGCTGAAAGTGGTTTCCTGTTGTGGTTACGTGCCACTAGCAATTCTGCTTTCTAGGATGCTGCATAGAAAAAAGCACAGAAGCAGACTTTTTTGTGTTTTAATGGAGCATATAATACTACTTTGAATGTGTATTTCTTAACAAATTGGTTTGAAATATTCATTCTATATTTTCCTCTTTTAACTTTTTTTCTTTATGTGGCGAGATAGTAGAGAATTACAGAATAATTAATTTCAGTAAGACAGCCGTGGTGTGTGCATTGATCTACTTCTAACTGTGAGATAATGACTTTTCTCCCTGAGTCTGAAAAGTTAGAAGAAACTTCTTCCACCAACAGTCTTAGGTACTGTCATGTTTTATTTCCTTCCCTTTTCATTGTTCTTGTCATCTTTCAATTATTCTGTCTTTTCACTATTCTTTGGTCTACTAACTGTTTTCCTCTTCTGTTTCCAGTGATACGTTTATCCCTCCTGATATGAAACCCGTTCTGCACTGGTTCCTTTAATTCTTTGCTCTTTCGGTGCCTCTTTACCACCCTCAGTTATACTTAAGCCCTCATCCATCTATTTTCCTTTCCCGCTTCAATTGAATTATTCCTCCAGCAACTTCTGAATTATTTATGTTCTCCAGATCACATTGGTTTTACCATTCTTGGTGGGTTGGTTTGTTTCCCCCTTAGCCAGTAGCATGTCTCTTATTCTTTTCTCTGTAATGGGCAAATTATTATGCTGCTCAAATTGATGCTAAGCAGCCTGGTTGATGAGGATAAGTGATATCTCCAAAGAGGGTGGGTTGGTGTTGGTGTTGTTTTCTGGGGTGTTGTGGTTTGGTTGTCGTTGTTTTGGTTTGTTTTTTTGTTTGGTTTGTTTGGCAAAAAGAGACATCAGGCTATGCAGTGCATACTGATGTGGGAGCAAGAACAAATTGGTCCAGAAAACTGAGAAAAATCTCTCAATTTGCACGTCCTTAATTTTGTGTGTGGAAATCTGGAGATGTTATGGGTACCTGGTTTGCTTCTATGCCTTCTTTAAAGGGATGAGTGACACACACATTGCAAACCAAAAGGGGGAAGGAAAAAAAAAAAAAGGAAAACCAAGTACTTAACTCATTAAGTGGAGGAGTTTTAATTCCTTTCTGTTCCTTTTGATGTGTGTGCATCACATTTACACATCTAATCACGATGGAAAAGGTGACAAATAATGCAAAGATAGAGAAAACAGTGGCTCTCCTAGGAAGATGTGGGTCTATGTAACCATCAGTGAAAATATACCAAGAAATTTGCCTTCAAGTGAGGCTGAAAGCCACAGCCAGAAGGAAACCACCCATGACAAAAGGGAGCTGCCCAGAGCAGCAAAGGAGACAGTTTAAGCAGAAAGTGAGGCACTGGCTCTGCAAAGCACAGGGCGCATCGCTCTGGTAGCACTTGCCAGGATGCAGCAGAAGTGGCTTTGCATACACCTTGGCATGAATTGACATGGTGTTTTGGTGGACTGAAATCTCCTGTGATGCAGGGAAGCAGGTACCAAGGCACTGAAAGAATGTGCCAATGTTAAAACATGCTGACAGTGTGACATGCTGTCCTTTTCTATCATCCTTTTTGTTTCAGTTCTTCTCCACCCCTTCTTCCATACACTTCTATTAGTTGCTTTTTTCTTTCTCTGCTTTTTATTTCTATATTTACATATATTTTTCTCTTTTTCCTTTCATCTTAAATCATAACCTTCTGCATTATCCTTCTTCCGTTTCTCTTGTCTCTTTCTTTCACTTTTGTCTGTCAATAGCCAAGAATGGGTTGAAGAATTATGCATCTTCCTCTTTTAGCCCCTGGCAGAGATGACTGGAATGGCTCAAAGGCACAGTTTTGCCTGGAACTCCGATGCTATCAAGTAATGATAGATGAGCGTGTCACCACTGATAGTAAATATTTTGCACGTTTGTATCCAGGCAGGGTGTGAAACTCCATCCAACACATTTTTGTTGGGTTTAACAGTGCTTTTGCTGTTTCTGCCTGTGTGTGTGGGACTAGGTGGTGCTTTATACTAATACGTTTTGATCTAATGCCACAAATAAGGGAAAGTCTGTCTTTGGCTCAGGAGGAACTGTGGGAAGACATCAGGACCTTTGCAGATGCCTGAAAAGCAGGGAAGTACTGAGCTGAACTAACCTGGAGCCTCGGTTGCCATGCAGCTTACAGCCACTTAGGCTAGGCTAGCTCTAGCTCAAAACACCTCTTGTACCAGAGGCTGTCCGTGTGATGGTAAGGAGATGGGTGGAGAATCTGGCTGAGTGCCCAGGCTAGCAGTGCAGTCAGTAAAAGTAGGCATTCTGTGTGGAGACAGAAACTCTGATCCCAGATTCTCAGCAGCTGCTTGGTGGGCAGCCAGGAGGAGTGGGATGGAGGAAGAGCAGCAGCCAGGAGCCTGCTGAAGAGCTGCTTTTGTCTTCACTGCTGCAATAGTGTGTGACTTGCTGTGGCTTAATTAACAAAGAAACTCAAAGGAAGACAAGCTCCCTGTAGCTTTCACCATGCAGCAGCTGGGCAGCATCAGAAGGCCTCCTCTATCAGGAGAAACCATGGTGGAGCTGACTTCCTCTGAGGTGGCAGGGTAAAGTAGCAAAGACTAAAGCTGTGCTGTTATCAGAAGAACAAAATTATAGATACTGGCCTTTTGGATATTGGCCTAATTTTTTTATATTGGCCTAATATTTGGATACTGGCCTAATTGGATATTACCTTAAAATGAGAGTTTTGATTTTATGTTGGAGGTAGCTCAGTTGGATATTGGATAGCTCAACTGGATATTGGCCTAATATTTGGATACTGGCCTAATTGGATATTACCTTAAAATGAGAGTTTTGATTTTATGTTGGAGGTAGCTCAGTTACATCAGTAGCATACATGGCTTGGATGTCTCCCAAATCTTCCCTTCTTACATGTGAACTTCGACCTTCCTGTTTGTTTCTGTTTTCTGAGACATCTAAAACTTCAAGTTTCTCCAAAGTGTTGCAATTTGGGTCTGTTGGAAATTCTGTTGTGTGAATGACAAGTATGTCACGCACCAGAACAGGCTGCCTCGGGACATGATTGGGTCACTATTGCTAGAGGTGTTTAAAAGATGCATAAGAGGTTCTTAGGGTTGTAGTTTAGAGGTGGACTTGGCAGTCCCAGGTTAACAGCTGGCCTCAATGATCTTAAAGGTCTTTTCCAAACAAAATGGAAAATTTGAAGAAATTATTTTTCTCAGTTTTTGAGGTTAGCACCACGGGAAATATCCACCTGAAGATGACCTGAACTATACTTTTCTATAGAAAGTCACTGCTCACACAGGTAGCCAGCTGCAACACTTGATTTACTGTGGATTGTTTTTCCTAGGCAATCGGATGGGAATGAACTTGTTATAAATGACTGAAGAGTAATTTTTAAGTTTTCCAAACAGGCAGCTGCTTTTTACCGGTACCTGCTGGTCCCTTATTCCATCACTCCAAATTCTGCCTGTACAGCTCCACCAGCACAGGGGAAACAGAGCAGCTCCTTCCATAGGAGCCCTTAGCACAAGACAGAATCACAAGCAAACACATGAAGTAATCGCCCAGCTCACAACAGCAATTTATTCTGGGGCTGTGAGTGGTTGTATTTTGCAATATACCACTTGTTTTGCATTTTCATTTTCAAGCCATTAACTTCTGTGTTTTTTCTAACTTGTAAAATAAAATATCCATGCTGGTAATGTGTTCCTTGGCCAGCTGGGAGCTGGGCAGAAATTGCATCAACTGTGTTGGTTTCTACATTCATGTGGGTAGATAGCATTAACTGAGCTGTTCACTATGGATGTGTTGTGATACCAAAATACACTGCGACTCTCTTCTACCAACATGGATAACAAGTGGTTGGAAGAAAGTAAAAAGGATCCTAATGAAGAAATACCAGATTTTACAGGTTGGGACCAGAAAGGTGAGAATTAAACAAAAAGACTGAGGGGTGCATTTCCCTCCCTACCATTCTCTGAAGAAAAGAAACAGCCCCCTTCAGTGACTCCTCTAATTCCAGAGAGCTCAGGAGCCAGCAACAGGTGCTAATTTGATGATTCGATGAAGCAGCCTGCCTGTGGCCAAGCAGATTTCAACTTGTTTCTGTTCAGCTACTGCCTTGGTCATCTAGTCATGGAATGGAGATGAGGTAGGTCTGAACTCCAAGTAAGTTAAAAGGGGGCAGTTGTGGTTGGTTTGGGGTTTTTTTGTTTGTTTTGAGAGGAATCTGTGGGCCTTCTATACTTTTTTCACAATATTGTTTCATACCTTTTTCTCTTCCTGTGGTAATCAAAGACCTTTTATCTTCCTCCATCTAAATATCCTTATCCAAATATCTTAAGAAATATTTTTTTTAAGAGTCCAATTGGCATCACTTTGTCTTGCACTGAGTGCCACCTCATTCCAAAGTAGTAGGCATGCATTTCAAAGCCTCCTTTGGCTACATCTTTTCGGTGAACACTGAAATGTATGTTCTCTTTTTTTACTTTTTTTGATCTACAAAATCAATAGTAATACAAATATAAAAACTTGCATGCTTTCCTCTTTTAGGTTTCAGAGAGAGCTAAACACCAAATGAAGTCCTGCAAGCCCATGATTACACGTAGGCAACAGTGCTATAAGAAACTGAAAAATACTACAAGGTTATCCAGGTCAGTGTTTGTTTCCGTGGTTCATTCAGGAAGTCAGCACAATCTCATTGATGAATACAGTTTTGCAAGGTTGTGTGGATCAACTGCTATGGCAAACCTGGCCTGCTGTGTTACAGCAAGTACAATGACGTTATTTACGGGGGATTTGAACACGTTCAATGGGAAATTATATGATGTTTTCAAAGAAAGTCAGCTCTTCAAATCTCAGTATCTTATCTCGGTCTTCTCTACGTTATTTTCGATAAGTAGGCAAGTGACTGGTAAATAGTTATTACCCATCATTTAGATGTCAAATGAAGCGTATTTTATCAGCACTTCAGGAACCACCTAGTTCCTTTAAAAACATGTAACAGTAATTTTTAGGTACCTGTTGACATACCATCTGCCACACAATAAATTTTTAAGCATTCAGTCATACAAAGCAAGATTCCTCCTTGATGTTATTTCCACTGATTGCACTGGAGTTGTATTAGAAATCTATTTGGTGAATGCCACATATTCTTATATTTTGTAAGTAAACAGAGGACATCTCAGTGACACTTAAAGAAGCTGCTAAAAATTAAAAAAGGTAAAAAGAAACAAAAATACTTCAGACAATAATTTGTGAAATACTTACAGTAACGATTATTTAACTATAACACATTCACTGCAACTGCGTTTTTAAAAGGGCCCTGGTAAGATCATCAAGGAGTTTAATCTAAAAATGATGTCCCCAGTTTAACCCATCTTTGAAAGACTATCATACATGTGGCACTGTATCAGAAAAAGTATCAAAGATAAAAGCTTTTTCAACGAAGACACATTATTAGAATTCAGAGCACAGATGTATATTAACCTCTTCTTTTTTAATAAAGAAAAAAAAATCAAACCAAAACCCAAACAACTCTCTTTACACAGTCTCTCTGAAGTAGTACACCCACACCCACAAATAATGTTACCATCTCTATGCTAGTACTTGCCAAATTAACATCTTTGTCAACTCCCCACACAATCACATTGGATTATTTGATAAAGGGTAAGGGGCATCACAATTAAACAGAAGAATTACAATTATTATAATACACTACGACTCTCATTTATTAACTCTGTGTTTGTAAGCCAAACTGGGGTTGGGGGGGAGAATATGTATTCTGCTTGATGTCTACCTGCCCAGTTATGCTTTCCAGAACTCTGAGCCAGTCTTCAGGTTTCTGGTTTCAGCAACCAGAAATGTTGCTGGACATCCCAGACTAATAGTGAGGAAAGCACTAGAGTAAACTAACTGCAAATTAAATTAACCCTGTAAATTATTCAGTGCACAAATGAGCAGACAGAGCAGTGGGTTAATTCTTGTCTCTAATGGAATGTTGCTTCTCTAAATAACTTCAAATCAGATGTGCACTCTGTTTTAGCATAACACAGATAACAAAAACAAGGCATAGAAAAGCATGTCATCATAGAATAAACAAAATTTATTCTGAATTTAAAGATAAACAAACCTAACCAGTTTATTAATGGACAACAATAATTAAGTCTTATTACACCTCGTAAGGTATCTAAATTCAGGTACCTAGCATATGTAATTAATGAAGAGGTTCTGGGTTCAGTAATTACTGAGTATTAAAACTCTTAAAGCCAAATGAAGTTCAGCATTTCTCTGTTGTCCAACATAACTTACGTTGTACCTCAAAACATCTATTGTCTCCAACTGGTATGAGTTATTAATTATGAGAGCATTTAATGAAACCACCAACATCCTTAAAAGAAACTTCATTCCTTGCCAGTGTTTTCCTTCAAACTTTCTCAGTCCTGTCAGGCTGAAGAAGCCGTGCCAAATGAAGCTGCTCGCTGAGCTGGTTCAGTGACTTCTCATCGGTCTGACTGCTGATGGCTCCTGAAGGTGCAAGATGAAGTTGGATTGCTGAATCTGAGAGAAAGGGGCAGATGGTGCTGTTACCAAGACATCTACCTCCCTTTTTTTTTTCTGGTGTCTTGCTGAGGTATGATAACGGTGGCTTTTTTCAGGGCACTGTTGCATTTAAAATATCAGCCACCGTCAAATGTTTATTGGCTTTCCACTTATGTTAGTAACAACTTGGCTGTGTGCAACCTCCTCAGGCATGTTTAAAAGGGCTGTTGTTTTTCTTCTCAGTTTTATGATTATGTCAGCTTTGTCTTGTTGTAGGAAATTTTAATAGCTTCTCTGGAATTTCAATTCTTAAGCTTTTTCTATTTTAATTCCATTGGAAGATAGCAGATGTCAACATTTTGATTCCTCCATGCTTATACTGATGTAGTTCCCACGTTTATAAACAACAAGCTTTGTTAAATAGTTAGATGTAACAAACTGTGGACTTGTTAGTCTATCGTTGACATTTGTTACAGTAACAAAGTGATTAATCTGACACAATATTAACAAATAGTTACAGGATGAGGATATAATTGTATTTTATTTTGAACAGTTGGTAGCTGGTCTCATGGAAGCAGGTCCCACCAAACAAAGCCTGTTTCTTTGTTTTGGCAGGGTAAAAGATTTGGTCAATAGAGATAGTAGAGTTAATATTACATGTCTGGATTTTGCCAAAGCAATTTTAATTGTAAAGATGGATCATATATGGAATTAACTTGGTTATAACAGCTGGGTATGAAACAAACCCACAGAGATATATCAGAACAAGGGGGTAATAGTGAGTGGGATAATTTGTAGCAGTCCATATATACATAATATTTCACATGATCAATACTGTGCTAAAGGATCTTTAATGATGATGTTTCTAAATGATGCAGGGATTGACAAGATAATAAATACTGATTAAGGTCACTGCTATATCAGGACTCAGATCATTCTACTACAGCCCAGTGCTTATGTCCATAAACCAGATGTAAGGCAAAGAGTGAGAGTTATATCCAAAATATGGGTGGCTGCTTTAGAAAGCTCTTCCTGCTTGAACAGGTTAGATAAAGTGCTCAATGTGTTCCCAGTGAATTGCTATGTCAAAAAAGGATGATTCAGACAGAATGTCGTTAAAGCAGCAAGGACCCTGCTTCTGTGAAAAGCAACAAAATGTTGGAAAAGCTCTGTTAAAATACCCTATCCGTTTCTGATACCTGCACTACAGAAATTGTCAGAGTTTGAAGGACAGTGCAGATATGACAGAGCTGGAAAGTGTGAATCTTATGTGACACACCTCATGATGCAAGATAGCCCACCAATGTACATGTGGGTTATGGGCAGGCAGCTGCCTTACCTGTGGAGAGCCTGGTAAACCAACAGTGCTTTATAAAGAGTAATCATTGTGATACCCAAGGGCAGTTACATATAATGTCTTGCCAGAAAGTAGGGCACTGCTTTTTATTGACCTGCAACAAGCTGTCTGTTTGCCATGGGAGAGTGGCAGAATCTCAAAGACTGGCCTAAAAAAGCTGTCATTCACAATGAGAGGAAAAAGTAGTAAGTGGTTTATTCAGGAAGAGCTGTCATTACAGGGAAGTGCAAGAATGCAAGGCAGAACATGAAACGGTTTTAGTTACCCTTCCTTGGAAACGTAGGTTTCTCATCCAAACTGAAAGCTTGCAGTCAGTTTGTTTGTCCTGAATTTGACAATCTTCCCAGGCAATGAAAATGCTCTGGGAAGGGAAATGGCTATTACCTTTAAAGCTGATGTTTCCTGTCTGATGCACAAACAGAAGAGAATTCAGCTGTAACAGACCTCCTGGTGGGTAGGCAGCTTCAGCAAGAGCCTCTTGTTGAATATGGGTAAGTTAGAGAGTCATTGTCAAAAGCTCCTGCCAGAGGGTCAGGTGGTCTCTTTCATGCATGCCTGAGAGCATTCAAAGTTAACACTGCTCTTCAGTTCCCCCTCTGGTGTACCAAGCTCCAAAACCAGCTGCTGGAGCTCAGTGAAGATCCACCTTGCTGCTCAATAGGTACCCAGAAGAAATGCTGAACATTTCCCTTCTAAGAATCACCACATTGATAGGAACAGAATGCCCTGCTGCTAGCCTGTTATTTTGAAATCACTTTTAACTCAAGATGAATTGATGCAGAATCCAGTAAATGTTCTCATTTATGGCACACCAGACAGGCAATAAAGGTTACAGAAAGGAAAATGGGTTAAAAAAAAAAAAAAATTAAAAAAATTGTTCTTCCACAAAGAAGCAAATCCAAAAATCATCTGGCAGCATCCTTCTAATGAGGTGCAGATGCTTATCTAACCTATGCAGTTAGGACGTGCTTTGTCCTCTCAACTTGCTTCCATGCTGGTAAACATGCTCCCACCTTTTGTTGTAAACTCTAGGGGCTTGTTTTGGATTCTTCCCCATTACTTCTTTCTCATTGTCCTTGAAATATTTTGATTCTGGTTTCCCTTGGAAGACATTTTGATATTACCCTCCAGGGATAGTAAATGATATTTCTCATAGCCTGGTGCTGAATAGCTGCCTCAATCCTATTATTAACTCTGTCCTATCAGGCAGGGTGTGTTCCAATGGGGAGTAAAGGCTTGACACATGTTGAATCCCATACTTGACTCAAAATGCACCTCTCACAGCAGGCGCTCGACACAAATGGGACTCGTGTGCAACCAATCCACTAATGGCTTTTGAGACTAGATGCAAGGTGTATAAAGTTATTCTGGGATGATGAAGGGCTTGAGAGTCACTAATCCTGGTCCTGCCTTCTGATTCCAGCTGGGAAGTGGGAATCATGAGTAGAGGCTGCTGTGATTTGATACTTGCAGACTTGCTGGACAACCCAAAGCAAGAATGACTTGGTATGATTCTGTTTGCTCACCTGTAAAAGTACTCATAATATGCACTTGCAGCAGCATGATAGAAGTGTTGTTATTTTTTAACGCTTTGAGGTTCTTCAACACAAGTTTTTTTCGGGCATATAAACTCTAAGGTTTGTGGCACTTGAGTTGACCACACACTAGGAAATCTCAGATACTTTTTCCTCACTTTGTTTCATCCCACATCCTACCTAAAGCAGTGTCTTCCAGTCTTTAAACCTTTAGCGCTATTTATAAAATTGAACGCTTCTCACAAACAATGCGTGCATTTCTCAAATATGATTTTTTATATCCTGATATTTTGTCTTTGCTCCTAGTCAACCAAATGGCTGTCCGGAACCATTGGCAAATGCTATTGGCTGCATCTAAAGAAGAGGTCTGTTGTAAAAAGGCCTTCCAGGGAATAAATTGTAAAATATCTCCTTTATTTAATATTTTTCCTGCTTGAGTACTGTTATTGTCCATTAGTCTGATGACACTGCACAGAATGGTTGTCCTTCTAGAATCATGCTGATTTTCTTTCCTGAGAGGTTTATAATATAGCGCTATAAGAAATCACTCCTCAGGGTTTTTTTTGATAGCTGCTCCTGATTTCTTTAATTCATTTTTCAGAATTGAATGGCATAGGTTGAAGTTTTAAATCTGATGGCACGGAGAGCTTTAAACAGTCCCATTCAGTGTTAAAATGACACTGAGGTTCCAACCTGACACAGTGTTTTCAACAATATATTACAAAACAAGCTGCGGTAATTATTGCTTTATTTGCACTTACGATTTTTTAATTCCTATTACAATTCACAGGACTGGCTAGAAAATCTTTATTTTGTTCACAAATTACATTATGAAAAAGAAACCTTTTAATGGAGCACTAAAATCCAAAAAAATACACATAGGCATTTTACATGGGAGATAAAAATATGTGATGGGCATACAGGAGAATATATTTGCATTGGCTTCAACAAAAAGGTCAGCTGTGATAGCACAACACCTATTTTTCATTACTGTGAAAGCAGATCAGCTTTGCATTTAAAAATGCCTTGATACTATCTACAGGACAGCAACAAAAGGACACAATATAACCTAATTTTACATGCCGTTTACTTGAGCCATGACATTTAATTTCTTTCCATTTTCATTTAAATGTTCCAGAACATTTAATGGAAAATAGATATGGAAGATGTTAGAAATTATGTTTTTGGTGTTCTTTATGCCATTAATACATGTGATCCTGCTCACATCTACAACTGACTAATTGGCCCTAATAAGGCCTGGCAGCTGTTTTCAGAGCTTACAGTTTTGCACAACTGTCTGTGCCTGTTGTTGAAAAGCAAACTAGGAATGGGAAGCAGGGTGGACTTCCTGGCCTCTGATAACGCTGTTTTCCTTCTTGCAGTCAGCTGCGCTGTCTGCAAAGAAAATGAACTTCATCAGTACCTCTGACTGTAGCAGAGCATTATTTGGTTATTCTTTCCTAAAATTTCAGCATGGCTTTAGTAGTAGCTCTACTGCAGGTTGTTGACAGGGATGACATCACTAGTATGTAATGACATCAGTACTCCTGTGACAACACGGGAGCATCGATGAGCTTTATGTGTGTGACATCATGCCTTTACTAAAGGAAGTTACTAGGAATTTTTGCTACTTCTAGCCAGGCTAGAATTTAACTTTTAATCTACTTGGCATGTAGGTTTTAACTAGAGCTGGTTAAAAATAAAAGTCCCGACGTTTCTTCTCAAAACTATAAGAAATATGCGTATTTAGAGTTTTTCTTTAGAAATACTACTCCCTCCCAAAATCTTCCTGTTAAAAGGACAAGGTCATTTCGATAATACTAAAATTCAAAATAATCTGCCTATATGATAAGTTAGCAACTGGTAAAGCAGCAATTCTGCATTCTCATTCAGATTGCAGCCTCTTGCCTTAGCAACGATGACAACTATTCCCCGTGGTGCAGTGGGACTGACAGCAGCACTATCAGTTTTTCAGCGTTCATCAGAGATGGTCACTTCCCTCTCTTGAACTTTTTACCTCCACAGTAACGGCCGCATGACTGCTACCTCAGATGAAGAGCCACTTCTGCCCTGAGCACCTCCACATGACAAGCACTGGACATCCAGTTCCACGCCAGCACCAGGCGATGAAAGGCTAAACTCCTCTAAAGCTGCATCCACAGTAGGAAAAGCTTGTGCTTGGAACAGGGGTTTAATATTGTCTTTTAGGTTTAATTTACTCTTCTCAAAATGTTTAATAAATCAAAGACAAGTATCTGATCAGAGAGTAACAGTGTTCTGACTGAGGACTAATTTTTTTCCTAGTCTCTTTCAAGTGATACTTGTATTAGATGTTATTATCTACCTGAGGGTTACTTTGCATAGATGTGGATGCTGGATTCGATTGACATGCTGTAACATAATTGACTGAAACCAACCACTTTTAAGTTGTCTTCTTCAGCTCTTTTCGAATTTTTGTTTTTCTGCAAAACAGCTAGGGAGGATTTTTACATGGCCATTCACTCAGATGTAGCAGAGTATTTACAGCTTGCTTTCAAGCAGGTTGTCTCTCACAGGTAGCATGCAATAGAAATAAATCCAAGCAGTAGGAGCCCCCGCATGGGTCTGTTTCGGGTACCTTAAGCTCAGCCCAGAAATCCTTTCCTTTGTATAGAGAAAGGTTGTACCACTTATTTGGTAGAAAATCCATTTCTTGACTGCAGGAATTGTACGCAATTATCTCTTTTCATTTATTTCTGAGAGCTGGAACTAGATGGCCTTTAAGGTCCCTTCCAACCCAAACCATTCTGTGATTCTACGATAAAGGCAAGGCCAGCAAGTCTAGTCTTTTCCTACCAACTTGCAAATCAAATGTTTAAAGCTGTGACGGTACAAAACATATGTCATCTATACATACTACTCTGTGCTCCGGGTATACCTGGGACACTTGTCAAGTATTCTGGGTTTTTTTAAGGCTTTTCGGGCCCTCACAAATTCCCCCCCGATCTCAGCGCTGGGCACGGCAGAGAAGGGCTATGTGAAAAGGGGCTGCACTAAGAGAGCGGTCCCACCGCCTCCTGCGGATGGGTTCCTGCACACTGCTGGCCAGAGCCCCCTCTTCCTTTCAACACCTCATTTTACGAACTTCTCCAAACACAGGCCCCGATCTCCCACGGCCGGCGGGTGCCTCCTCCCGCGCAGCCCAACGCCAGGGCAGGCCCGCCCGCCGCCCCCG
>VWYH01010317.1:573804-597683 GCA_013399365.1 Pampusana beccarii
GCCGTCCGCCGCGGCGGCCGGGCATGGTGGCGTGTGATGCGGGCGGTGCGTGCGTGAGTCACCGCGCCCCGCTGCCGGCCGGCCGGGCGGGCCGGCCTTTGTCTGCGCCGGGAGCATGTGGGTGAACCCCGAGGAGGTGCTGCTGGCGAACGCCCTGTGGGTGACGGAGCGGGCCAACCCCTACTTCATTCTCCAGCGGAGGAAGGGGCAC
The DNA here is from genome assembly GCA_013399365.1 of Pampusana beccarii. NCBI lineage: Eukaryota > Metazoa > Chordata > Aves > Columbiformes > Columbidae > Pampusana > Pampusana beccarii. The sequence continues at coordinate 574,016 of VWYH01010317.1, forward strand.
GGAGGCGATGGCGGCGGCGGAGGACTGGCGGGTGAGGGCGGCGGCCGGGGCCGCGTTCCGCACCGCGTTCCGCACCGCGTTCCGCACCGCGTTCCGCACCGCGTTCCGCACCGCGTTCCCTCGGGGTGGCGGTGGGTCCCGCCGGCCGGGCGGGATAACGGCCCCCGGGGCTGCCGCGGAGCCTCCCCAGCTCCTCGCCGCCTTCCTGGGCGGCGCAGAGAGCCCCGCGCCCCTGCGGGGGGCTGCGGCTGGCGCCCCGCACGGCGCTGGAAGGCGGTGGGGGCCTTAGGCGCTTGGTGGGCATTTAGGTACTTGGTTTCCTATATGCTAAGGTTTCCCGTGGGATTTAGGTGTTGTGGAGCTTTGTGCGAGTTATCACTGGTGACCGATGCTATGGTGCATCAGGATGTGACTTGCCCAGGTCCTTGGGGGATTTTGCTGTTGTCCTTCTAACACGCGGTGTTTAAAATAAGACCAAGTTTTAATTCGCAAACATGCATTACAAGAACAGATTTGCTTCAGCTTCTCTATCTTCTTTGAGATGTCCTTGTAAAGTATATTGCCTGAATGCTTTGTTTTAGGCCGCTGGAAACGTTTTTATAGATTGGCTTATACACATCTTGGTTTCTACAGTACTATTCATATACGTTTGTTGAAATCTTTCATCATTTTTACGCAACATATATGCCTTTCTATAAAACTGAAGATACAGAACCTGATGATAGTACCACTGGTCCTTCTTGAATTGGCAGAAAATAGTCAAACTTGTTCTCTGAAAAGCTGTGGTTTCTTCCTTACCCACTTGTGATGCAACTGGTTCTTCAGGCTAATAAAAATAAACATATGGATTACCTATGTGATTCAAGGTCCTGTGTATGTTTACCATGAGATTGTTTCTTTAGCCTTTGAATGCTCTATGGACTTGTAAACAATCTACAATCTAAACTAATGCCCTTGAGATCTTCAGTGTTCTTCAGTGTTGTATGTTGATAAACTATTTCATTCTTGTGTGGAAAGTGACCAGCAGCCACTCTACATTGGCTGTAGATGTTTTTTTCTTGTATATTTTTTTGAGGTGTGGACAATGTTGGCAAATCCATAACAAGAATGTCTTGCCTCAGAACTTGTCTCTGCTGTGTTAACGGAGGAATTCTTTGCAGACTCTTGTGGATTACCCACTGACCTCTAAGGATTTCTTTCTCTGTCTTAGTGCAGTTGGTCTGACAAGGCATTTTTGTACCTTTCTGGCTTTGTTATCTCTGAATTAGGGATTGTGTGAGATACCAAGTCAATTTTCCAGACATTTCTTAGTTATTGGGGAAATATTTTGAGGATTTTGGGTTTTCTCTTCAACCTGTTTGCAGAGTGTGTGTCTGTCTAGGCCTTTGTGCAGCTCTATGTATAGTTGTCTGATTGATGATACTACTGTACAGATGGAGAGATCACTTTTGAAGATCTAGTCCTTGAGTGGAAGTAGGATTCATAAATTGGCACTCTTTTTTGGTGAAAGTTAGATAAGCTGGCAGCATTTGGTAGGAGTTCAGAATGCAGAACAGGTTCTGAATGTTTCTGTATTTTTTCCCCTTAGAATTTAAGTTTTTGTATTTAAGTGTGGCTGTTCTTCTGTTTTGTTTCATTTTAGTATGTGGATGCAGTCTGTATAGTGAATATTTATTTGGAATGCGAAAGTTTAGTGTCTTGCCTGGTATTGCAGCTGCTGTGGAATTGAGGTAGTAGAAACAAGTAGCTAAACCATTTCTAGGGGTTTTGTTTGTTTGTATGGGGAAGGGCTGGAAAAGAGTTGTATCTTTTCAGTGTGTTACCAGAACGATAACTAAACAAACACCCACTGCTAGGAGGCAGAAAGTTATTAGTGCTAGCACTATTAAAAGGGCTGTATGGGAACCTAGACCTTGCCATTTTAGCACATGGGGTTTTGACACAGTGGTTGGCAAAAGGTAGGAGAGGAAGAAAGGAAGGGATGTAGAGTGTCCAGGACACTCCCAGCTTGGTAGGCACAGTAATAAGTGGAATTTATGATTAGATTTTTTTTTCCATGGAAATAATGGAAATTTTACACCAGTTGCTCTAATAGTTGTAGTCTGCTCATGGAGGGCCAAGGCAGGCGAAGGAAGCCAGTGAATTGCTTTTCATAGGTAAGACTGACTAAAAGCAAGGTATTTACATACCTAGCTAATCCTGAGGGTTCAAAATAAATAAATCTGCTGAAACAGTCCACAGGGTACATCATTTATAAAAATGATAGCATTTAGGATGACCCTGTGGAATTTCTGTAGATGGTAGCAATACAGTTCTTGTGAAAGAGGTGGAAGTTATCTGGCTGAAACTAGAGAAACAGAAAAAGAAGAACCTTTTATGTGTCTTGTTTCTGTTTTCTTTAAGTGCCCTTTCTGCAGTGACATAATGCTGAAATTTGCTCAGATATAATCTAAAAAGTTATTCACTCATGACTGAGGTATAAAAATTGGCTCGGTTGCTCTGTGGGAAACCAGATTATGTGTCCTTGAAGTTAACTAGAAGTATTGTACATAAGATTTTTCACTGTGGTGGGAGAGGTCTGGATTTGTATATGCAAGAGAGAATATAAATACAGCTGTCACTTTTTTACGTGTGTGATTTACCTTCTGCTGTCCTATACTCCCTCATTTTTGACTCTTGAAGTTATTTGTCTTAAATTGTAGAATGACAATTGACTTTCAAATTGATGGAATTAGGGGACTGATGACATGAGATGGCTTCACCATGTAACTTAAGCAGTGGTTCGATGATGAGAAGTATTGATTTGCTGGCATTGCCCTCGAATCTAGGTTTGCTGTGAAACTACCAGTCAGCAAACTGATCTAGATAAAGTGTAATGCCCTTCTCTTTCCATCCACAAGCATTTCAAGCTTTGAAGACCTTAAGTGGGGGTCACACTGGCATGTAGTTGTGTTGGCATAGCTGAAAGAAGAGAGTGCTTTCTGATGGGTGAATGGGAATGGGTTTGACAGCTGGGGACAGACCTCTTCAGACTGTGCTCTGGATGGGTGCTGTGACTGTGAAAATGTGGCTGAAGGCTGGTGATCACCCTTGAAGGGGCTGCCAAGGTCTCAGTGTTACCTGTCCTCCATCACTTGCTACCATCCTGCGGACGGAGGTTGCTCTCACCAGAGCAAAGTCCAGAACACCGGATCTTTTAGGTCTTTTGATGAGTCTCAGTCTAAAAAGAAGTAGTTTATATGGCCTTGGGGATGGGTAAAAGTCATTCTCCATGGCTTTATGTTGAAGCAGAAGAGCAGTACTCACATTACCTATTCTTCTGGATCGACTCTGAGTATAACAGTCCTTACAGCAGAAGTAGTATTGATATCACTTGTGCTGGGGGAAGGGATGAAATATCTGCCCTTTCTGCTCTGATTCTTTCCTCTTGGCCTCAATTTATGTAACCTAGCTGAACAGAGAAAGCCCTCTTATACAAATACTCATTTGGATATCGGAGATATTTTCTGCACTTATTTTAATATTGGATTTTAACAAATTAGAAGCGTGATGATCATTTTACTATGTGTCAGGGCAGTGCCTAATTAGTGATTCCCTAGGAATCATCTCTGCTAACAAAATGTATCTGATCAGTGCTTTACTTAAGGGATACAGCTTTTCTACTAAGCTGTGTGGATCCATTTTTATACGGAATTAAGACCAGCACTCTTCTAAATTATTTTGTCTTTATCAGTACCAGTCACATCAATGCGACTTTCCTTTGTAAGCATGCCTTGACTGAAGGGTTCTTTGGGTTTTGTTTTCCTTTTTAACAAAATAAAAACAGGGAAGACATATAATTTGGATTTTAAATTGGATTTTCATAGCTGTTCTGCAAACTCACATTATCTTGCATCAGTGCATTAATCTTCCAGGACAAGACCAAAAAGTGTACTTCTCTGCTTTGAAATTATTTGATGGTTGATGAGCTTTCTCCTTAATGAAATTGTTTCATGCCTTGCACATAACGTCATACCTGTACTTTGCTTCTGTGTGACCCTCACTGAAGAGTTTAATCTTCCTTTTGTTCAACAACAGGGGAAAAAGTATTTTTTTTTCCTCTTATTAGTTTTCTCAAAGGTGCCAGGTGTTTTTAACCGTCTCCTTCTCACCTATTCAATTTCTATTGGGCAGCTGCCTCCTCTGGGCAGTTGGGTAGTTTGACCTGTATGAAATAGCTCCTTCTCAAGAAGGATCAGGTGTGTTATATGGCAACCTGCCTCAGCTGGAGCAGAGGCGTTTGGAGAGAACATGAACCCAGATCTCTCCCATCATTTGGGCACTGTGCCCTATATGACCATATTACTTTCATGAATATAAGGATCTTGAATGTGCCACAAAGTTTATAAAAAACTAAAAGGCTCATTTTAAAATGAATTTATTTATATTTTTATTTTATATATATTTATAAAATATATTTTATATTTATGCATTTTATATATTTTTATTTTTATATATTATGTTTTATTTATATATTTTATTTATATTTATTATTTATTTATTTTTAAAAAATAATTTATTAATACATCTTGCATTCTGATACAACAAATATGTTAAAACATGTCTCTAGCTGCTTTCTGCTATATTGCGGTAATGCTTGCCAAACTCTCTTATTTGGAGACAGTATTGCAAGGAATTGTTGCAAGTTATAGTTTATAGTGGAGCAATGTATTCACTTAGAGCTTATAGGAAGAGAGAATGAGGGCGTGGTGTGATTAGCTTATGTTGCTGCTGTGCTCCTTCTGTATGTGGATGTTTGTGAAGTGGAAATTAAATTCTAAGTAATTTTGTTTAAAATATTATTATAAGATCTCTGAATCCCAAGCCAAATGAATTGTTCTTAGTTTGCAAGAACTGTTTTTAGAAATGAATTATTTTGCAGATGGGGTATTTATGCTTACAGCTGGGACAGCGCATGTGTGAGAGATGCAGTATGAGTTTGTAAATCCATGAGATGTTGCCAACGATGATTCAGACGCTTAAGTAGAAGAGAGCAGATGGAAAATTGCTGACTTCTGGTGATAAAAGAAATTGATGAAGTACTGTCTTTCTTCTCAGATATTTTTGCAGAAGGCGTTGTCATATAATTTCCACATTGGGAAGACAGAAAGGAGAAGTTCTGAGCTCGACTGGCTGATGCAAGCCTTCAGTGTCAAGTCTAATATAATTTTTAGTACTGTGACAGTATACTAGCTCAGAACAGTTTTCTGCAGCTTTGCTGACCAACACAATTAATAGCTCAAATTTGAAATGGAGATTCTGTCTTGCTCTCAACCTTTCAATGCAGAGAGTTGAGGAAGAAGCTGCTTGGAAACCTATTTATGCTTAAGATTTAGAAAAGCTTTTGGCTGGTATGTCATCTGGCTGATGAAAAGATAGTACATGCTTTAATAAACGTGACACTTTCTGTCCGTGTTGACTCAAGCAGTTAGGATTTTGCCTGTCAAACTCAATACACTTCAGTAGAAGGCATGTGCTTTCTGATACTTGAAATACAGCATTTATCAAAATGCATGCAGTTAGCATAACTGACACGAGTGGTCAGCCTATCCATCAGTTTTCCATGTCCATTTTGGCTCATGGAGTGCAAACTAATTTCTTCCAGTTTGCTCTGTCATTTGGTTGTACACCAGATCTGCTCTGATGCTGCTGAGCTTCTCGTTAGGATCTGCTGTGAGTGTGTTTGCTTCTTCACACTAGGAGATTTCCACTTCAAGAGGACATGCAGATGTCTAGGGTTGAACTGCTGTTTGATTCTCCAGATTGACTCACCAGTCTTTCTGTTGAATTCCCAGATGCTTTAATGAGTGCTTAATTGGAAGGTGTCTCATTTCCTGCCTAATGCTTCTCTTGATCTCTGGTTCTTACAGGCAGTGCACCGTTTGCACAGATCCAGTGCCTGAGATGAAAATTCTCAGTTTTGCTTGGCATAGCACTGGTTTCTGTACTCTCATGCTTCTTGGTCAAAGAATTTATGTTACTTTGTCTTTTATGCTTTGAGTTGTGTGACCCATCAAGGTGTCTGAGCTGTCATTTGCCATTTTTGCCTTCTGGCATAATATTATTGCTTGACATGTGGAATTCAAGGATGGCCTACTATTTCTCTTGAGATCTCTGTGTGAAACCCTGTTGGAAATGTCACACAGGATCACAATATATAATAATAAGCAAAAAATGTCTAGACCTCTTAGTAATTTTCTCCATTATACCAGGATTCATGTTGCTTACAGGGTTTTTTGTGTCACTCTGTGATCTCACACTGAAAGGTGTAGAGAAAGTAACACTACTTCACATCAGTTTTCATGTTTCCGTCACTCCACTGTCCAGTTATGCACCCTTGCAAGAATACATCGTATTTCACAGAGATTTGGGCCCTTGACAGTTTCAGTTAGAGGTCTATAGAATTAAAAAAGGTTCCACACCATATGCTGGGATGTACTCTCAAATGCATTTGAAAGCTAATTAAAATATGTATTCTAATATGGTTGTTCTTGTAAGTGTTTGGTATATGCAGAAACCATTCAGCTTTCTCTGTTCTTCCCTAAGTTTCGGAAACTCTATTTAATCCTTCGTTGTATCACACTGTGTGTGGCTTTTTCCTCTAACAGGCAAGAGTTGCTGCCTGTGACTTTGCTGAAGTATGGAGATACAAGTTGTATAAAGGGCTGTAAGCATTTGGCTGAAATCTTGGTTTTCTTTAGCTTTTTGATTGCTAATCATGCTTCTGATGTCTGATCAATGTTAATATTCAGTAATCTGCATTTGCGTTTTGCCTTTAAATCTGTTGCTGAGGTAGGCTTAGGTTTTGGAGGACTTATTCAAAATCTTTCCGTTTGTCTTCTTTTCAAGAGAAAGGTTGTGAGTATTTTCTAGCCCTGATTTCTGTCCTTTTTTTTTTTTTCCTTAAGTTTCTAGGTAGGGTTGTATGAACTCCTGTTACAGCAGCAGTCTTTGTTTCAGCTGGTAAGTTCTTAACGTGTTTTTGGTTCTTTCCTTGTGGTCCTGCCTTGTGCTTCCCCTCTGTTTTTTCCAGTATTTCATTAGCCAAAGTTCCTGGGAGTTTCTGTTCAGTATTGCTTCTTTCCCTGGTCAAGGGCCTCCTCTGATAGCTTATTGAAATCTCATCCATCTGCAGGTATTTGGTCAGAAGAGTTAGAGTTAGATTTTTTTTTTCCCTGAAACTATTGCTTCTCTTCAGATTTAGCTTGCATTTGAGTATGCTGTGCTTCATGACTATTCATTAGTTAAAGCTGAGTTTACTGTGCACACTGCAGTTCTCAGTTTTTACCATTGATTTTGTTAGCTAGATTCAATTTATATTTGTTTTTCTTAATTTGCTGATACGTACTTGATTTTTTAAATTTAATCTTACATGGTTTATCTGACTCTCACGTTGGTGCACATGCAGTTGATTTAAATTTTGCTTTTGGATGAAATCTGTTTAATTTGCTTAAGCTACTCTGAGAGAATGAGACACTTAACGAGAGTTAGTTTTAAGTGAAATTCAGTGACTTCTGTGCTATTTTGGCAAATGGTTCTTGATCATGGTTTTTCCAAGTGTGTTTTTACAAACTCATGAGTAAATTTGTGCATCATGCCTTGGAGGTATTTATTAACTCCATCTGTGTTCTCACTGTTTCTACGTCACTTCATACAGCCTGGTGTGATTGAAATGTAGTGTAAAATTTATTTTCTTCAGGTATGTGAGATTGTTTGGGTTTTTGTCCAAATATCAATTTCCTCTGTGTTGTAAGCCTTCATATATGTGTAACTGTCCAGCGTGTTTTGTTGATGCTCTTCTCTCTACCCAGCCTTTTCCTGCCTTTAATAGGTTTTTGTTTCAATTCAAGCCTAGTGGGTTTGTTTCTGGGAACTTACTGTTTGGATGTATTATTGTGTGAGTTTCTGTGCCTGGACATTCCTTCATTTGTAAACTTGGCCTCCGTGGAAACAAAGGCAATTCTACTGCATGTGTGTGTATCTAAGGCGCAGTGACATGTACGTTATAATGCATGGTCTGGTTTTTCTTCTCTGAAGAGAAAAGCAGCAAAGTTTTATATCCCTAGCATAATTTTAGATGTTGCTTAGTAGATAACTCTGACAAATGTGGTTGCATCTTGCAGTGATTGGAGCCCTTCAGCTATAGCAAACAAAATTACAAAAAGTTCTAAAAGCTGGAAGTCTAAACCCAGTCAGATTCAAGTTAGAATTAAGACAGAGATTTTTATAGGGATGGTCTTGAGTTGTTTGGACACCTTGACAAGTACTGTTGTAGATATTCAGTTACTGATCACTTTTAAATTAAGATATTTAGAAGATAATCTGATTCAATCACAGTTGTTAAACTCAAAGGGAGAGTGAAAGCTTTTTACTTTTTACTGCTTTATCCTGCAGTAGTTAAGCTAGATCATCACGTTGGCCCTTCCTGAGATTCTTTTTAAAGATTAGTGGTTAAGTTTCCAGTCTTCTCTCATTTGTATTCATCAGCCTGAAGACACAAAAAACAAGTATTGCTTTTGCTGCTGGTATTGCTGTGTGTCAGTAGTGATGGTACTTCCTCAACATTGGTTTCCCTGAAGATGTTTGAGAACTTGTGTGCAAAGGAAACTGGCTGGGCAGATCAGTGCTCTGTAAACTGCACTAGTAGAAAGAGAGCAACAAAGGCAGGCATTGGGGATGACTTAAGAAATCTTCTGCCTTCATTTCAGAGGAAGGATTTGTTTTTCTTGATACCACATTACATGTCCATATAAGCCAATACTATATAACCCACATGGAAAGACAGTTATCAAACAAGTATTTAGTGGTTATTTTGCTATTGTTTATATGAATGAACACCTGTAATACAAAACTGTATAACCCTTCGTAAAGTTCCGAGAAGTGATGTTCACAATGAAGAGGTTATTTTCATACTTTTGTATATACTGTTATCAGGATGATAAGTTTAACATTGTAATTATTTTTGAGTGGTCTATAATATTTACTATTCATTTAGCCTCTCCCATGAAATTAAATCAAATATAATTGACCCACCCTTTCAGAAGGGTTTGTATGTAATATTGCCTATGGAGTTCAAGTTGTTGCTCTAGGTTGAGTTTGACAGACAAGTAGTTGGATGACCTCATCCTGTAATGACAAATGAGAGGGCTGATCACATAAACACATGGACTGCCTTGAGAAGAATGAATGAGTAATGATTCATTATAGTTACTAGGAAAAACAATTGCTTGCACTGTACATTTTAGCTATGTATTGTTATGACTCCAGGAAGTAACACTTAAATATTAGGAAGAGTTGTTCGTTGTGCATGAAATCAATATAAAACTGAATGCTCAGAGTGCAAATATAACTTAAGTTGACTCTATTGATCGAGGGTTTCTCAGAAATCAGCTGACATCTGCAATCCAAATAGGTCCCTTGGATGTTTCAGGTTTGTGACCAGAGCTCATCATGTGTCCATCTAACTTTAGTGGAAAGAGCAGGGGCCATCAGCACACTTCAAATATTGGGAACAGTTTAAGCAGTATGTGTTTCATTCAGTGTTGGAATGTCACAATGCCTGTTTTGAAAACTTCTTACTAATGACACACGTGACACTGCAAGTTTTCCTAGTTGCGGTGTTGAGCTCATGCACAAACAGGCTGCTGACATCCGTGAGACTATTTGAGTGATAGCTCGTGAGCATGACTCCCAAGAGTCACAGCCTGACCTGCTCTTAGCTCTTTTGGAGGTTATACTTCTGTATTTGCTCCCCGTGCCAAAACGATGTGTGCTATTTGTTTACGCATTTTTAAGATAAAAATCTCCTAAGAGAAGGTGCCTTGCGAAGCTGTCAGGCTGCTGATTAAATTAGTGTAGAGATGGGAGAAGCATGTGGCAGGGCAGGGCTGGGCTCCCAGGAGCCAGGTGAATAACACATGCATGTCCTCTGGCAAACTGGAGGAGGGAAGGGCGTCCCTGGGTGGCAGTGCCAGGCACGACAGTGACCTCCTCCCAGCTCCGAGCAAGGTTTGGTGCAGGTCGTGTGTGACACTGGAGGATGTATGTATCCCAGGTCACTGGTGTGGGCTGAAAGCACCTCAAGTCTGCGGCCTGCTTGGTTAAAGCTGAATGGGAGGTGTCACTGTGATACTGTCCTGAGGTTTTAGTTGGTGTTTGCTGTGCAACAAAGCCATTGCTTCTGGTAATCTTTGAAGTCTGAAGTGACATTATTTGTTATCATTCATAAAAAGTAAATAAATTGGTTCTCATGTTTTAGTAAGGTGCGTTAGAGGTAATATATAATACAGGTCTTCATTCTTGACTATGTAATCCAATTTACTTTGGGAACACTCTATTTTAGCAGGTAAAACACTGCAGGCTCACAGAGTTGTAAGATCACAGTCAGAGGGACTATAGAAAGGTGATAAAGACTACTCAATATTTGTGTGTGTTTTATTTAAAGCAAAGCATGACTTTTTGTGAAAGAAGGTTACTCTCGGTAAGAAAATCCTTTTGTAATAAAAAAGATTGTTCATGCGTAAGGTGCACAAACTTGTTTTTCCTTTAAAAATTCTCGTAACTGGTGTTTTCCAAAGAAACTTGCAAATTCTTATGAAAGGTAGAAAAAAATCACTAGGTATATTTTAAAAGAAAGAAAGATGGAAAAATATACCTGAAGCAGAGGTCTGTGCCACAGATAAACGAACAGCTGAAAACATTGTAACTTGTTGCAGGTATTTGAGACCAAATACTCTGAAATGTGTGTATTTTCGGTGGTGGTAATTTACAATATACCAAGTTGATTCTACTGCAGATCATCCCTTAATTTCATTACTGTTAGTGGGCAATTTGAAATCAATCTGGACTGCAAGAAAGAGAATTGTAGAGTTGTTTTGGTTGGAAAAGACCTTTAAGATGACAGAGTCCAACTGTTCACCTAGCACTGTCAAGTCTACTTCTAAACTATGCCCCGAAGAACCTCACCTACACGTCTTTTAAAACCCTCAGGGATGGTGACTCCACCACTTCCCTGGGCAGCCTGTTCCAATGCCTGACAACCCTTTCCGTGAGGAATTTTTTCCTGATATCCAATCTAAATCCAATCTAAACCTCCCCTGGCGCAACTTGAGGCCATTTCCTCTTATCCTATCACCCGCTACTTGGGAGAAGAGACCAACACCCTCCATGCTACAGCCTGCTTTCAGGGAGTTGTAGACAGCAATAAGGTTTCCCCTCAGCCTCCTTTTCTCCAGGCTAAACAGCCCCAGTTCTCTCAGCCGTTCTATGATTTGTTCTCTAGACCCTTTACCAGTTTGGTTGCCCTTCTTTGACCATCTGGAATGCTGGTCCCCAAAGACCAAAGTGTGCAGTGGTGCTTGGAAAAGTCTTAACTGGCTGAATCAATTGGCTCAGTTTTCAAATCAAGATGACATAACTTTCTGGAAAATACCCTTTGGTCAGACAGAAGTCATTTGGCTTAAAGGGGATCTGTGTTATGCAGCACGTCAGGCTTCATGTGGTGATAATCTCTTCTAGCAAAAAAAGCGAACAGACAAAAATGACAACAAAAACAAACCAACCAACAAAAAAACCCCAAACACAACTATTTGAAAAATTGTTGCTACTATATTGAAACAAGTACAGTACATAATAATTTAATACATGAATGCAGACTACCAATCTGTATACTTCATATAATGGTTGTGGGTTCCCCCTCCGGTTTATGACTGAATGTGAGGCACAGTGGTCAGATAAGTAAAATTTAGTATGATTTCTTCCTTCAGCATAATTTGCATCAGGTAACCGAACCACTTGCCAGTAATACTCTCTAGTGCATTGTATGTGCTTCCAGTAACATGACGTAAGAGCAATTGCCCAAGACCCCCTAGCCAGTTGTGGCTTTGAATTGCCTGGTTTCTGATACTACATTTCACTGCTTTTTTTTTCCCCTGCTAATACATATATTTTACAGAAAACAAATAAAATATTGAACTATTTTCTGGACCTTGGTTTAGAATGCAAGTTTGCAAAAGAGAAAGGTGACTTTATTCCAAAAGTTGTATCGAACAAAACGAAGGCATTATTCCTGCCTTTTCCCCTTCTGCCCCCGTATCTAGGTATGGTTGCTCTAGACATTTGGTGTGTGTGTCTGATGGGACTGTTCCTTCACACAAGGTTACTCATGCTTGAATGCTTTCAGGATCAAGGCTGTCATCAGTTAGCCAGGTGCTGATCTCACAAACTTTAACATGTGCTTTAAACCTTTGCCCATGAAGACTGCTTGCTTGAGCAAGGACTTGCAGGTTTAGTATTCTTACATGGGGAATTCCTTCCCTTATTTCACTATGTAGTCAGAAACCTGATGGAATAATGGGAAAAAAAATGCAGTCAGTATAGCCACATGATTTGATGCCTGGATAATTCACTGGCTATTGCCCAAGGACCAGTATCATCTAAGGAAAATGATTCTTTGTTGTCTGTTCTATTTCTATAGAAACTTTCAGTTGCTTATTTCTTTATAATGTCTCAAAAGGTACTTGCTGTATGAAGAATTAATGAACAGTATTAAAATAATTTGTTAATTTTTTATTATTACATTATGATCGCTTCATGTAGAAATTCCTCTGAGAGATTATCTGTTTGAACTGCTGTGATTGCATTCTAATTGCATCACCTATCTCCATTAAAACAAACAAACACATGAACGAAAACCACAAAACCAACGCACCACTGGCCTACAATGCAAAATGGAACTATTTCTGAAGGACAGCAGTCAGGGGTACCTGCATGATTGCAAGAGTAAATGTTAATTGGCTTCAATGTGTATAAGAACACATAAATGATACAGGAGATATTTCAAAATAATTTATCAAAACAACTATTTCATGTTATAAGTAAAATTTTACTGATAAACTGTCTGTTGCAGTTAATTTAGTAAGCTAGACTTTGACTTTCGATGGGGTCTTCTGGTGTTCTGCAAATTTTCTTCCTTTAGCCTCACTGCAGGGATATTTCTACAACCTGTTTTCATTGCTGAAAAGGCACGGGGCAAATCCTACTTAACTGCATCAGTGGAAAATGTTCTTTCTTTTCTTTCTTTACCTACCTCCCATATGTTGCTCCAGTGCAGGCCAGTCTTTTTTCCCTCTTCTTTTTTTTTTTTTTTTTAATAGTTTTTCTCCACATTTCTTTAATACACTGCTCTGTCTTGCATTGTTTCTGTTTGGTGTGGCACAGGGATGTCCCTCTTCTCCTGTCTCCAGTATCTCAGGGAGAAAGAGGGAGGATGGGAAGCTCCTCTTCGCTTGACGTTACTGCACAGGTCAGTAGGTTTGCTGTAGCTCTCTGACCTTAGCTGTATATCCCAATTTTTACAGCCACAGCACCCTCTCCGAACTAGTGGCAGAGTTGGTTGGTAGGAGCACCTGCCTACAAACAGATTTGCAAATATAGGAGGAGGAAAGAAACAAGCATATTTTTAAAGGTTACCGGGACTTAACAGTGTATCTGTACCTTAGAGAAGATCACATTTGGCCAGCATACAACTTTATTTAGATATTGCATCATGCCTCTTGCTTATTTAGTACTGTCAGTAGACATGTGAAGCTGCAAAGCATGAAGCATCTTTGGCATAAGCCCTGCTACATGTTTGCAGCAAGCTTGCATGATTACCACAGTGTAGTGTCTGGCTTGGTCTGCATTCCAGCTGAGCAATACTCTTGAGCTCAGTGGCAGCTTGAAATGTTTGAGGATCTTTGCCCATGGTTGAAGTGAGATGTGCACACATGAGCTTTCTGGGCCAGGGCCATCTTGGTTTTGTAAAGTTAGAATGGAAAGTATTTGTAAGAGAAAAAAAAGTTTAAAAGAATGTTATCACCTGCTTCAGTCTGCTGAGTTTGAAAGGAGTCAAGGTGTATCTAGGAGGACTGATCAGAGGCAGCTTGTCAGTGTAAACAAGTAATCCAAATGCAATCAAAATTAAGATGGCAATAGGAACAATTAAAGCTAGTTACACTAATGAACTTCGGGATATTTTATTTTAGTATTTTGTAGTCGTATCCTACAATCAGCAGACATCTCTCTAGCACTGCTCGCTAAAGAATGACCTCATGTTGTGTACAGGCTTGCTCCTAGTGTATTTCAGATTTCTTGGGTTAAAAAGTGGTGGATATTGATGCATCGGGCAGGAGGAGATTACATTTGATCTGGCCTATGAAGATCTGTGTAAAGCAAAATAGAAATAAAAACCATGGAATGGGGAATACAAAATCACTGGTAGGTGGGGTATTTCCAAATATCAGTTTCACTTCAGATTTAAGGTATCTACTAAGATGGAAAATGTGTAGTACTTTATATCTTTATGATGCATAACAAATCTGAAAGAACAAGAGAAGCAGTCTTCTGTACTCGTTATGACAATGCAGAATGGGGAACTAATAAAACTGTGACAGTAAAAGATGGAAACAACCACTTGAAATGAGAAGAGGATTTTAACAGGAGTGTTCTAGAATAGTTCTTTGGTGTGTACAGCTTATTACAGCTGTTTAAAAAAAACAATTTCTGACCCAATAAGTACTTGCAGAAAAAAAAAAAATCCTTGGAAGTTCATCCATCTGTTTTCAATATGTGCATTTGCTGAGAACTTCAACGTGAGAATGTATACCTGACATCTCTGCAGGGGAGATGAAAATTCTTTGTGGAGGTGAAAAAGAAGAAAAATTTTATGTATTTTAAAAATAGTTAGGGCATTTTGTGGGAAAGGATTTGGGAAGGTTAGGTATTTGTTTTGTGTGTAATTTCTTATTAAATTATAATCTAGAATTTGTGAAAATATAGTTAGGAATTATTGGTAGCATTTCATATGCAACTGTTGATGGGCCCCCTCAGTAGCCAAGAATTTTCAAAGCTACTTTAAGAAAACAGTATGGCTTTGTCTTTCATTTGTATGCTTTCAGCTGAAAACCAGCTTGACTTAGGCATTTTGATCCTTTATGCCCTAAAGAATCAAACCATTAAGTAGCATAATTATTTTTGCTGAAGGTCTTAGTTTCTCCTAGCTGACATTTGAGTTTTGAGTACTGTCTGGGGCTTTTTGTTGGTGTTGTGGTGGTTTACTTGTTTGTTTTTCCCCATGGCTCCAAAAGTATATGAAACACGGGAAAGAAGTGAATAACTTTTAAACGTGGTTTTATAAAACAGCTACCTCCTGCTTTGCTTCGTTTTCTCTGCCTTTATGCTAGAATCAATGTATGTGTAAAAGTTTAAGTCTCATTGAAATTAATGATTTTTTTCCTTGGGTCACTTTTCTTCTTTATAGCATGTGGCAAAGCGTGGAGATGAACACATAGGTCTGTACTTTGCTGGCGGGGGCTGGAGTGGAAGGGGAAGGCTGTGAAGGCCCCTCCTGTGAGATCTCGGATGATCCATCTCTCTGTATTCATCAGAATTTCCTGTTCTGTAGGTCTCCTTGTGGGTACGCTTGATGTCGTGTTGGACTCCAGTGCCAGGGTGGCACCATATCGAATCCTTTACCAAGCACCAGACTCCTTGGTCTATTGGACTATTGCCTGTGGTAAGGACAAGCGTACTGACATGTGGATTTTTGTTCTTCCTGGGTACTGTGCCACATAACTAATAGACCTTCCTGCCTGCTAAGCAAAGTCGTTTCAGGACAAATAAATGGGTCAGGATAAAAACCTGCCCTAGTGGTTAATTTAAGAAGCTCCATAGCTACTGGTATTCAAGACCTTGAATGCCACACTGTGTGTATATATTATGCACAATGACTGAGTAAAACCAGAAATGGCCATGGAGCAGGGACAGAAGCCACTGTTATTGCCCACCTTTTGTCTCCCAAATATGTTCCCAGCCCATCAGTCTAGTATCCGTCTCTCTTCCTTGCGTGTTCTTTTCCATGCCCATGGCTCATTGCTGCAGCACTTCTGAAGTGCAGTTTTGCTGGGTGATGGGGAATCTCTAAAGAGTATGGTAGGAGGAGACCTGGATTATAGCCCCCAAATTACTCAGACTGGACACGTAGCTTCCCTTGAAATGGGAACCAGGAAGATAGTGCAACCCCAGCTCTCACCTGAGGACTGAATATCTGTATTGCATTTCTTGGATAGCAAGCTCAGTCTCCTTCAGGATAAATACCATCAAGATCCAAGGGATGCTCACCTCCTGGACATTTATTTCAGACAGTGTGTTGTCCTTCTAAATATGGTGCGATTAAAAAAATCAGCAAGATGTTAGCTACATAATGTACAAAAGTTATGTTCTTACGTAGATGCAACAGCTCTTAAGAGTTTTTCTCTTTAAGGGTCAAACTTCGACAGATCTATCTGTTACACTCTTTCTTCTGTCATTATTATAGTAGTTGGTAAAATCAACAAAGATATTTTGGTACACGGAGTAGGATTTTTTGCATGCATCAGATCCTGTAAATACTAAATGCTTGTTTCTGTGGTCAGGTACCTATTGCAAGTAGCATAAAGCAGTATGTAGTTAATTTCTGGTTCTGTTTGCCAGCTCTGGAAATAGGGTCTGAAGCTGAGTGCGGAAGGTCAATGTCATTTAGCTTTGTTTGGCCAAGCTTATAAGGTCAGATCTCCAGTTTGATACTGTTGCTTTTCAATCTTAGAAAATGGAAACTTTTCAGTGCAACATGTCTAGCTCTGGAGTTTCAAACATTGTTTTAGGCAGCAGCCATTTGAAAGAAAACTGAGAAAGAGGACAAATGAGAAGTACGCACATGCCTGTCATTTCTTTAATAGGCTGGTAACTTCCAGCACCCCCAGTGCTCCCTGTCATTCAAAAATACTGGTTAATGAAGCTGTAGACTTCTTCTGGTGTAACAGTGCCCCCTCATCTGTGCCCATTCTCCCAATGAAGTTTGACATTTAGGGTATTTGGATGAGTTTTCCTCCAGACAAATCCTCTGTCTTGGGAAATGAAGAGGAGAAAGAATGGATAAAGGTTTGCTACAGATCTAATAATTTTAGCAGTTCAAAGCAGGCTCTATTTTTATGGCCATATGATTTGTGTGTCTGAAAAGGGTGAAACCAGAGTTGTATCCAACAGAAAGTTTTTAATAGCTCATCTTAGCATGACTATTTATTGCCACTTTTATTGGTATTACACCTGAAAGAAGGCATCACTTTAAACAGCTTGTTTTCCCTCTATTCCTGTTAGTACCAATTCCCTGAATATTTTAGAATTCATATAACATAATTTCCTTTAGTAAGAACTAATAGTAAAAACAGATGTTAATGAAATTGTCAATATTATGAAGGTCATTTGCAAATCTTCATTTAACTGCTTGCTTTGTACTGTCAGCTACTCTGCTGTGACCATAAGTAATGAGACCTTGCATGTCAGCTCTCCGTGGATCTCAAATCATGAGAAGGAAGGGTAAAAGTACTTGCCAGTGTGTTTATTTACACTATTTATGCACAGAGGTAGTTGCAAATGCACATGCAATCCCTTCTTCACCCAAATGTCAGTGTGCAGCAATTAGTAAGGACCTCTCTCACATAAACTTGAAAGGGAGCAAGTGAGGGCACAAATTTTCTTGCTGTTTCCAGATGGCTTCCCAAAGAAAATAATGTATCACAAAACTCTCATCAAAATATTGTTTCTTCAAAGACACACATTCAGTAATGAATTTTTAACACTTTGGAAATAGGCTATGTGACTTTTCTTTAAATGCATGGCAGGTTTTTTGCATGACGTCTATAGATAGATCCTATAATTTTATATCTACAACATGTATCCTCAGATAACCAGGGGCACAGAATTGAAGACAGACGAGTTATGGCCCCAGAATAAGCAAATGTACCATACTTGTAGAAATTTGTGCTGCTGCTGAACTGTGAGGATTTTGCTTCTTATTTGACCGATATTGCAGTTTTTATGTAGAAATACAGTATTCTGTTACATTTAAGTTAGTTTCAGTGAACACGCTCTTCAATTATCAATGCTAACCCTGACTGAAATAGCTAACAAAGTAGTTAATGTACATATCTGTGTTTCCATTTTGAGGAGTGTTTCTTTGATTTTTAGCCTTCTAATATCTAGCTGGTTGATTGGCTTAGTTACTTTTCTTAAATTATAAGACTGTGCTGGCTCAGTCTTGTCTCCTGGGGAGAATAGTGTGGCTCTTCCAGGGAGGTAAAATTTTACAGAGAGCAAATTATTTATCTACGCAACCCTGAAGCTGAGCAGCCTATTGTTGCCTAGGGCTCTGCACTGTGGTTATTTGATGAACTTGCAACTAAAGCAATTCTTTGTGAACTGATCAAGGGTTGTTACCATTATACAGGTTCCTAAGGGATTTTGCTGCATTTAGCTATGCAACTCTGATTTGTCCTGCATTATACAGCTGTCCCTCCGTGTTCCCTAGGGGTGGGTTGCTGGTTATTTGGTACTTGTAATCTCCTTATTTTTACAGAAATCTGTCGTATTCTCCTCTGCCTTCCATAAAGCAATAATCTCCATCTTCTGGAAGTAGCTACACAGAATGACTGGAACAAATGTGGTTGTTTCCTGGTTCATTCATGCTGCTTGACATTTGGTCTCGTTCTGTACAAGACTGTTCAAGGGTAAAAAAATAATCCAAGGGGTTTTGTTTGCTCTAAAATGACTATTTAAGTTATGTTTAAATCCCAGATTTGTTATAATTTGTTTTGAATGTGAACTTTCTTAGGTATTAACTTTGCTGATCTAGGCTGTATGAGAATGCTAGCTGGTAGATTTGAGGCTTTTTAGCTCTGTTAAAGAGGCTTGTTAACAGCACTTTCTCCAGTGCAGCATTCTGTTGAATGTGTCACAGGTTATAGTTATGTCTATTGAACTATACTGAAAAGATATTACTGTTAAGTTTTCAAAAACCGTTTTAAGCATGTTAATTTTGTAATGGTCTAGAAATCCAAAATGTTGTATGTGATCAGCCTTGCATATTTTAATAACCTTTCTGTGTCCCATGTCAGTGTCACCTCCAATCTGTGAGTGCTTAATTTAGGGGGGGAAACGTTGGTAAATGTAAACTCTGGAAATGAACAACTTTTTTTAGATCCTTCCCCACCTATAAAATCAGTCATTCTTACTATGTGTGCTTTTCAGATATAGAATCATTGCTGTAATTTTTTTGTGTTAGCAGTAGTTATATGTATTTCCATAGAAGTTTCTAAACAGGTACTTCACCTGTGAAAAAAAAAAAATTATAGATTATTTTAAAGCACCAATCTTGAAATTTTATTACATGCTGTGGAAAAGGTTTTCAGCAAAGCCCATATGCTTTGGTTGACAAAGCTACAAGTTTTAGATAGAGTGCTATTGAGTTTACCAGCTGTAACTGTACAATCTCTGTACAAATTGAGGTTTTTCCCAGTCCACTCCTGAACCTGCTTCCCTTAAGTGTTACAGTGTCTCCTGCAGTACATTCTGTTAAGCGTAGCAGTTCAGGTTGACTTAATAAGCACCTTGAGTAAGTATCTACATGGGAGAGAAGACCGGACATGGCAGCCTCATCAGCTGTCTCAAGTTAAGTCATTCCTATTCCTCAGTCACTGACTAGAATAATGCTGACATTATCCTCTGAGTGTGTTTGAAAGCATGTTTATATGACTTGTTAATTTTCTTCTCCATCCTGAACTCTCTCTCATTCCCTCTGTACCTTCAGCTCTTACCTTAGACAAACCAAACTAGATGCTAGAAAACTAACCTGACACCCGGAAGATCCCATGTCACTTATGCTGTTACTCCATCCCAACCTGCCAGGCGATTGCCCTTTCTCATCCTCTCTCCAGCACCATGCATCCTTCCTCCAGTTCTTCTGGTCTAGACCACCCTTAGCTCTCTGATGTTTAATATGTTTAATATGCTGATCGGTTTCCTCCCTGAAGACTGAAAATAGCTCAGTCTACCGGGGATGCTGGCCAGCATCACACTGTTCTGGCCATGGAGCACACCATTTAGAGGAGGAGAAGGAGTGATTAGCAGCCTACTATATGCATTGTAGCTATTTTTCCTTTTATTTCCTACTAGTCTTGAAAGCTCTGTGTTCCAAAATGGTATGGTTTAACTGTTAAATGTTCTTTCCCTTCCCTGAGAGTTATATTGCTTAATTTACATTAAAAGGCCAATAGTGGCAAAATGGTAAGTGCTTCTAATATGCTAAGGTAGGCAAAGACTTGCTAGTAGCAGAGTTAAAATAGACCTGTAGTTTAAAACATCTCCACAAACATGTTTTTTAATCTCGAGTGAGCAAAGCAAAGAGAAAAATCTAGACTGCCATGATAAACTGATGAGAACTGGGGTGTGGGTTTTGGCCTGATTACATGATCTGCTGTAGATGAGACTTTCTGGGAGAGTAAACAGTAAGACACTGAAGACAAAAGCGATGGAAACAATGAGATGGAATGTTCCAGGTTGATGATAATCAACCAAAGCTGTTTCATGGCAAAGATTAAAAATAAATTATGAACCACAAGCAAGAAATAGACAGCTTTAAGGAATAGTTCATTGTTACAGTTTGTCTGCACTGCTTGTCACTGCTCTTCAAGAGATGAGCCATTGTTCTGATGACAGTCTAGTTTTATATACATAGGTCACGTATTTCATCATTGCTTTTTACGAGTGTAAAAGCCAAGAAGAAATAAATTGGTCTTCAGACCACTTCCCGAGTTCCAGAAAGGTCTGGTTGCATCCAGTAGTTTTAAGGAGAAGCAACAGTGGTGATCACTTGTGGTTCTCAATTATCGGTTATGTATGCAGGCTATTCTGCAACATGATTTATGTATCCACACAACCAGAATTGTGAAATTTCCCTGGAAGTCGCACAGAATATTGCATTCTGTTGCTTTCATTGGGGTTGTGTAGAGCTCTCATTGTATTGTGTAGAAAGAATATTTTTCCCCATCATTTGTTGCTGAACAACAAGGAAAGCAATTGTTTGGTATGTATTCCAGATGATTGCATTGAGTTCTTCTACAAACCATGGAAACACTTACGTGCAGACACGTGACGGTTTGTGCCTATAGTGAAGCTAAAGACGTTATTAGCAACAGCTTGTTGTAATTTAACCTCTTTCTAATGGCTGCTTCACATGAGCACCTTTGTTGGGTTAACTTTGTTGGGTTAACTTTGTTGGGTTCTGCATGCATTTGCAGGTAGATACATTTACTAGCTAGTTCTGAGTAAAATTAACTAAATCAGTGATTTGAACAAAAAGATTACTTACTATTGATGCTATTTCCTACCTGGATTGAGATACTTTTAATCAAGTTTCAGGTACAGATGTTCCTATGTGAAAATGCAGTGTTTGTTTTCTGAAAATACTTATTTAAAAGTCGGAGTTTTGACATAATTCCCTCAAAATCATTTTGGGCAGGAACAATTTTTTGTGAGTGCTTGAATTTTTTCTTCTTTCAGGATGGGCACAGAGACTCTGAAGAGCAGCAACATCTTTATTCTGGAAGGTGTTGAGAACAGGGCATCAAAATGAAAGTGGCATTTGTTACAATCCATGTCAAATAAAATAGAAACAAAAAATTGCATGTATAAACTCCAGTTCATACAAGAAGATTTTTCATCCTGGTTCTGTACTACTTTACAGCCTACGTGTATGCTGATTCCTCAGTATCAAAGATACCTCACTTGACCCCTTTTGGTCTCCTAAGCAAACTAGGGTCACTGAAGTTTCGTTTATTCTTTCATCATTAAAAGTAAACCGCCTCTGACAATCCTCTCCCCCCCAAAAGATACAACTCTCTTAGAGGTCTTCCAGCACCATTCTTTTGATGGAGACACATTGTAATAGACTTGTCAGGAAAATTACCGTTTTCAGCTTTTGCAATTTTATTACTGTTCCATAATTTATAGTTGATGAAGAATTGTGAACCAATGGTAGAATATACAACTGTTGGGGTTTTTTGTCAGTTCCTAACAGGTGCAGGTAATACCTTTGCTAACTCTTTAATGTGACCTTGGGCAGCTCAGTGTCATTATTGTGGTTAGAATTCTAAATGTAGGGGCGTTTTGCTCATGATACTGACACAAGTAGCTTGTGCCACTCGAAGATTGCTACCTATTTATTATGAAATTATAGACAATGGGAAAAAATTATGGAATTTCCATAGGCACAATATCTAGTGAAATATTGCATCTCCAGTTACTGGTGAATTTTGTTAGAGTCTTTTATGATTAAGAGGACATTGACATGGGTGAATTATTTGTTTTGTGACTTTTTGGGGTCTTTTTTTATATACAGGTTGCTCAAGGAAGGAGATCACTGAACACTGGGAATGGCTTGAACAGAATTTGTTGCAAACTCTTTCAATCTTTGAAAATGAGAATGACATAAATACATTTGTCAGAGGAAAAATACAGGTAGTTAAGTATATTGTTATAAATGTTGTTAATGATAAATGTGACTGTGGAAGGAAAAGTGAAGTGAATGCTAAAAAGTTGTTTGATATTTTCCTTGATTAATAATAAATCTTTTTTTCCTCTGACTTTTTCCCTTTTTCCCTTCTTTTTAGAATAAAATTTTCTGGTGAAATCCTATCCCAGTCTCTTCAGGGGGCATATTTACATGGAAGGGGAAGATTTTACAAGTAATAGATGCTTTACAGAGTTGCTAGGAGTATTTGAGATAGGCTGGTTAATTTTAAAACAGGGTACTGGCAGGTGGTTGGTGTTTGGTTACTTTTGACATGGGCATGGTAGGGAGCAAGGTCATCAGAAAGACAGCCTTGAGTAAAGTAAATAACTATAAAAGTAAAAGAATGAGCAGAAGAATAAGGGTTAAGCAAAATAGTTTCTTGACGTTGCAGTAACTGTCGTAGCCTCTGGCCCAAACAGCAGTGGTGGTGAGGATCTGATAGCCCATGGCAACTAACATGCTGCCTACTTCTTTCACTCTCTACTAGGGCATCATCGCTGAATACAACAAAATCAATGGCATCAAGGAGGATGATGATACAGAAAAATTTAAGGAAGCCATAGTGAAGTTTCATAAGCTCTTTGGGATGCCAGAAGAAGAGAAATTAGTGAACTACTACTCCTGCAGTTACTGGAAGGGGAAGGTTCCCCGTCAGGGCTGGGTATATCTCAGCATTAATCACCTTTGCTTTTATTCTTTCCTCATGGGCAGGGAAGGTATGTTTTACAATGGAATGGTGGTCTGTGCATCTCAGAATTGTTAGGAAATCTTCCGTAGTTTGTTACTCTTCACCTGCTGAACTGCTGGGGATGCGAAGACCCTGCTCAAGAGAAGAGGAGCAGGGAGCAATTATCATGCTTCTTAATTGCGCACTCACTCCCTTGTTTGTTTTGTATTTCTAAAATAGTTCTCTGTAAAACAGTACCTGGGTGTCATTTAGAGGCATGGTTCACTGCAGGGACTGTGCCCAAAAGGGAATAGGGATGCGATCACATCAGTCTCAGATGAGACGCAGGATCAAGACCTCCATAGTGTGGATGCAACCAGTTTGCTCTAATGGGCGTTAATTCTAAGCAGTGTGAATGTAAGTGCATCTGCAGTATGGTTATGGGCATCTGGTTATGGGCAATGGATCATTCCCAGGTCTTTCTGTTTAGCTGTGTAGACATATGCTAGTGAATGACTGGATTTTTTTCTTTTTTTTTT